>JACEFZ010025748.1:0-79665 GCA_014155875.1 Cepaea nemoralis
AAACAAAGCCCTTTGAAAACAAAGGAAAAAAGAGTTTAAAAAAAAGGGTTTAAACCTAGGAAGTATAATTCATCAAAGGGCAAATCAGAAGAAATCGAAAATAGATGCAATAAGGCAACCAGCTCAGGACAAATGCACCAATACTAAAGAACAAACATGTATCAATAACTACTAAGAAAGCACTTTAAAACCAATCTTCCTCCCAATCTATGTTACCAATGCCAAGCCTGGAAAATGACAGAAAAAATAAAAAAAATCAGAAAACGAAATGAATTGCTGAGAGAATACTCAATTATCAAAAAGAAACAAGATCAGAATAAGAAATCTGGACTAAAGTGGGGTTATAGCTGCACTAGATTTTATCAGAAGCAGCAAGTCAAAGGGTTTGGCCATGCAAGTAGGTTACCAACTAACAGTATACCACACAACAAGATGTACAGCCCAGAGGAACAAGGAAGAGGCCAACCATGTAAATGATGGACGCAGGGAATAACAGAGTCATGGGATATCGATAAAACCCCAATAAGGGGGCATTCTCCCGCTTTTTAATTGACCTGACACCACAAGGACAAGAGGAACAGATGAGATGAGATGGTACCTCTGAAATCAAGTGGATTCTCCTAATGTGAGGGACACGGGTTATAAAGGGTTAATCCATGTGCAAAAATCAGTTCAGTACACTAAAAAAAAAGAGCGGCTGAAGCGGATAAAAATATAAAGGGAAACAAATAGTTATATTTAGCTCCGCGGAAAAAACTACTAAACAAACACGTTGCACATACCTTAAAAGGGAGATCTCGTATCCCGAAATACAGGTGAAAACCCAAAATCAGAAGCAATCAATAATAAAAAATGAATAATAAAATCAAATACACACAAAGGGACTACGACACAAGGACACCGCATTTCGTCTCAAATCTTTGTCAAGGACAGGAAAAACAAAATAAAACCGAAATACAAAAACCAAAAACACACTACTCGGTCCCCATGTGGGGGCTAAAAGGCGGCTTTGCCAGTTGTGAAGGCACTCTTTGGCTGCAGAGTTTAAGTATAGTAGTCCAAATAGATTTAGGCCCCAAAAATATCGAACAGTCTGATATGAAAATAAGGGTGTGGAACAGTTAGGTATGAATATTTGGGGGGGGAACGCATATTAAGGGCAGTGTAAACAGTTGAAAGATGGCACAGTTAACAGTGGCGTCCCCAACAGTATTGATATGCTGGATGGACGCATCCCAGAGAGTTATTAATTGGCATTCAATTTTGAGCCTAATTGAACTGTTGGGGGAAACAGGTTTCAATGCAGTGACACATACATCGTCGACTCCATTATGGTTGGAGGAATTAAAATGGTTGGGCAGGTTTGCCCGTGCCCGATTAATCCCTGAGGGGTTCTCTAAAATAGTCGCAAAGGGGTCTGCCAGTTTGACCAATGTATTCATGTCAATCTTTGCAGATGATCCATATATTAGTTGGTGGGATGTGCGTAACAATCTTTCAAGAAGGGGGCCTAGGGGGAATGCAATCGCCGGGCTGAACAAGTTGGGCATGTAGACAGTTCTTATGATTGCATTTAAAATGTGCCCACAGACAAAGTAACCGTGGGGAGGCGACTATGCACAAGATGCTCTAGGCTCTGGTTACGACGGAAAATTACCCTAGGGTCATTGGAGAATACCTCACGAGTGGTTGGATGGGATTCCAGGATAGACAGTGTCGGGGGAAAATAGCTTGATGGCATGGGAAAAAGATGGAAGTGAGAATGAGCTTGGTCCATTGTTGGGAGGTCGCGTTTGTTTGAAAAGGGGACTTTTTCCCCGAGACTTGGGTTTGCGACGAAAGCTGTGGACAAGACGTTCTCTGGGAGGACCGTCTGTGGAAGCAATCATGGGCTTTCTCAGTACCTAGAAATACACGTGTGTGGACTGTGCTTAAGTTCAAGGTGAGTGAGCGCCAAAAACCTGTAAATGGCTAATTACTGTTAAAAATATGGTCTGCCATTTATTCTCAGGAGACTGAAGAAATGAAGATGAGGAACATGAGAATGAGATGTGAAAACGGGAAAAAAAGATGCCTGAGGTTTAAAAATATCACTGACGTGATTTTGCTGAGTTTGTTTCAGTGGCCCGTGAGTTTTTTGTAGTGATTCTTATTTAGTGTTTCATGAAGCATATTCTTGTACTGTCATCACTGTGCTGTAAGTGTCTAACTTCTGTCTGTGACAGATTCATGACATCATTAAGTGAATCGGGTGCACTGTTTCATTAAGCCTGTGTCTCTATACACCTAACTTCAACAAGTCTTTGACAGTCCCCCTTCTGCCTACAAGGCAGCAGGTTTGTGTGTCTCTTCATCTGGTTCCTATCCCGTGGCCTGTCCGACATGGGAGACCCTACCAGTAGCTGTCCTACAATCATATAGCTTTGGGAGTTATTGAAACACTCAAGCCCCTCAACCTCTTCAAGGTGGAGACACATCAGAGGCAGAACAGTATTATAAAATAATAGTATGAAACAAATATTTCAGCCATGTTAAAAGACATAACACTTATTAAAACCATACTGGAGGGTAAGATTGGAGGCAAGAGGCAGATAATGATACAGGTGGGAAGATATCATCAAAAGATGGTTGAACAGCAGACTGACAGAATGTACAATCAAGGAGAGAGACAGTATTGGAGATCCATTGCAGCCAACCTTCATTGTGGAGACGGCACCTGATTGATTGATAATGAAACAAAAAGTCCTCTTCTCTCCTGTCGAGGAAGAATAAATACAGACACATGTACATACCTAGACTAGGACCTCAAGCCAGGTCAACAGAATGGAAATATTCTTATTGTTTACACAAACATGTGCATACCTAGAGTAGGACCTCAAGCCAGGTCAACAGAATGGAAATATTCTTATTGTTTACACAAACATGTGCATACCTAGAGTAGGACCTCAAGCCAGGTCAAGAGAATGGAAATATTCTTATTGTTTACACAAACACATGTATATACCTAGACTAGAACCTCAAGCCAGGTCAACAGAATGGAAACATGCTTATTGTTTACCTGGCTTTAGGCCCTAGTCAGGTATGTACAAGTGTTTGTATTTATGGTTTTTCCTGCAGGATCTTAAAAATGCCTTTTTGTGTCACGTATTTATTAGGGAGCTGCATTAGCATACATAGTGTCTAGACACTTGCCTGCCGTGACGGTGGTCAGGAGATCGATCCACCCCTGGGTGGATTATAATTTTTAAAATGACCTGGGCTAATGAGGTCAAGTCATTTTTCTATTACCTCTACCCCATTCTTCCTCAGAAGTTATTATTAGGTCCCATCCCTGCCTCAGATTAATCATCCTGTGATTAAATCAGCCACATTTTGTAAATTAATTTCAAAGGGATTGTTCTCCATAGGAGGTCATCGAAATGAAAAAGAACACTCAATTGACATAGTGTTTTAATTTAATAGAAAAATGGAGTGGAAGAAGTGAAAAAATGTATCATCATCTTGCCTAATTATGTAGGTTTTCATGTCTCTCTACAGATCTCAGCCTACACCACGTATGAGTAGTCAAAGAACAAATGTTGAATTTCTAGCTACTGAAATAGTTAAATCTTTTTTGTTTGTGTGAGTTTTTGTGTACAGTTTCCTTGTGATTTATTCCCCTTGGTATGGTTTATTCCCCTTAGAGAGCATGAACTGGAAGCTGTTTTGATGGCCTATGCCAAATTGAACAAATCGTCGACAGTTTTTCTGGGAGGGGACTCGAATTTAGAACTTGACACAGAGCTAGGGGACAAGGACAGACAGCAAAATAGTTACCAGACACTCGGTCATGATCCAGTGACTTTTGGTGCCGTGGGTGATTCATCAGAAGTTAAGGAAGGTGAGTTGTATATCAGCAAGATAGACTTGTGGCATATCTGCTGCTTCTATGTCTGTCTGACGTTTAGTTCTGTATGTGATGGATGTTGCATGGCTTCTGGGGAGTATGTCAAGTCTCATTTTCTCTCTCTCTCTTTTTCTTTCTCTCTCTCACTCTGTATGGGCATGCATGCATGCTTTTCTATATACGTGCATGTGCATAAGTGCAGAAAAAGAGAGAGAAAGAGCAAAAGAGAGCAAAGCACTTTAGGGTAGAAGAGACGTATTACAGGGGAAAAAAACATAATGAAATAGCACTAATCTTCACATCCATTAGTGACACTTAAGAATGCCGTGAGAAAGTCAAGATTGGTAGTTTGGTTTATCATCAAAATAACAAACATGAATATAATCATAATATGAGCGCTGTTAACTTATGGTTTCAGAGGAAAATGCAAAGAATACCATGGATGAACAGAAAAGCAAATGACATAATACTTCAAGAAATAAATGAACCATCAATTGATTAAAGAAATTAGACGTAGACAGTCAAGATTTTTGAACATGAGAAAAAATAACTTTAGTGACAACTGGGAAGCTTAATTGGGAAAAGAGGAAGTGAAGATGCAGAGTTAAATACCTGGATGGCCTGGCCACATGGCATAATGGGAACAAGAACACAGGCCTGATCTAAAACTGATGAATTTGTGAGATGGTGAATCATAACGGCCAACATGTATAGACATGGCACATGATGATGATAATGACTAATTTATAATGAACATGAGTGTTTTCCTGTGTTTGGTACATGTTTTATAGTCCTTTGAGTTTTCATACACTGTTATAGTTCTGTTTTTTAGATAGGTTAATGTTAAGCATGGTTATAACAGGAATATTTAATAAGTATAACCAGAGCAGGTAAGAAATAAAAACAGGTAAAAATTAAACTAACCACATGTTCTGCCTCCCAAGAAGAATGCTAAGAAATATTGGTCCCAGTTACTGACAAGTCATCCTTTAAGAGTTAAAAAAGTGCATTAAATTCTTGCTTAATAAGATAGCTGGTGAAACTATGTTCATTGTAATCATAAATAATAATTCTAATTTCTTGGTAATTAAATACTCATGTCTACTTTCCTCATCATAATTTGATTAGAGAAATTATATCTAGACAGTCCAGATTCTTTAGTCACGCTATCAGGAGAAATTAACTAGAAAATTAAGTGACAACTGGCAAAATGGATTAAATGAGCAAGGGGAAGGCAGAGAGAGAAATACCTGGATGGTTAGGCCCATGGCATAGTCAGGACAAGAATACAAACCTGACCTAAGACTCTTGATCTTGTGAGATGGCAGATCATGACTGGCTGCTCATGTCACATGATGTTTTTTTTGCGCATCCATTTGAAAGCAAACAGTAGAATGTTATACATTTTATCATTTGTGTGACCAGTTGTTTATTAGAGTTGCTACCCATTTTTACAGTTGTCCGCTGTTTCTCCCTATTTTGCTTGCAGGTTATTTTGATTCTGCGTCCATGACTATGAATAACAACAACAGCAGGTCACTGAATGGTGAGTGCGGTCTGGTTGTAATTACCACACATACATTTATTTGAATCTCATTGACTTAAAGTGATATCATATAATGGTATATTTAATATCAATATTTAAGATACCATTAGATTTCAAAGGAATAGAAAACAATCGCTATATGTTTACAAATTGCAAGTGAAATATAAAACTGCTGCTGTTGTTGGTCATCAGTGTCCATTTAATGCTGTCCTTCCTTGGGTCAGCTGGCGCTGTGGCGAAGTGATTACGAACACAATTTGATAATCCTGCATGCCACATTCACAACACAGCTGCAGGCGATTTGGAAGCAGACTGCCTTGTGCTGGTTTTCATTCAATGTTATTAGTGCCGGTCGTTCAGAAAGTAATGGCAAACTACTGAACATATTCTTTGCCAAGAAATCACAAACAGCCCAAAAAATGCTGGAGTTGACTGTGACGTTCTGTAAAAGAATTGCAACAAACTTTACTGTGGGTCTTCTATGGCATGTCTGACTTGTGATGAAGCCACACAAAGACACCCTGAAACCTGGGGTATTAGCTTGGAGGGGATTGCTGCTATTCACTGGGCCTGTCGTAGTTGAATATCTGCTGCTACAAACCTATTACTGTTGACTACATATTAGAAGCTATAATGGCATTGTGGTTAGCATGTTTGTCTGTTATGAAAGGTCTCGGTTCATTTCCCAGCAGTGGTAGGATTATTTTATATGACCAGTTACCCTCCACAGTCTCATAAAGTTGGCTCCTGACAAATTCCAGAATGTTCTGGAATGTATAGGGGTGAGAAAGGGAACTGGCGATGCCTGCTGTGCTATTATTCTGTGACCTAGAATGTGTCTTTAAAAAGTCTTAAAAGTTGAGAGGATCCACTTCATTGCACTGGATTTTATCCCATATGATCAGTCTCTTTCCGCAGGGCAGCCCGCTGAAAGAGGTGCACAAAGCACAAAATCCATAGCTCCAGCAACTCTCAGAAGTCTCTGAGCAAAATGCACTCATGAACCGAAAGACCTAGCCAGGAATTGAACCCACAACCTTCAGAGTGTGAGGCAGGCGGCTTGACCACTTCACCACAGAGACTTTCCGAATGCCTCATACTTCACACTTCAATAGCAATATCTAGCATGGATTAACTGGACCTATACAAGTTGTTTAAATTTGAGGATGTGCTTTGCTTCCTCAGCCAACTGCTTGCAGGCCAAGGTGGCTTCTAGAACTGTACCTCAGCATGGCTCGGCCCAACACCATCATCATACAGAACAATTGTGCTCAGAGACTGCAGCTATCTACACGCAGAAGCTAGGGCGGCCACTGTCCTCAACTAGCAGTGGACCATCTCGTGCAGGTAACAGCAAGAAAGGGCTGCTAATAAAATCTTAGTTTATATCCACAAGTGACACAGGAAGTAAAGTGAATACAAACTGGGGTCAAGTTCAGTTCTGGGTGAAGGCTGAGGATGCTGTATGAAAATGTAGCGCCAAGTGTTGAACTCTTATAGTTCCAAATAGTGTCAGCTGATGGTCAGGAGGAGCAGTGATGAGAAGACACTGATGGCCAGGAGGAGCAGTGATGAGAAGACACTGATGGTCAGGAGGAGCAGTGATGAGAAGACACTGATGGTCAGGAGGAGCAGTGATGAGAAGACACTGATGGCCAAGAGGAGCAGTGATGAGAAGACAATCACCAGGGTGTTACTTTCACATGGACCAAATATGTTCATCTCATATAAAACAAATATATCTTCAGATTTATTTAGTAAACACTGACTAAATCTAAGATGTACAGTGATGTATGACATGTTGGGATCGATATACACTGGGAGCCTGGCCAAGCTGACACACGACATACTTCATACGTCATCGATTGGATGGCACATTTTTTAAACCGGTCATATAATTGATAGAGACAATATGTTTTGCATGTTGTTTTACACACAAAATGGTTGCTTGTTAAAGGTTTCTGAAGCAATTGCCTTTAATCGACAGAAGCCAGTCTTGTGCATACAAAAAGACATAATAGTCAATTTAAAATTACCATAGTAGACAGAGAATAATAAAGAGTTGAGTAGAGTTGAGTCAATAATTGACATCGCAGCACTTGCCACGACTGTCCAGTCAGCTGAACTTCTTGTCTCGTAGCACACAGATTGGCTTTTGTGCTCTGAGGGGGAAACTGTCACACGATAATCTGAATTCCCTGATTGAAACCTCCTTCCTTCAAGATGTGGAAGCATAGATCTGTCGGAGGAACAATATAGACACAGTTGGGGAAATAGATAATAAAATAAGACATCAAAAATCAAGAGGAGCCTTCATAGCATTATGAAATTTATGGAAGTGAAAAGAAATAAAGTCTAGAACAAACTGAGAATATTTAACTCTAACATCAAATCAGTGCTGCTGTATGAATCGCAAACATGAAGAATGACTAAAACAATGATTAATAATCCACATTCATTCATTCATTGGTTCTGGCACAGAATAGAAGGACTAAAATGATATACTAGAACCACCAACCAGCTCATGGAGAGAACTAAACAGATCCCAGTGAATCAAGAAGTGAGGAAGAGACGCTGGGGCTGGGTAGAACCCACGCAGAGAAAACCTGTTAATAGTATCACTAGAAAGTCCTTTCCTCTAGAACCCAGAGGGCAAGAGAAACGAATGACCAAAAACACACGGAGAAGAGTTGAATGATATTGTGAGGACATAGAAGGGGCTGCTAGAGACAGCAAAGTATAGAAGAGTTTGGTGTGAGTTGATTGAGGGACTGTGCTCCTTGAGGAGTAGGCAGAAGAAGAAGAGGCTGTGGTTTAACCTATTTAATTGTTCACAAACATGTTTAACACAGAAGTCACAAACAATATGTTGCTCAATTTATTGTGGTAGACAATTGAAATTACTGTGTGAATATGTGTGTTGTATATTTCAGCTTGAAGGATTTATCTTTGTATATTTCAGCTTGAAGGATTTATCTTTGTATATTTCAGCTTGAAGGATTTATCTTATTGCTTTAGTTTATGTTCTGTGGTTTCTGCAATATGTACCTGATGAAATGCAGCGAAATATGGCAAGAAATAGTGCAACCTATTGTTTGTGTCTTTGTTAGTTAAATTCACTACTCGAAAACATTGTTTTCAAGCACAATTTACTGCCTGGCATATTTTGCTGCATCCCATAATGTGTATACTGTAGAGTTGAACATCATATGAAGTGAAAAAAAAGTGAACATAAAGATGTTAGTGTGGTATAACTGGATGTAAAATGAAGTAAATAAATGGTTCACTTTCTTTTCCTCACACGGAAACTTCTAGACACTCAGAATGAGAAGGCTATTGAAGATGCCATTCATCACTTGACAGCAAAACTGCAGCAGCTCAAAGGTACTCGCTCAAACAGCAGCAGCCAGACACCAAAAACTGAATATCTAACAACACCACACTGTGGATATCATCCATCTTCAACTGCAGGAGGGGTCAGCTGTGGATACACTGATGCCGTGGATGTTCTGAGTGCTAGTGAGTTACTTCTGTCATCAATAGTCTATTTTATTTATTAATTTTTGTTTTTCCGTTCGCTTGTTTTGAACTAAGCATTGACCGTACACATGCTATTCTAGTGCTCATCTCATCTCATCTATCTGTTCCTCTTGTACTTTGCGGTGTAGAGGTGAAGTATAAACAGCGGGAGAGTGCCCGCTTATGGGCTTCATGTATCGATATTCCCATGGGCTCTGTTATTCCCTGCGTCCATCGTTTACGTGGTTGGCCTCTTCCTCTATTTCCCTTCTGGTCTGTACATCATTGCTTGCTGTGGTATACTGTTAGTTGGTAACCTACGTGCATGGCCAAACCATTTCGACTTGCTGCCTTCTAATAAAATCTAGTGCAGCTATAACCCCCACTTTAGTCCTGATTTCTTCATTTCTGATCTTATCTCTTCTTGATACATTGAGTATTCTTCTCAGGAATCTCATTTCTGTTGTTGTGATTTTTCTTTTGTCTTTTTCTGTCATTGTCCAGGTTTGGCATTGGTACTTCTAGTGCACTGGACTGATTTCTGCATGTGGATTAGCTTTCCCTATTACCAATGTCCCTCGCCATCAGGCAAGCCCACTCTGACTTCTGAAGTATTTTAAATTTACGTCCTCAAGTCAAGGATGAGAAGTCAACATTTTAGTCCAACTGATCGGTGTAGGGGTGAACCCACTACCTTAACATCAACACACCGGATGAATGTTTAAGAACGAGTGATCTTATCCATTCTGGCATGCTGATCCCCAACATTTGTATTTGTTATAGCACTACCAACATTGGAATTTACGTCTGTACTCCCTGGCAAAAGTTTATGCTTGATAGGACAAAGTAATGGAGCAAACAAAGGGGCTGATGGAGCGCACAAGCCCTGGAAGGAAATCCGTCTACATGAAGGAGACACCACTGGCAAAACTACCACTGCCTTGTGGAAGTTCTTGTAAGAGCAAAGGCTAGGGCAACACAGCCCGGCAGAAAATGTAAGCAGGCAGAGTCCACAAGCCTGGGAAGGCAATCTGCCTATGAAAGGCGGAATCCAGAAAAGAAACCTCCACCGTTGAAATCGGAAGATGTTGGCCAAGTGGTGTGGGACTAGAAAGCGAACATCTGTGGACTGTAATGAATGCAAAGCACTACACATAGACAATGTTGATCACAGAAGAAAAACATTTGACATAAAGAAAGTATAAGGATAATATATTGTTATTTAAATAAACAATGTGTAAGGATAATATATTATTTAAATAAACAATGTGTAAAGATAATATATTATTTAAATAAACAATGTGTAAGGATAATATATTATTTAAATAAACAATGTGTAAAGATAATATATTATTTAAATAAACAATGTGTAAAGATAATATATTATTTAAATAAACAATGTGTAAGGATAATATATTATTTAAATAAACAATGTGTAAAGATAATATATTATTTAAATAAACAATGTGTAAAGATAATATATTATTTAAATAAACAATGTGTAAGGATAATATATTATTTAAATAAACAATGTGTAAGGATAATATATTATTTAAATAAACAATGTGTAAATATTGTTAGCTGCTGTGGAGGCGGAATTACAGGCTCTGATCTTCGAGAATTCTTTAGAGGATGATGCTGTCATTTACACGGATGGGTCGGTCGTTCAATGAGTGAGAAGTTCCTGGGCCTTTATGGCTCAGGCCGGAGGGAAAATTGTGAAGGAAGAGTCTGGTGCTTTTGCTTTGACCACAAGTAGCCTGACTATGGAAGTCATGGCAGTAAGTAAAGCAATAACATGGCTCGAGACACAGACATTCACTAGGGCATGTGTCCTTAGTGACTCAATGAGTATGCTCAGGAGGATAGAGATGGAGTGGGTCTGAAGAGAGTAGTTGCTGTCTCTGGAGCGGTCTCGGCTGGCAAAGATTAGTTTCATTTTCATGCCTGGGCATGCGGGTGTACAAGGAAATGAGCGGGCTGACAAATTCGCAGGTAAGGCCACTGTGGAAGGCAGACGAACCATGGACCAGGCAGATATTCTGAATGCTTTACGAGAAATAAGTCTTTTATGAGAACAAAGCAATGACTGTGAGTCTACAACCATGGTCAAGCTGCGAGACAGCAAGTTAAAAGAGGTGTGGCCAAACAAGAACACTACGCAGGAAGCCAAAGAAGATTAATAAACCAACAAAGAACTGATGTCATGAGCTGCTACACGCTGCAGGATTTGCTGAGGAGGGGATCCGAGCACTTATGGGCTGAATGGTTCGATGTGCAATGAGGATGATCTGTCGACTAACTAACTAACTAACTAAGAATGACTTTCAGAAATGAGCTCAACAAAGTTACCTGCGGCACATCATGTCACTTTTGAAACATGTGGAAAGTCAATCCAGCGGTTGAGGAATACAACAATCGGAAGGATGGCAGACATGAATAAACCTACACAACACTTTACCATGGTTGGCAAGAGCATCAAACCTAGCACCAACAGAAAACAGATCAAAAGAAGGTATGTCATTGTGTTATAATGTCACAATTCTTTTTAATTGTTACTCGGTTTCAGCCATCTCTCTAAATGTTTTGGTTGGTTTCACTTTGATTGGTTTGGTTTGATTTTGGTTTGGTTTGATTTAATTACATAAGCTCTCCAGTCTGCTGCCATAGATCACACAAGCTCTCCAGTCTCCTCCCATAGATCACACAAGCTCTCCAGTCTCCTCCCATAGATCACACAAGCTCTCCAGTCTCCTCCCATAGATAGCACAAGCTCTCCAGTCTCCTCCCATAGATCACACAAGCTCTCCAGACTCCTCCCATAGATCACACAAGCTCTCCAGTCTCCTCCCAAAGATCGCATGAGCTCTCCAGTCTCCTCCCATAGATAGCACGAGCTCTCCAGTCTACTGCCATAGATCACACGAGCTCTCCAGTCTCCTCCCATAGATCACACGAGCTCTCCAGTCTGCTCCCATAGATCACACAAGCTCTCCAGTCTCCTCCCATAGATAGCACGAGCTCTCCAGTCTGCTCCCATAGATCACACAAGCTCTCCAGTCTCCTCCCATAGATAGCACGAGCTCTCCAGTCTGCTCCCATAGATCACACAAGCTCTCCAGTCTCCTCCCATAGATCACACAAGCTCTCCAGTCTCCTCCCATAGATCACACAAGCTCTCCAGTCTCCTCCCATAGATCACACAAGCTCTCCAGTCTCCTCCCATAGATCACACAAGCTCTCCAGTCTCCTCCCATAGATAGCACGAGCTCTCCAGTCTGCTCCCATAGATAGCACGAGCTCTCCAGTCTGCTCCCATAGATCACACAAGCTCTCCAGTCTCCTCCCATAGATCACACAAGCTCTCCAGTCTCCTCCCATAGATCACACAAGCTCTCCAGTCTCCTCCCATAGATCACACAAGCTCTCCAGTCTGCTCCCATAGATCACACAAGCTCCCCAGTCTCCTCCCATAGATAGCACGAGCTCTCCAGTCTGCTCCCATAGATAGCACGAGCTCTCCAGTCTGCTCCCATAGATAGCACGAGCTCTCCAGTCTGCTCCCATAGATAGCACGAGCTCTCCAGTCTGCTCCCATAGATAGCACGAGCTCTCCAGTCTCCTCCCATAGATAGCACGAGCTCTCCAGTCTCCTCCCATAGATCACACAAGCTCTCCAGTCTCCTCCCATAGATCACACAAGCTCTCCAGTCTCCTCCCATAGATCACACAAGCTCTCCAGTCTCCTCCCATAGATCACACAAGCTCTCCAGTCTACTGCCATAGATCACACAAGCTCTCCAGTCTCCTCCCATAGATCACACAAGCTCTCCAGTCTACTGCCATAGATCACACAAGCTCTCCAGTCTGCTCCCATAGATCACACAAGCTCTCCAGTCTGCTCCCATAGATCACACAAGCTCTCCAGTCTGCTCCCATAGATCACACAAGCTCTCCAGTCTGCTCCCATAGATCACACAAGCTCTCCAGTCTCCTCCCATAGATCACACAAGCTCTCTAGTCTCCTCCCATAGATCACACAAGCTCTCCAGTCTCCTCCCATAGATCACACAAGCTCTCTAGTCTACTCCCATAGATCACACAAGCTCTCCAGGCTGCTCCCATAGATCACACAAGCTCTCTAGGCTGCTCCCATAGAACATACAAGCTCTCTAGTCTACTCCCATAGATCACACAAGCTCTCTAGTCTACTCCCATAGATCACACAAGCTCTCCAGTCTCCTCCCATAGATCACACAAGCTCTCTAGTCTACTCCCATAGATCACACAAGCTCTCTAGGCTGCTCCCATAGATCACACAAGCTCTCTAGGCTGCTCCCATAGATCACACAAGCTCTCTAGTCTACTCCCATAGATCACACAAGCTCTCTAGGCTGCTCCCATAGAACACATAAGGTAGAATAAAACGAGCTTCTACACTTGAAGGTAGAATAAAACAGACCAAAGAAATCAACAACAAACTTTTACACTTAAACGTAGAATAAATCAGACCAAACAAGGAACTTATACATTTGAAGATAGAATAATGGATGTAAGGATGTATATTATGTAATGGATGTAGGATGTAAAAGTAATGAACTTTTAGCATCAGTTTGTGAAAGCTTGAAAAGTATTAACTGCACATCTGTACCCAAGAGGACTATAACATCAAGAAACCAAAAAGACTTAGACATCATGAAAATAGAAAACTAAGACATCAATAAAACAGAAAGGTTTGGACATCAAGATATCAGAAAAACTAAGTCATGAATATATCAGAAAAACTAAGACATCAAGAAAAGAGAAAACTAAGACATCAAGAAAACAATATAACAACAATATTTAAAATATATCTTTTATCACCATATATTTCTCACCATTTTTTTTTTTTTTTTTTGACGAATTCATTGAATGTATTTTTGTGTAAATGTCTTTCCAGATTTGAAATTACAAAAATATGAACATTTCCTCAGAATCCCAGAAACAGAGTCCACATTGACAACAGACCACAGCTCAAAAAGCTAACATCCAGTCATTGTCTTGTACAAAAAGATAAACTAGATCATGAAAGAAAGGTGATTTCATCTGACCCTAGAACAGTCTCATGGACTTGACAGCACTCAGGGGAAGTTATTGTGTGTAGTTTGTTTTTCTTCATCTGACGTGAATTTGTATGCAGCAAGATCAGCTGCATTACTGTCCCTGACTATCATAATTCTTAAGAGTAAAATGGGTTGAGTTTTTAGGTAAAAATCATTTGTGTGTGATTTATATCTATTTATATACAGCAGGAAATGAATGTAAAACTGCCGTATTAATTTATGAATTTTAAAATTTAAGAAGCATGTTTTAAAAATGTATTGTCCTGATAGTTATATGCTGACATGATTTTTTACTTTATATATTTGCTATTTAAGACTTTCACCAAAAATATTTCTTCCTTCTACACACAAGAGTTGATGTTATTAATTTTTAAACAAATTTATTGAAGCTCTTATCTCTCTTTTTTTGTTTTTCAAGTTTGTCACGTTATTAACTCATTTGAAGTGGCAAATATCTGGAAGTAGCTTAATAATGGCGATGGTCTCATTCTACAGGGAGCCTATAGAAACAACAAGAATATTAGAAAGACAGCCATTTATTCATCTATAGAACCAACATTTTTGTACATAGCTGTTTCCAGCCCGTATCAATGGTTTTAAATCTATAAAAATCATCTTTTCCAGCCCAAATTAACAGTTTTAAATGCATAAAATTCACCTACAGGAGGAGAAAATGTGGGAGAAATAAACCAATGAAATAAACTTACGCAAATAGATGGCAGTTACCAAGTAGTTTCCAAAAGTAATTTTTAATGTATATATTTTTGCAACCATTTGTGAGCTAAGTTACTTTGAGTTTTCAGTCACATGACTTATTTGCATCATCTAACATATTATGACTTTCATCTTGTTATATGATAATGAAAGAACAATTGTAAATGTCATCTCAGAAGATGTACAGCCCTAGGTTGCTGATCTTTCATCATTGACTTTACACTGAAAAGTTTCACCAACGTTGATTTGTTTACATGACATAGATAATAATCTCCAAGGTGAATTGATTTGTAACTGCTATGTACTGCTTTATAAAATAAATTACCACATTTCTCTGAAGTTTGTAGTTGTTTCTAATGATAACTGTTCTTAGTAGCCCATGCCAGGATAACAAGCATGCATGTGTTATGTAAATGATGAGTTGTATCACAGAATGTGTTTGTTAGAGTTGCAGACCTTGACTATGGTTTTCTGCCTTCTGTAGCAAATGTTCAACTGTCACTTAGGATTGCTGCAGTTTCAGCAGTTTGGTTCACAAGAAGGATTTATTCTGTTGACACGAATATTTATTATAGTGAAGGATTTATTCTGTTGACACGAATGTTTATTATAGTGAAGGATTTATTATTTTTACATGAATGTTTATTCTAGTGTTGCTTGTTTGTTTTCAAGAAATGAAATAAGTTGATCTGTGGTAAAGCTGTAAAAATACATTGAGTAAATCAACAAAAACAGAAGGTGGAATTGATCAGCTTTTCAAGAACACAGTCACAAAACGGACATTGTGGCTATAATGCCTTCATCAAAACAAAACAAATAAAAAAGACACTGATACAACTACTTGTCCAGTTTGTCAAATGAAAACAATTATAAACAGTGAAAATGACTGAGTGTGACTGTTTGCTTTCATTTTATTGGTTATTTCTTTGTCACTTTTGTTTAACACAGACTATTGGGAATCTCTCATTGTCTTCCTCTTTCTTTCTTTCCAGTTGTTGCATGTTCCAGGTTTACCCTTTTCATAATGTGGCCAAAAATGATGACTGCCCCTTTCTGATGTTTGCGATAAGCTGTCTTTGTGTCCAAGCCTCTTTCTGATGTTTGCAATAAACTGTCTGTGTGTCGTAGCCTCTCTCTGATGTTTATGATAAGCTGTCTTTGGTCCTAGCCTCTTTCTGATGTTTGTGATAAGCTGTCTTTGTGTCCAAGCCTCTCTCTGATGTTTGCAATAAGCTGTCTTTGTTTCCAAGCCTCTCTCTGATGTTTGTGATAAGCTGCCTTTGTGTATTAGTCTCTTTCTGATGTTTGCGCTAAGCTGTCTTTGTGTATTAGTTTCTTTCTGTTGTTTGCGATAAGGTGTCTTTGTGTATTAGTCTCTTTCTGATGTTTGCAATAAGCTGTCTTTGTGTATTAGTCTCTTTCAGTACAATTAGATTACTCATTTTGGCTATCCAGGGCGTTTCAGTATTCTTCTATAAAACCATATCTCTGAAGTCTGGAGGGATTCGTGTGTGTGCTTGTTTACAGATTGTCCATGATTCACAGCCATATGTTAAAACTGGTTCTATGAAACTTGACAGATTTCTCTCTAACCACCAATGACAAGAATTTATTGCATAACATGTTCTTCATTTTATAAAATGCAGTTTTCACTTGCCCTGTTCTGTTCTGTTCTTTATTTTGGTGATACATCTTCCATTTGATACTATCCATGCACCTAGAAGATTTCGTAGCCTATTACCAAGTGGGACGTTAACAATAATGAAAAAAGCACGAGTATATTAATTTCTTATGTGGCTTTCCTTTACTTGAAATAGACTATATCTGCAATGTTGTCTCATGTTTAAACTGCAGTGTCTTTTTATGTTTTACTTCCAAATGCATAATATTGTGCTGGATATTCAAACTGGCCAGATTTTTTAGACTGCTCAGACCAAATATAACAGATACTATCACACACAACGGGGTTATTGATACACATGGAAAACAGCTGTCACACATGGTGTGTTGTTTGGGACATGAAGGTCTGGTGAACTAGAGTAAATGTGGCTATTTCGAGAAATTTTAAACTCTTTTACACGTGCACACACACAGAATAATATTTAATTGTTGACACAACTGCAAACAAGTCCTTACTAAGACAATTCCTGTAACAATAACATTGTGTGGCCATAGAATAGATTTCAAGACAAATAAACATGAAATATGACTGGGAACCTGGACGGACAAGCAGCACCAACAATCACATGAGTGATCTTTTCAACCATAGTCTGTGTAGTGTATAAATAAACAAGGGTGTAAAAGGCAGGCGGGTCCACTTCATAACACCGGGTTTTACTCCATATGGTTTGGTCTCTTTCCGCAGGGCAGCCTGCCGAAAACGTTGCACAAAACACGAACTCTGCAGCTCCAGTGATGACCTCCAGGAGTCTCAGAGAAAATTGCACCCTTGAACCAAAGGGCGAAGGTCAGAATCGAACCCACAACATTCAGAGCACAAGGCAGGCAGTCTAACCATGCCAACACAGTCTCCCTGTGCAGTGTATAAATGACCGAGAGAAACTAAAGACAGGAGATCCTGATGTAAGTAACTGTGAGATTGAGGAACTGACAGCTGAACACCTGCTGCACGAGTGTTTAACATGCAAAAGAGAGAAAACACCTGCTCTTTTGAGGACACTATATTAGGCTGTCAATAACCTCAAGGTGAATGATGCTTTCATTAAATTTATTCAGGCTGATGTATGTATTTGCTAAACAAGATGGACAGTGCATAAATGCCTTTGAATATAAACGTTATAGACAGGTTCTAAGAATATCTTGGATACAGAAAAGAACAAATGCATCCATATGACAAGATCTGAATATTGAAAAAGGTTGGCTACTTAAGACGATAAAACAAAGAAATGTGAAATATTTTGGTCACTTGAGACGTCATGAAAGTTTGGAGAAAACAATAATGGAGGGATATATGCCTGGGAAGAGAGGAAGAGGAAGGCCAAAGATGGGTGCAAGATGTGGCAGATGATCTCCAGATGGGTGTATTGAAAGCGGGACATCCTGCTTGTGATCGAGAAGTTTTCCAAAAGGTTGTTATGGGAAGAAGTTCTGCAAAGGACATGCTGCTGAATGAATGTATGACAGTGGATGAAGGAGAACTGAAAATAAGAACACTTAGCTGATAAACAGAAATATCCCAATTTTGACATCAGTAGAAAACAATCACCAATATTTGCTACATAATGTAAACATAACAAAAACAACACACATTAATAAAACAACGTAACAGAGATAAAGAGAAAATATAAACATAAGCCTGAATAAATTAACAAACACTCAAATGATCAACTGATTAGTTGCATTGTGTTTTACTGGCAGAATTTGTCAGGGATCTCCCAGTTAACATAGATCATAAAGCTTGCTTTTGGCAAATATAGAAGTGGTACTTTTCAGTATCTACAGTATCAATAGTTGTGTTTGTCACAAGTAGACATGATATGCCACAACATATTACCACCATGCACAATCCTTGAACAAGTATACAATGATGCTCAATCCTTAAACTATCATACACTTATTTACAATCACGAGCTTGGCTATCAGATAAAACACTACTCTGTTGTGGTCATCAACAAGTGCCATCTCCACAATGAAGGTTGGCTGTAAAGGGTCTATAACACGCTGGGTACTCTGCCTAGATGGTGCAACCATATAAGCTTCAAGATAATCCTGTGATGTTGTCCACCCACAAGTAACATTTGCAATCTTCTCTCCCACCTCTCCCTCCTTTGACAGCCTACCACATAGAGATTCTCTTTCTGTGACCAAAGTACTTCCATTCTAACAATGTCTTCCCTTGGGTGAATTCACACACAGAAGCCACAAACAAAATGTGGCATGATTTATTGCCTGGCATATTTCACTGCATCTCGTCATGTGCATACTGTAGAGTTATATATCATGTGAAGTGAACTGATAAATTATACTTTGACTGAAATACTTCAGACACATAGTCACTGATATTGATCAAAGTGTGGAGCAATGTTATCGCCACAGTAATCTTGAATTCTCTCAAGCTAAAAATAAACTCATCACGAAACAGGTCCTTTGCAGAATGTCATTCTAATCATGGCCCACTGAGTAGTTTCTCCACCCCTAGCCATTTCACCTGCCTCATGCCCGAGGTGTCTACATTGTCCTCTGTCCATCTCTATGCTGGTCGACCTCATGCCTGAGGTGTCTACATTGTCCTCTGTCCATCTTTGAGCTGGTCGACCCAGCCTCTTCAACAGAACTATGCTGTCTTTCCAAGCCATTGTGACGTTTAGCTCGGCCAAAGTATTCCAGTTTCTGAGACGTAATGAGGCAGCTTTCTTCGATGTTCAGATCTTAAAGAATGTCATCACTTTTCTGTAGTATATTTCCATGACATTCTAAAAACTTATCCATAACATTTAAATTAAAAATTCCAATTTTCTTCTTTATTCTTTAGTGACTGTGACATGAGTCTTGTACTTACATCTGTCTGCTGCCACAGTCAAGATGCATGTTCTCAAAACTGTTACTATGAAATAAACCAAGTAAACATATTCCCATCCAGGTTATTTAAGGGCTTCCTCTATTACATCAGGTGTTTTCATTTCACAGACCGGCACTGTGGCAAAGAGGTTACAAATGCAATTTGCGCTCAAAATGCGGCTGCGGGCAATTTGGAAGCAAACCACCTTGTGCTGGTTTTCTTACAATGGTATTAGTGCCAGATGCTCGGAAAGCAATGGCAAACTACTGAATGTAAAACTTCCAAGAAATCACAAGCACCCAAGAAATGCTGTGTTTCGATTGTGGTATGCGGAATTACAAATTGTATTCTTAACCGCTTCTGCACAGAGACAACAGAAACAGGAATAGCCAGTGTAAATGCTTCAGATACAGATAGTCACAATCCTTTACAAGAGAAATCATATTTATTTTTGACAATCAAATGTCTTTTAATGTACAACTGTTTAGTTTTTACATATTTTCTTTTGTAGTTTGTCAAAACATGAACACACTGAATGAAATGCATACTACTGTCTCTTCAGTTCTGCACACTATAGGCTTACCACTATGAACAGTACAGCTTCAAACTCCCACCACCTCCCATGAGCTAGATTCACTCCCAAATGCGTGCACTGGCTGAAAATGTGGTTTTAGAGTTCATATGCCGAGAGGATCTGTGCACCTGACATTATAATCCACCCAAACACAAGTGATAAGCGATGACTTCCAGTGTCATACAGCAGAAAATTGACTCTTGAAAAATAAAGGCCATCTTTGAATTTTCTGTGGTCTGCAAATGACCATGTCTCCAATGTCCTCGCCATCTACACATCTTATCTATGAACATTCTTATTTCCAGCCTGTCCCCACGCAAGACACGTATCTTGAATGGAAAGATACCCTCCACAAGATTGAACAGGAATCATCAGCTATAGACTTGCATTGGGATTATTCTTGCATTTCCATATTCAGGAAACAGCAATGGGCACTGGAATTTCAGTCTGGCATCTCTATGTACAGGAATCACCAGCTATAGACTTGCAATGAGATTTCAATCTGGCATTTCTACACACAGGAATCGCCAGCTATAGACTTGCAATGAGATTTCAATCTGGCATTTCTACACACAGGAATCACCAGCTATAGACTTGCAATGAGATTTCAATCTGGCATTTCTACACACAGGAATTGCCAGCTATAGACTTGCACTGGGATTATTCTTGCATTTCCATATTCAGGAAACAACTATAGATTTGCACTGGGATTTCAAATTGGCATTTCTACACACAGGAATTGCCAGCTATAGACTTGTAATGAGATTTCAGTCTGGCATTTCTACACTCAGGAATCACCAGCTATAGACTTGCAGTGAGATTTCAGTCTGGCATTTCTAAACACAGGAATTATCAGCTATAAATTTGCACTGAGATTTCAGTCTTGCATCTCCTCTGGCACCTCATGTGGACCTAGTATGCCAGGAACTGCCATCTGCTGCTTACGTTTTTCCTCCTGGGCATGTCTGATTGCATTGTCTCGCTCCTCAAGAAACAGGTCATCCAGATCTTCACCAGCAAACTCCTGCAAAAGAAACAGATGTTATCAAAACTGCAGAAATATACTAAATAATACAAGAACACAGCACTAATGAGCTGCTAGGTAATTTCACAGCAGATATTTCTGCAGGGATGAGGAGTCTAAGATTTCACATATACTAGGCTATGATACAAGAAGCCTTGTTGGTGTAGTGATTAGTGTTTCTGCACAGCGGACCTGAATACAGTTCCCAGTAGTGACAATCAGTATGGATTTGTGGAAAAACAGCTACAATGTTTATGTCCCTTGATAGATACAATATGTTTATGTCCCTTGACAGCTACAATTCATTTATGTCCCTTGACAGCTACAATTCATCTATGCCCCTTGATAGCTACAATACATTTATGTCCCTTGATAGCTACAATATGTTTATGTCCTTTGATAGCTACAATATGTTTATATCTCTTGATAGCTACAATATGTTTATATCCCTTGATAGCTACAATATGTTTATATCCCTTGATAGCTACAATATAGTTATGTCCCTTGATAGCAACATATATTTATGTCCCTTGATAGCTACAACACAGCTACAATGTTTATGTCCCTTGATAGATACAATATGTTTATGTCCCTTGACAGCTACAATTCATTTATGTCCCTTGACAGCTACAATTCATCTATGCCCCTTGATAGCTACAATACATTTATGTCCCTTGATAGCTACAATATGTTTATGTCCCTTGATAGCTACAATATGTTTATATCCCTTGATAGCTACAATATGTTTATATCCCTTGATAGCTACAACACATTACTTTGATAGCTACAACACACTTATGTCCCTTGATAGCTACAACACATTTATGTCGCTTGATAGCTACAACACATTACTTTGATAGCTACAACACACTTATGTCCCTTGATAGCTACAACACATTACTTTGATAGCTACAACACACTTATGTCCCTTGATAGCTACAACACACTTATGTCCCTTGATAGCTACAACACTTATGTCCCTTGATAGCTACAACACATTACTTTGATAGCTACAACACACTTATGTCCCTTGATAGCTACAACACATTACTTTGATAGCTACAACACACTTATGTCCCTTGATAGCTACAACACACTTTGATAGCTACAACACATTACTTTGATAGCTACAACACACTTATGTCCCTTGATAGCTACAACACATTACTTTGATAGCTACAACACACTTATGTCCCTTGATAGCTACAACACACTTATGTCCCTTGATAGCTACAACACACTTATGTCCCTTGATAGCTACAACACACTTATGTCCCTTGATAGCTACAACACATTACTTTGATAGCTACAACACACTTATGTCCCTTGATAGCTACAACACACTTATGTCCCTTGATAGCTACAACACATTTATATCCCTTCAATTATCATCTTCATCATGTAGCAGGTTTGTCAGAGCACATCACGCTCTTCACATCCACTGTAAACTCTCACAATCTTTCACCAGTTCCCCTGCCTCATGTATTTTGATGCCCCAGGTGTCTTCAATGCCCGGTGTCCACTTTCGTGCTGGTCAAGCACAGCCCCTTCTTCCAGCAATAACCATGCCTTCCATCGCTGTTCTGTCTGTGCCACTGTGACTATAACTAGACCTTTCTGTGCCACTGTGACTATAACTAGACCTTTCTGTGCCACTGTGACTATAACTAGATCTTTCTGTGCCACTGTGACTACAACTAGATCTTTCTGTGCCACTGTGACTACAACTAGATCTTTCTGTGCCACTGTGACTATAACTAGACCTTTCTGTGCCACTGTGACTATAACTAGACCTTTCTGTGCCACTGTGACTATAACTAGATCTTTCTGTGCCCTGTGACTATAACTAGACCTTTCTGTGCCACTGTGACTACAACTAGACCTTTCTGTGCCACTGTTACTATAACTAGACCTTTCTGTGCCACTGTGACTATAACTAGATCTTTCTGTGCCACTGTAACTATAACTAGATCTTTCTGTGCCACTGTGACTATAACTAGACCTTTCTGTGCCACTGTGACTACAACTAGATCTTTCTGTGCCACTGTGACTACAACTAGATCTTTCTGTGCCACTGTGACTATAACTAGACCTTTCTGTGGCACTGTGACTATAAACTAGATCTTTCTGTGCCACTGTGACTACAACTAGATCTTTCTGTGCCACTGTGACTATAACTAGATCTTTCTGTGCCACTGTGACTACAACTAGATCTTTCTGTGCCACTGTGACTATAACTAGACTATAACTAGATCTTTCTGTGCCACTGTGACTACAACTAGATCTTTCTGTGCCACTGTGACTACAATTAGATCTTTCTGTGCCACTGTGACTATAACTAGATCTTCTGTGCCACTGTGACTATAACTAGATCTTTCTGTGTCACTGTGACTATAACTAGATCTTCTGTGCCACTGTGACTACAACTAGATCTTTCTGTGCCACTGTGACTACAACTAGATCTTTCTGTGCCACTGTGACTATAACTAGATCTTTCTGTGTCACTGTGACTACAACTAGATCTTTCTGTGCCACTGTGACTATAATTAGATCTTTCTGTGCCACTGTGACTACAACTAGATCTTTCTGTGCCACTGTGACTACAACTAGATCTTTCTGTGCCACTGTGACTACAACTAGATCTTTCTGTGCCACTGTGACTATAACTAGATCTTTCTGTGCCACTGTGACTACAACTAGATCTTTCTGTGCCACTGTGACTACAACTAGATCTTTCTGTGCCACTGTGACTATAACTAGACCTTTCTGTGCCACTGTGACTATAACTAGACCTTTCTATAACTAGACCTTTCTGTGCCACTGTGACTATAACTAGATCTTTCTGTGCCCTGTGACTATAACTAGACCTTTCTGTGCCACTGTGACTACAACTAGACCTTTCTGTGCCACTGTTACTATAACTAGACCTTTCTGTGCCACTGTGACTATAACTAGATCTTTCTGTGCCACTGTAACTATAACTAGATCTTTCTGTGCCACTGTGACTATAACTAGACCTTTCTGTGCCACTGTGACTACAACTAGATCTTTCTGTGCCACTGTGACTACAACTAGATCTTTCTGTGCCACTGTGACTATAACTAGACCTTTCTGTGCCACTGTGACTATAACTAGATCTTTCTGTGCCACTGTGACTACAACTAGATCTTTCTGTGCCACTGTGACTATAACTAGATCTTTCTGTGCCACTGTGACTACAACTAGATCTTTCTGTGCCACTGTGACTATAACTAGACTATAACTAGATCTTTCTGTGCCACTGTGACTACAACTAGATCTTTCTGTGCCACTGTGACTACAATTAGATCTTTCTGTGCCACTGTGACTATAACTAGATCTTTCTGTGCCACTGTGACTATAACTAGATCTTTCTGTGTCACTGTGACTATAACTAGATCTTTCTGTGCCACTGTGACTACAACTAGATCTTTCTGTGCCACTGTGACTACAACTAGATCTTTCTGTGCCACTGTGACTATAACTAGATCTTTCTGTGTCACTGTGACTATAACTAGATCTTTCTGTGCCACTGTGACTACAACTAGATCTTTCTGTGCCACTGTGACTACAACTAGATCTTTCTGTGCCACTGTGACTACAACTAGATCTTTCTGTGCCACTGTGACTACAACTAGATCTTTCTGTGCCACTGTGACTACAACTAGATCTTTCTGTGCCACTGTGACTATAATTAGATCTTTCTGTGCCACTGTGACTACAACTAGATCTTTCTGTGCCACTGTGACTACAACTAGATCTTTCTGTGCCACTGTGACTATAAGTAGACACAAGAACGCATTACACATTATTTCTTGTCTTCTCTAGTTGTGCTTCTAGTTGTTCTTGTGTTGCTTTTCTTTGTAGAGCTATTTATATCTATTAAATATAAATCTGTGAACCCTGTGAGCTCCCCCGATGGTGTTTCCACCTTGTCGTGGTGGGGGAGCTTGAGTTTCTCAATGACCCTGAGAGCTATGCCGGCGGTAGCGTAGCTACCAGCAGGGCCTCCCAAGCCGGACAGGTCAAAGGGTAGAGAACAGACAAAGAGAAACACCCTGGTCCTCCAGGTTGGGGGTTGAAGCGTGGGGTTAACATCCCCACCTTTGTAAAAACCTTTCTTTGTTACGAAACAAATACATGAGCCTCGATATCAGACTGACTTATCTGGACGACCTTGGAACGTTAAAGGACTTTTGAGAGAAGGTCCACCAGAGAGACGAATGGAGACGGATTGTATTTGCAGCAAAGAACCTCAATGGCTCGGAAAGCTGAAGAAGAGAAGAAGAACCCTGTGAGGCATCTAAGACAGTCCATAAATAAAATAACAAACAGGAATTAATGTAACAAGCAAACCATCAAGAATCATCCGACCACAGAGATCTCTGAACATACTCACCCTAATCTGTACCAAGAAATCTCTTAAGTGTTCCTTGAGTGCATTGCAGTCCTGATCAAAGCTAAACAGGCCTTCTATGAAAATCTTGATCTGCTGCCTAACAGAGGACAAACACACAAAAGTCAGCCCTTCAGTTGGCCACTTTCCAGGGAATAGATGTGTAGCATAACAGAAGAAAACAGTTATATAGGAGAGTCAATGAACATGTCAACAGCTTTTAGTGTTGGTAAATTTGTTTTTGTGACTAAAATGTACAATCCAAGTTTATTTAATGCATGTACATCTCAGATGTGATAGTTCTTATAATTATCAAGATGACTGAGACAGAGATAGAGAGGGGGAGGGGAGGGAAACAGAGAAAGAAGGGGAAGAGTTATAGAAATTGAGAGGTGGGAGAGAGAGGGAAAAGAATGAGAAAAGGAGGAGGGAGAGAAGGAAAGAAAGAGAGCAACAAGGAAGGAGGGAACAGAGAGAAATAAACCATATTGTTATAAATTCAAGGTAAATGCTATAGAGCCTCGGATGGAAGGTTAATGATGTTATGCTGTTTTTTAAAATTAATTTGGAGAAAAAAACATATGGACAAATCAAGATCAACTGGAAGGAGGGAGGAAGATGAGAAGGAGGGATTTAGGAATAACAGACAAACAAATTTTCTTTTCAAAGGGCCACAAACTGAGCACTTATGGATAAAATTAAATCAGCTGTGGGGGGAAAAAAGAAAGAGAGAGAAGAAGGAATAACGAACAAACAAGCTTTCTTTTTCAGAAAGTCACAAACTGAGCACGCAAGTCTATACTATGTGTAGGTCATCTCACTGCTCATCTTTCACAGATTAATCATACATTCAGCATCATCAATATTACATACATCTGACAAACACAGTGATGTAAACACTGCACAAAGGGGGCTGAGCGGTCTCGAGGTATGGTGTCCGCCTCGAGTGCTGGAGGTCCCGGGTTCAGGCCCCGGTGAGGACCAGGATTTATTTAAAAAATCCACCTGGACTTCCAGTAATAAAATTTCCCCTGGTCTCTGGGTAGTGAGATCAGATGCCCGTGTGTATTGTTGCGCACGTAAAAAAAACCCCTTGGCAGTTGGAAATCGAAAAAGTGTAGCCTAATGGCGCTGCCCGGGCAAAATTTCGACTTAAAAATCTACCCAAAGTACTTCAGGATCCTCACCGATGCAACAGAGTTCATGCATTGAGCTGAGTTTCTCCAGACTCAGGTTTGAGTTAGGAGGAAAACGGAGCACTTATGGTTTACACCCGTGTGTGGTGATGTTGATCCAATGACTGCACAGGCACAGTACAGACTACATATGTTGTGAGACATGCATACATGCATCCACCCATTACAACACACAGTACAGACTACATATGTTGTGAGACATGCATCCACCCATCCCAACACACAGTACAGACTACATATGTTGTGAGACATGCATCCACCCATCCCAACACACAGTACAGACTACATATGTTGTGAGACATGCATCCATGCATCCACCCATCCCAACATACAATACAGACTACATATGTTGTGAGACATGCATACATGCATCCACCCATTACAACACACAGTACAGACTACATATGTTGTGAGACATGCATACATGCATCCACCCATTACAACACACAGTACAGACTACATATGTTGTGAGACATGCATACATGCATCCACCCATTACAACACACAGTACAGACTACATATGTTATGAGACATGCATACATGCATCCACCCATTACAACACACAGTACAGACTACATATGTTGTGAGACATGCATCCACCCATCCCAACATACAGTACAGACTACATATGTTGTGAGACATGCATACATGCATCCACCCATTACAACACACAGTACAGACTACATATGTTGTGAGACATGCATACATGCATCCACCCATTACAACACACAGTACAGACTACATATGTTGTGAGACATGCATCCACCCATCCCAACACACAGTACAGACTACATATGTTGTGAGACATGCAAACATGCATCCACCCATCCCAACATACAGTACAGACTACATATGTTGTGAGACATGCAAACATGCATCCACCCATCCCAACACACAGTACAGACTACATATGTTGTGAGACATGCATCCACCCATCCCAACACACAGTACAGACTACATATGTTGTGAGACATGCATCCACCCATCCCAACACACAGTACAGACTACATATGTTGTGAGACATGCATCCATGCATCCACCCATCCCAACATACAGTACAGACTACATATGTTGTGAGACATGCATACATGCATCCACCCATCCCAACACACAGTACAGACTACATATGTTGTGAGACATGCATCCACCCATCCCAACACACAGTACAGACTACATATGTTGTGAGACATGCATCCATGCATCCACCCATCCCAACACACAGTACAGACTACATATGTTGTGAGACATGCATCCACCCATCCCAACACACAGTACAGACTACATATGTTGTGAGACATGCATCCACCCATCCCAACACACAGTACAGACTACATATGTTGTGAGACATGCATCCATGCATCCACCCATCCCAACATACAGTACAGACTACATATGTTGTGAGACATGCATACATGCATCCACCCATTACAACACACAGTACAGACTACATATGTTGTGAGACATGCATACATGCATCCACCCATTACAACACACAGTACAGACTACATATGTTGTGAGACATGCATACATGCATCCACCCATTACAACACACAGTACAGACTACATATGTTATGAGACATGCATACATGCATCCACCCATTACAACACACAGTACAGACTACATATGTTGTGAGACATGCATCCACCCATCCCAACATACAGTACAGACTACATATGTTGTGAGACATGCATACATGCATCCACCCATTACAACACACAGTACAGACTACATATGTTGTGAGACATGCATACATGCATCCACCCATTACAACACACAGTACAGACTACATATGTTGTGAGACATGCATCCACCCATCCCAACACACAGTACAGACTACATATGTTGTGAGACATGCAAACATGCATCCACCCATCCCAACATACAGTACAGACTACATATGTTGTGAGACATGCAAACATGCATCCACCCATCCCAACACACAGTACAGACTACATATGTTGTGAGACATGCATCCACCCATCCCAACACACAGTACAGACTACATATGTTGTGAGACATGCATCCATGCATCCACCCATCCCAACATACAGTACAGACTACATATGTTGTGAGACATGCATACATGCATCCACCCATCCCAACAACACAGTACAGACCTACATATGTTGTGAGACATGCATCCACCCATCCCAACACACAGTACAGACTACATATGTTGTGAGACATGCATCCATGCATCCACCCATCCCAACACACAGTACAGACTACATATGTTGTGAGACATGCATCCACCCATCCCAACACACAGTACAGACTACATATGTTGTGAGACATGCATCCACCCATCCCAACACACAGTACAGACTACATATGTTGTGAGACATACAAACATGCATCCACCCATCCCAACACACAGTACAGACTACATATGTTGTGAGACATGCATCCAACCATCCCAACACACAGTAACAGGACTACATATGTTGTGAGACATGCATCCATCCATCCCAACACACAGTACAGACTACATATGTTGTGAGACATGCATCCACCCATCCCAACACACAGTACAGACTACATATGTTGTGAGACATGCATCCACCCATCCCAACACACAGTACAGACTACATATGTTGTGAGACATGCAAACATGCATCCACCCATCCCAACACACAGTACAGACTACATATGTTGTGAGACATGCAAACATGCACCCACCCATCCCAACACACAGTACAGACTACATATGTTGTGAGACATGCAATCCACCCATCCCAACACACAGTACAGACTACATATGTTGTGAGACATGCAAACAAGGACATCCACCCATCCCAACACACAGTACAGACGTACTAATGTTGTGAGACATGCAAACATGCATCCACCATCCAACACACAGTACAGACTACATATGTTTGTGAGACATGCATCCACCCATCCCAACACACAGTACAGGACTACATATGTTGTGAGACATGCATACATGCATCCACTCCATTACAACACACAGGAAAGACTACATATGTTGGAGACATGCATACATGCATCCACCCAATCCCAATACACAGTACAGACCTACATATGTTGTGAGAGTACATGCATCCACCCATCCCAACACACAGTACAGACTACTATATGTTGTGAGACCATGCATCCCACCATCCCAACACACAGTACAGACTACATATGTTTGAGACATGCATCATGCATCCCAACTCCATCCCAACACACAGTACAGACTACATATGTTGTGAGACATGCAAACATGCATCCACCCATCCCAACAAATCAGTACAGACTACATATGTTGTGAGAGCATGCATACATGCATCCACCATTACAACCACACAGTACAGACTACATATGTGTAGTGAGACAATGCATCCACCCATTCCCAACACACAGTACAGACTACATATGTTGTGAGACATGCATCCATCCCATCCCACACACAGTACAGACTACATATGTTGTGAGACATGCATCCACCCATCCCAACACACAGTAAGACTACATATGTTGTGAGACATGCATCCACCCATCCCAACACACATTACAGACTACATATGTTGTGAGACATGCATCCACCCGATTACACACACAGTACAGAACTACACTATGTTGTTAGACATGCAGCCACCCATCCAACACACAGTACAGACTACATATGTTGTGAGAGACATGCATCCACCCATCCCAAACACAGTACAGACTACATATGTTGTGAGACATGCATCCACCCATCCCAACCCAGTACAGACTAATATGTTTGAGAATGAAACATGCATCCACCCATCCCACACACAGACAGACTACATATGTTTGAGACAGCATACATGCATCCACCCATCCCAACACACAGTACAGACTACATATGTTGTGAGAACATGCATCCACCCATCCCAACACACAGTACAGACTACATATGTTGTGAGACATGCATCCACCCATCCCAACACACAGTACAGACTACATATGTTGTGAGACATGCAAACATGCATCCACCCACCAACACACACGTACAGACTACTATGTTGTGAGACATGCACCACCATCCCAACACAAGTACAGTACATATTTGTGAGACATGCATACATGCATCCACCAACACCAAACAGTACAGATACATATGTTGTGAACATGCAACTGCATCCATCCCAACCCACACAGACAGATACATATTTGTGAGACATCAACCATCCACCCACCAAATACAGATCAGATCATATGTTGTGACACACACCACCACAACCAACACACATACAGACTACATATGTTGTGAGACATGCACCCCCATCCCAACACACAGTACAGACTACATATGTTGTGAGACATGCACATCACCACCCATTCACACACAGTACAGACTACATATGTTGTAGACATGACATCATCACCCATCCCAACACACAGTACAGACTACATTGTTGAGACATGCATCCACCCATCCCAACACACAGTACAGACTACATATGTTGTGAGACATGCAAACATGCATCCACCCATCCCAACACACAGTACAGACTACATATGTTGTGAGACATGCATACATGCATCCACCCATCAACACACAGTACAGACTACATATGTTGTGAGACATGCATACAGCATCCCCATCCCAACACACAGTACAGACTACATATGTTGTGAGACATGCATCACATCCACATACAACACACTACAACTACATATGTTACATGCATCACATCCACCAACAAACAATACAATATATGTGGAGACATGCATCCACCCATCCCAACACACAGTACAGACTACATATGTTGTGAGACATACATGCATCCACCCATTCAACACACAGTACAGACTACATATGTTGTGAGACATGCAACATGCATCCACCCTACAACACACAGTACAGACTACATATGTTGTGATGACATGCATCCACCCATCCCAACACACAGTACAGACTACATATGTTGTGAGACATGCAACATGCATCCACCCATCCCAACACACAGTACAGACTACATATGTTGTGAGACATGCAACACATCCACCCATACAACACACAGTACAGACTACATATGTTGTGAGACATGCATCCACCCATCCCAACACACAGTACAGACTACATATGTTGTGAGACATGCCCACCCATCCCAACAACAGTACAGACTACATATGTTGTGAGACATGCAACATGCATCCACCCATCCCAACACACAGTACAGACTACATATGTTGTGAGACATGCAACCACCACCCATCCAACACACAGTACAGACTACATATGTTGTGAACCCCCCAACACAACAGTACAATATTGAGAACACATGCATCCACCCATCCCAACACACAGTACAGACTACATATGTTGTGAACATGCATCCACCCATCCCAACACACAGTACAGACTACATATGTTGTGAGACATGCATACATGCATCCACCCATCAACACACAGTACAGACTACAATGTTGTGAACATGCATACAGCATCCACCCATCAACACACAGTACAGACTACAATTTGTGACACATCACCACCCATCAACACAAGTACAGACTACATTGCACATCTCCACCACCAACACAAGTAGACACATATGGAACATGCATCACACCACCCATACAACACAAGTACAGACTCATATCCAACAGCAACATGTACATCAACACACACAACTACAAGTTAAATGAACATGCATCCACCACCAACAACAACAGACACATATTGTAGCAGACATGCATCCCCCATCCAACACACAGTACAGACTAATTGTGATGCATCATGCATCCACCCATCCCAACACACAGTACAGACTACATATGTTGTGAGACATGCATCCACCCATCCCAACACACAGTACAGACTACATATGTTGTGAGAACATGCATCCACCCACCCAACACACAGTACAGACTACATATGTTGTGAGACATAAACAGCCACCCATCCCAACACACAGTACAGACTAATATGTGTGAACATGCATCCACCCATCCCAACACACAGTACAGACTACATATGTTGTGAGACATGCATCATTCCACCATCCAATACACAGTACAGACTACATATGTTGTGAGACACAATGCATCCACCCATCCCAACACACAGTACAGACTACATATGTTGTGAGACATGCATCACCCATCCCAACACACATCAGACTACATATGTTGAGACATGCAACATGCATCCACCCATCCCAACACAACAGTACAGCTACATATGTTGTGAGACATGCAACATGCATCCACCCATCCCAACACACAGTACAGACTACATATGTTGTGAGACATGCAAACATGCATCCACCCATCCCAACACACAGTACAGACTACATATGTTGTGAGACATGCATACATGCATCCACCCATTACAACACACAGTACAGACTACATATGTTGTGAGACATGCATCCACCCATCCCAACACACAGTACAGACTACATATGTTGTGAGACATGCATCCACCCATCCCAACACACAGTACAGACTACATATGTTGTGAGACATGCATCCACCCATCCCAACACACAGTACAGACTACATATGTTGTGAGACATGCATCCACCCATCCCAACACACAGTACAGACTACATATGTTGTGAGACATGCATCCACCCATTACAACACACAGTACAGACTACATATGTTGTGAGACATGCATCCACCCATCCCAACACACAGTACAGACTACATATGTTGTGAGACATGCATCCACCCATCCCAACACACAGTACAGACTACATATGTTGTGAGACATGCATCCACCCATTACAACACACAGTACAGACTACATATGTTGTGAGACATGCAACATGCATCCACCCATCCCAACACACAGTACAGACTACATATGTTGTGAGACATGCATCCACCCATCCCAACACACAGTACAGACTACATATGTTGTGAGACATGCATCCACCCATTACAACACACAGTACAGACTACATATGTTGTGAGACATGCATACATGCATCCACCCATCCCAACACACAGTACAGACTACATATGTTGTGAGACATGCATCCACCCATCCCAACACACAGTACAGACTACATATGTTGTGAGACATGCATCCACCCATCCCAACACACAGTACAGACTACATATGTTGTGAGACATGCATCCATTCATCCACCCATCCCAACACACAGTACAGACTACATATGTTGTGAGAAATGCATCCACCCATCCCAACACACAGTACAGACTACATATGTTGTGAGACATGCATCCACCCATCCCAACACACAGTACAGACTACATATGTTGTGAGACATGCAAACATGCATCCACCCATCCCAACACACAGTACAGACTACATATGTTGTGAGACATGCAAACATGCATCCACCCATCCCAACACACAGTACAGACTACATATGTTGTGAGACATGCAAACATGCATCCACCCATCCCAACACACAGTACAGACTACATATGTTGTGAGACATGCATACATGCATCCACCCATTACAACACACAGTACAGACTACATATGTTGTGAGACATGCATACATGCATCCACCCATTACAACACACAGTACAGACTACATATGTTGTGAGACATGCATCCACCCATCCCAACACACAGTACAGACTACATATGTTGTGAGACATGCATCCACCCATCCCAACACACAGTACAGACTACATATGTTGTGAGACATGCATACATGCATCCACCCATTACAACACACAGTACAGACTACATATGTTGTGAGACATGCAAACATGCATCCACCCATCCCAACACACAGTACAGACTACATATGTTGTGAGACATGCAAACATGCATCCACCCATCCCAACACACAGTACAGACTACATATGTTGTGAGACATGCATACATGCATCCACCCATTACAACACACAGTACAGACTACATATGTTGTGAGACATGCATCCACCCATCCCAACACACAGTACAGACTACATATGTTGTGAGACATGCATCCACCCATCCCAACACACAGTACAGACTACATATGTTGTGAGACATGCATCCACCATCCCCCACAACACATACAGACTAAATGCAACATGCATCCCCCATCCCAACACACAGTACAGACTACATATGTTGTGAGACATGCTCCACCCATCCCAACACACTACAGACTACATAGTTGTGAAAACATGCATCCCCCATCCCAACACACAGTACAGACTACATATTGTGAATGACATCCACCCATCCCAACACACAAGAACATATGTTGTAGAATGCATCCACCCATCCCAACACACAGTACAGACTACATATGTTGTGAGACAACATGCATCCACCCACCCAACACACACAGAACTATGTTGTGAGAATGCATCCACCCATCCCAACACCATACAGACACATTGTTGGAATTGCATCCACCATCCCAACACACAACGACAATTTAATGAACATGCATCCACCCCCCAAACAATAACTACATATGTTGAGACATGCAACACATCCACCCAACAACACACAGACAAACATATTTGACCAACATGCACCACATCCCAACAAAGAACAATTGCACACCACCACCCACCAACAAACGACTACATATTTGGAATGCACACATCCCAACACAACACACATACAATATAGTTGAGACAAAAACCACCCATCCCAACACCAGTACAGACTACATATGTTGAGAAACATGCCCACCCACCCAACAACATACAGACTACATATGTTGTGAGGCAACATGCATCCACCCACCCACACACACATAGTTGGACATGCAACAAACCCCCCCACAACCAAGTAAACATATGTTGTGAGACATGCATCCACCCACCCATACACATACGACACTATTTGAGACATGCATCACCATCCCACCATCAACAGACTCAATTTAACATGCCATCCCAACCCAAAAATAAGAGATACATGCTCCACATCCAACCCAAACACATAATCATAATTGAGACACAACACACACCCATCCCAAACACTCAACTCAATTAGACACAAAATCTCACCCACCCAACAACAACAGACAATTAAATGCAACTCACACCCACCCAACACACGACATACAATCAATGAAAACACCACACCAACATTGACACATAAATCATATCAACACCATACAACTACAATAAAACCATTTGACAAACACTACATCACACATTACACCCACAACACAATACATTTAACACATCCACCCATTACAACCACAGATACAATTAGACAGCATCCACCCAAAACATCTTAATCACCCCCCAAACACAAAACTATTTTAAGACCATCCCCCACACAACACAACAGATACATATGTTTGAACACATCCCCCACCAACCACAAAGACACATTTGAAATGACCACCATCCCAACCACCATACAATACAATTAACATGCATCACCCATCAAACACATACAGACTACATATTGTAGACAATTAACCACCACCCACCCACAACACAAGGGGAATTTAACATGCACCACCCATACAACAAAGACTATAGTTAGACATGCATCACCCATCCCAACACCATACAGACTACATATGTTGGAAAACATCCACCACCCACACACACAAACAATTTTGAAACCACCCACCCAACCACATAAACAATTTGGAACACACACACCATCCCAACACACAGTACAGACTACATATGTTGTGAGACATGCAAACCATCCCATCCAACACAAAACACATTGTTGTGAGACATGCAAACATGCATCCACCCATCCCACACACAGTACAGACACATATGTTGTGAGACATGCAAACATGCATCCACCCATCCAACACACAGTACAGACTACATATGTTGTGAGACATGCATACATGCATCCACCCATTACAACACACAGTACAACTACATATGTGGAGACATGCATACATGCATCCACCCATTACAACACACAGTACAGACTACATATGTTGTGAGACATGCATCCACCCATCCCAACACACAGTACAGACTACATATGTTGTGAGACATGCATCCACCCATCCCAACACAACAACAGAAGCTACATATGTTGTGAGACATGCATACATGCATCCACCCATTACAACACACAGTACAGACTACATATGTTAGAATGCAAACATGCATCCACCCATCCCAACACACAGTACAGACTACATATGTTGTGAGACATGCAAAATGCATCCACCCATCCCAACACACAGTACAGACTACATATGTTGTGAGACATGCATACATGCATCCACCCATCAACACACAGTACAGACTACATATGTTGTGAGACATGCATCCACCCATCCCAACACACAGTACAGACTACATATGTTGTGAGACATGATCCACCCATCCCAACACACAGTACAGACTACATATGTTGTGAGACATCAAAGCATCCACCCACCCAACACACAGTACAGACTACATATGTTGTGAGACATGCAATACATCCAACATGCATCCACCCATCCCAACACACAGTAAGACTACATATGTTGTGAGACATGCAACATGCATCCACCCATCCCAACACACAGTAAGACTACATATGTTGTGAGACATGCAAACATGCATCCACCCATCCCAACACACAGTACAGACTACATATGTTTGAGACACATGCATCCACCCATCAACACACAGTACAGACTACATATGTTGTGAGACATGCATACATGCATCCACCCATTACACACACAGTACAATATAGCTTAGAGCATCACCACACCATCCCAACACACAGTACAGACTACATATGTTGTGAGCACATGCATCCACCCATCCCAACACACAGTACAGACTACATATGTTGTGAGACATGCATACATGCATCCACCCATTACAACACACAGTACAGACTACATATTGTGAGACATGCAAACATGCATCCACCCATCCCAACACACAGTACAGACTACATATGTTGTGAGACAGAACATGCATCCACCCATCCCAACACACAGTACAGACTACATATGTTGTGAGACATGCATACATGCATCCACCCATCAACACACAGTACAGACTACATATGTTGTGAGACATGCATACATGCATCCACCCATACAACACACAGTACAGACTACATATGTTTGGAAGACATGCATCCACCCATCCCAACACACAGTACAGACTACATATGTTGTGAGACATGCATCCACCCATCCCAACACACAGTACAGACTACATATGTTGTGAGACATGCATCCACCCATCACCAACACACAGTACAGACTACATATGTTGTGAGACATGCATCCACCCATCCCAACACACAGTACAGACTACATATGTTGTGAGACATGCATCCACCCATCCCAACACACAGTACAGACTACATATGTTGTGAGACATGCATCCACCCATCCCAACACACAGTACAGACTACATATGTTGTGAGACATGCAAACATGCATCCACCCATCCCAACATACAGTACAGACTACATATGTTGTGAGACATGCATCCACCCATCCCAACACACAGTACAGACTACATATTTGTGAGACATGCATCCACCCATCCCAACACACAGTACAGACTACATATTTGTGAGACATGCAACATGCACCACCATCCCAACAACAGTACAGACTACATATGTTGTGAGACATGCATCCACCCATCCCAACACACAGTACAGATACATATGTTGTGAGACATGCATCCACCCATCCCAACACACAGTACAGACTACATATGTTGTGAGACATCAAACATGCATCCACCATCCCAACACACAGTACAGACTACATATGTTGTGAGACATGCATCCACCCATCAACACACAGTACAGACTACATATGTTTGAGACATGCATCCACCATCCCACACACAGTACAGACTACATATGTTGTGGACATGCATCCACCCATCAACACACAGTACAGACTACATATGTTGTGAGACATGCATCCACCATCCAACACACAGTACAGACTACATATGTTGGAGACATGCACATCATCCACCCATCCAACACACAGTACAGACTACATATGTTGGAGAAATGCACCCCATCCCAACACACAGTACAGACTACATATGTTGTGAGACATGCATCCACCCATCCCAACACACAGTACAGACTACATATGTTTGAGACATGCAACATGCATCCCCCATCCCAACACACAGTACAGACTACATATGTTGTGAGACATGCAACATGCATCCACCCATCCCAACACACAGTACAGACTACATATGTTTGAGAAGACATGCATCCACCCATCCCAACACACAGTACAGACTACATATGTTGTGAGACATGCATCCACCCATCCCAACACACAGTACAGACTACATATGTTGTGAGACATGCATCCACCCATCCCAACACACAGTACAGACTACATATGTTGTGAGAGAAAATGCATCCACCCATCCCAACACACAGTACAGACTACATATGTTGTGAGACATGCAAACATGCACACCCATCCCAACACACAGTACAGACTACATATGTTGTGAGACATGCAACATGCATCCACCCATCCCAACACACAGTACAGACTACATATGTTGTGAGACATGCAAACATGCATCCACCCATCCCAACACACAGTACAGACTACATATGTTGTGAGACATGCATACATGCATCCACCCATTACAACACACAGTACAGACTACATATGTTGTGAGACATGCATCCACCCATCCAACACACAGTACAGACTACATATGTTGTGAAGACATGCATCCACCCATCCCAACACACAGTACAGACTACATATGTTGTGAGACATGCAACATGCATCCACATCCCAACACACAGTACAGACTACATATGTTGTGAGACATGCAAACATGCATCCACCCATCCCAACACACAGTACAGACTACATATGTTGTGAGACATGCAAACATGCATCCACCCATCCCAACACACAGTACAGACTACATATGTTGTGAGACATGCATACATGCATCCACCCATCCCAACACACAGTACAGACTACATATGTTGTGAGACATGCAAACATGCATCCACCCATCCCAACACACAGTACAGACTACATATGTTGTGAGACATGCATCCACCCATCCCAACATACAGTACAGACTACATATGTTGTGAGACATGCATCCACCCATCCCAACACACAGTACAGACTACATATGTTGTGAGACATGCATCCACCCACCCCAACACACAGTACAGACTACATATGTTGTGAGACATGCATACATGCTTTCCACCCATCCCAACACACAGTACAGATTTACATATGTTGTGAGAAGAAAACATGCACCCAAACCCATCCCAACAACAGTACAGACTACATATGTTGTGAGACATGCATACATGCATCCACCCCCCCCAAAACACACATTTACAGACTACATATGTTGTGAGACATGCAAACATGCATCCACCCATCCCAACACACAGTACAGACTACATATGTTGTGAGACATGCAAACAGATCCACCCATCCCAACACACAGTACAGACTACATATGTTGTGAGACATGCAAACATGCATCCACCCATTACAACACACAGTACAGACTACATATGTTGTGAGACATGCATCCATTCATCCACCCATCCCAACACACAGTACAGACTATATATGTTGTGAGACATGCATCCATTCATCCACCCATCCCAACATACAGTACAGACTACATATGTTGTGAGACATTTTAAAACCTTCCTTTTCCCCCTTTCCCAACACTCTTTGGTGTTCATCTTTCTTTTAGACAGGGGAACAGACAGAAAGCGAGAAAAAAGACAGAGGAAAGAGAAAGAGGAGAGAGAAAAAGTGGGGAAAAGGGGGGGGGGGGGAAAGAGAGATGAAGGAGAAGGAAAGAGAGAATGTCCAGCAGTCAAAAAACCCTTTTTTTAGCCCTAAATTACATTAGCACATGGTGCTAAACCCCTGGGCTGTTTCCCAAACGGCAACCCGGGGGTTCCCTTTTTGTCGTTCTAAGCTTTAAAACCTCCACTTCCCATATTAAGGGGGGTCAAAACCCTTTGGGTCAGGCATTTTTAAAAATTTGAATCACCCCCCTTGGGAAACAACCCTTGGGTAGGCTGGGAAAAATCCAAAACACCGCATCACAATAGGGGAAAACATCTAATCTCCCCACTACCCAGACTCGTCTTGTTGGGAAAGCCAATCTGAATCCGGGGGACAATAAAAAACCTGACATGATAAATTACTAAAAGAATGAGGAAAAGCTGTTTTAGGGGAAAACAGCAGGAACTTGTACAAAGGCCCCATTCGTTCTGGGCCAAAGTTGGGGGCAAAGGGAAAATGAATCCGGCCAAGGGCCCCCAGGAAATATGTATGCTAAAATTGTGGGGCCCGCATTGTCAGACCTGGAACACAAGCAGGGAAAACACATCAGCTCACAATCTTACAAACCCGGACATTGTGTGTACACAATATACAGGACAGGAAAAAAATGTTTCACAGTTGTACAGACAAAACCTGTGCACACAGGTTTTAAAACAGGAAACAGGGTTTTTAATCAAACAGACTGTAAACAACAATCAAACAAAAAAACAAATGTTCACAATCATACAGACAGAAAAACTTTTCACAATTCTACAGGCAGGAAACACATGTTACAATATACAGACAGAAAAAAAACTGTTCACAATCAACAGGCAGGAAACACATGTTACAATCTACAGGAGGAAAAAAAAGTCACAATCATAAAAGACAGAAAACAACTCTTCACAATTCTACAGGCAGGAAACACATTTCACAATATTACAGGCAGGAAACACATTTCACAATTCTACAGGCAGGAAACACATTTCACAATATTACAGGCAGGAAACAACTGTTCACAATCATACAGACAGAAAACAACTGTTCACAATTCTACAGACAGGAAACACATTTCACAATCATACAGACAGGAAACAACTGTTCACAATTCTACAGACAGGAAACACATTTCACAATCATATAGACAGGAAACACATTTCACAATATTACAGGCAGGAAACACATTTCACAATATTACAGGCAGGAAACAACTGTTCACAATCATACAGACAGAAAACATCTGTTCACAATTCTACAGACAGGAAACACATTTCACAATCATACAGACAGGAAACAACTGTTCACAATTCTACAGACAGGAAACACATTTCACAATCATATAGACAGGAAACACATTTCACAATCATATAGACAGGAAACACATTTCACAATATTACAGGCAGGAAACACATTTCACAATATTACAGGCAGGAAACACATTTCACAATATTACAGACAGGAAACACATTTCACAATTCTACATGCAGGAAACACATTTCACAATATTACAGGCAGGAAACACATTTCACAATATTACAGGCAGAAAACACATTTCACAATATTACAGGCAGGAAACAACTGTTCACAATATTACAGACAGGAAAACATTTCACAATTTCTATAGGCAAAGGGAAAAACATTTCACAATATTACAGGCGGGGGAAAAAACATTTCACAATATTACAGGCAGGAAAAAATTTTACAATTCTACAGACAGAAACATATTTCACAATATTACAGGCAGGAAACACATTTCACAATATTACAGGCAGGAAAACACATTTCACAATATTACAGGCAGGAAACACATTTCACAATTCTACATGCAGGAAACACATTTCACAATTCTACATGCAGGAAACACATTTCACAATTCTATAGGCAGGAAACACATTTCACAATATTACAGGCAGGAAACACATTTCACAATATTACAGGCAGGAAACACATTTCACAATATTACAGACAGAAAACACATTTCACAATATTACAGGCAGGAAACACATTTCACAATATTACAGACAGAAAACACATTTCACAATATTACAGACAGAAAACACATTTCACAATATTACAGGCAGGAAACACATTTCACAATTCTACAGACAGGAAACACATTTCACAATATTACAAACAGGAAACACATTTCACAATTCTACAGACAGGAAACACATTTCACAATATTACAAACAGGAAACACATTTACAATTCTACAGGCAGGAAACACATTTCACAATTATACAGACAGGAAACACATTTCACAATCATACAGACAGGGAACACATTTCACAATTCTACAGACAGGAAACACATTTCACAATATTACAGGCAGGAAACACATTTCACAATATTACAGGCAGAAAACACATTTCACAATATTACAGGCAGGAAACAACTGTTCACAATATTACAGACAGGAAACACATTTCACAATTCTATAGGCAGGAAACACATTTCACAATATTACAGACAGGAAACACATTTCACAATATTACAGGCAGGAAACACATTTCACAATATTACAGGCAGGAAACACATTTCACAATTCTACAGGCAGGAAACACATTTCACAATATTACACGCAGAATATTACAGGCAGGAAACACATTTCACAATCATACAGGCAGGAAACACATTTCACAGTAACACAGGCAGGAAACACATTTCACAATCATACAGGCAGGAAACACATTTCACAGTAACACAGGCAGGAAACACATTTCACAATCATACAGACAGGAAACACATTTCACAGTAACACAGGCAGAAAACACATGTTCACAATTATAAAGTCGTGAAACACATATTTATTCACATGTAACACTTATCTGCTGACTGATGGCTGTATGTAAATCTGACCTGCTGTGTGGTTTGCTAGTAACTTAAATCTGCTGCATGACAGCTGCTGGTAAAACTAACCTAGTACATGTGCGTTGCAAAGAACACAAACCTGCTGTGTGAGAGCTGCATGTAAAATTGACTTATTGTGTGAGTTACATGTAAAACATGTAATGCTGCGTGACAGTTGCATATCTTCTTCTTTTTTTTATTTCATCCGGAGTATTTTTTTTCGGACGTGACTGCGTTGTGCCTATTTACAGCAGAGCTGTGTTCTTGCGCCATTAGGCCAACACATCCGACTTCTGCGGGCATTTGTTGACAGGGTTAACCTTCCGGGTCAGTTGTATATAAAACGGATCTGCTGTATGAGAGCTGCCTATGAAACTGACCTGCTGTATGAGATACATATGAAACTGACCCAATGCATATGAGCCATATGTAAAACTGATCTATTGCATGTAAAACTGGCCTGCTGCATAATAGCTACATACAAATCTGACCTACTGTGTCAGAGCTGCATGTAAAATTGACCTATTGTGTGAGATTTGCATGTAAAACTGGCCTGCTGCATAACAGCTACATGTAAAACTGACTTGCTGTGTGAGAGATCCATATAAAACTGATGTGCTGTGGGAGAGCTGCATGTAAAACTGACTTGATGTGTGAGAGATCCATATAAAACTTACCTGCTGTGTACGAGGTGCTATAAAACAGACTTGCTGTGTAAGAGATGCATATAAAACTGACCTGCTATGTGAGAGATGCATATAAAATTGATCTACTGTGTAAGAGATCCATATAAAACTGACCTGTGTGACAGCTGCATGTAAAATAGACCTACTGTGTGAAAGTTGCATGTAAATTGACTCATTTGAATTGACTAATTCTGTGAGTTACATGTAAAACTGACCTGCTGTGTGTAAGGGATCCATATAAAACTGATCTGCTGTGTAAGCGATCCATATAAAACTGACCTGCTGTGTGAGAGCTGCGAACTGCATGTAAAACTGACCTGCTGTGTGAGAACTGCATGGGAACTGACTGATTCTGTGAGTTACATGTAAAACTGACCCGCTGTGTAAGAGATCCATATAAAACTGACCCGCTGTGTAAGAGATCCATATAAAACTTATCTGTTGTGTGAGAGTTACATGTTAAACAGACCTGCTGTGTGAGAGCTGCATGTGAATTGACTGATTCTAAGAATTACATGTAAAACTGACCTGCTGTGTGAGAGCTATCCGTGATGACAGAAAACAAATGCTGTAAGATGTCTGTCAGGTAGGTCTGGTAGAAGCTCTGGGCAGTGGCCTCCTCCCTGGATATGTTCTGTAGCAGCACGTAGAGGATCTCCAGGCCAGTGTCAGCCACATTGCGCATTGTATGCTTGAACGCCCATATAATTGAGTCCAGCACCAGTTTAAACTGGGCAGCGGGAATATTCAGCAATGCTGTAGACATTTTAAAAGAATACACGTCAGGAAATATTTGCAGCCAGGGGATTCTCTGTTATGGATCACGTCCATTACACACTTGGATATCTCAGTGTGTGCTCCAATCTCCAACCAGAGATCAGATAGGGAAGGTCTCAACTTAGTGCACTAACTTGAGAGCACAGACAAGAATCAGGTCTGTATATATGAACCACACATGCCATACATGTTTGTTTGTGGATAGGCTTTATTATTTTGAAATTCCACTAGAGCTGCAGTTTGTTCTGCCTACTCTTTTAAATTGCCAGTTGGGATTTTTAACATGTATAATGTGGATGTGGCTTCTTCAGTTTTTCAGCCTTGTCCGAGAGGGCTATATACTGGATCCACTACCACAGATTGGAAGTGTGTATGTGTGGAAGGAGTGGACCATCCATGGATTTCTTATTTTGTGAAAATTGTGGCTATGATTCTCACGAGGTCTTCCTGTGTTAGAGGTGGATGTCAGGTTTCAATGCCACTCCACCCAGTTACTTCTCTATTTAGAAGCTGATGTGTTGACAGTTCTCCCTCTATTTAGTTGAGTCCAGAACCAACACCCCAGCACTTGGCACATTCCCATATCCACTAATTGCCCATGTTTATGATCCACACAATAGCACTAATGTAACAGAGTGGAATATTCTAGGTCTGTAACTAGTTGTAACTTTCACAAATGTCCCAGTGTTGGGAATGCTCCTCCTGATGTTTGTGTTATTGTAACATCTCTATGAGGAGTGGCTGGCCGAGTGACTAGAGTGCTGGATTCTCTTTCGGGAGACCTGGAGTTTTTTCTGTCGGGGGCAAAAAGAAAACTCTAACCTGCAGAGTTTGTGGCGACTGCACTAGCCAGGCGGCCTTAATTCCTCAGGCTCAAGACCCTCTGCCATACACCGCAAGATACTATATTGGCAGTAAATGACAGTTTTAAATGACAGTAACATTTCTACTTGTTCCCCAGCTTTGTCTACACTGCCACCATTAGACTTTAACCCTAAATCACTGTCTTCCATAGAAATCACAGCCCATCAACAAAAGCAGCTGAAGCTATCTGGATGCTCCTGATGAAGATACTCATGTAGCAGCAAGTTTGTTTCCTACAAACATGAGGTGTGTGATGTGATGGTCTCAAGGACACAAGTTTTGTAAACATCAGGGATGAACATGCAAGTGTATGAGTGCCTCCTGCACAACAAGACATCCCAGACTGCTTTGGCATCACTTGTAGCAGAAAGTAGAATTACATGTGGGGACAACTCTGGTGAAGTCACAATCAAGGAGCTAAGAACAATCAGAATTCCTACACTACTAGACACTGAGAACTTATCTGTAGCTCCAGAGTGCTATGCTGCAGAGTCTAAATATAATCACAATCTCTAATGTACCAATCACAATATCTAATGAACCAATCAAAATTTCTAATGAACCAACCAATCAACACCTAATAAATCAGTCAAAATCTCTCTGAAGAAAACAGTCACATATCTATATATTGACCACGGATATCTGACCTTGAAAACTGTGCTGTGTGACCGCCTGCAGCAGCAAGAAGAAGTTGGTTCTGTGTTCTGGAAACTCTTCAAAGTCCTGCAGGAGAGACAGTTGGGTTGACATGTAGGATTAGGGTTAGCATATGAAAGTTTACTGTGTGACACATTTACCGTGTAACAGGTTTACTGTGTAGCATGTTTACTGTGTGATATGTTTACTGTATGACACGTTTACTTTGTACCATGTTTTTTACTATGTGACATGTTTACTGTGTGACATGTATACTTTGTAGCATATTTATTGTGTAACATGTTTACTGTGTGATGTGTTTACTTTGTAGCATATTTATTGTGTAACATGTTTACTGTGTGATGTGTTTACTCTGTGACAAGTTCACTTTGTAGCATTTTTACATGTATGACATGTTTGTTGCATGACAAGTTTACTATATGACAAGCTTGCACCATGTGTCACAAAGGTAATATTTAATACATAATACAAGAATTACATAACAAAAGGATTACACTTAATACATAATACAAGGATTACATAACACATTTAATTCATAATTCAAGGAACAAGTATTACATAAGGATTACTTGGCACAAATATTATATTTAATAAATAATACAAAGATTACTTGGCACAAGTATTACATTTAATACATAATACAAGGATTACCTGGCACAAATATTACATTTAATACATAATACAATGATTACCTGGCACAAGTATTACATTTAATACATAATACAAGGATTACCTGGCACAAATAATATATTTAATACATAATACAAGGATTACTTGGCACAAATATTACATTTAATACATAATACAAGGATTACTTGGCACAAATATTACATTTAATACATAATGCACGGATTACCTGGCACAAGTATTACATTTAATACACAACGCAAGGATTACCTGGCACAAATATTACATTTAATACATAATACAATGATTACCTGGTACAAGTATTACATTTAATACATAATACAAGGATTACTTGGCACAAATATTACATAATACAAAGATTACCTGGCACAAGTATTACATTTAATAAGGGGTTACAGGACACATGTGCATCCATATGTAATGAAAGTGATTAATAACCAAACCCAACAAAAAATATCAACACATCTCTCTAAAAAGTGAATATTATGAAATGGGACAAGTATGCCATGTAATGCCATGTTCCATAACACACAAGTGGGTGCACTAGCAGAGTTGATAGGTATCTGCCCTGATAATGGCATGAGCATGGTTGTGCCAGGGTTCGAAACCTGTTCTCATCGTCTCACTAAGTGAGTGAAATGAATGAATCACCCAAATAAACGAGAAGTAGATTGTGAGCTTTACTAAAACACGACTACAAGAGACAAATTGGACGTTGCGGCCAAAGCCTTCGTCAGCACAGGACAAACAAATACAAACCAACACAAAACTACATGAAACACACTATGACAATATTAAACTATTAAACTAATTAAAATAAATGTACTCATCTGAATACTGTGTCCTAGCTTGGAAGGTCTGACACACGTAGGGCGCCAGTGGATCAATAGACCGGATGTATGGTACATGGGTCAAAGGTCAAGCGGGAAGGGAGTGGGGTGGAGACGCGCCCATGTGTGCGGAAAAGTGAAATTAGAGACCGGCAAAGATGTTACGGACGCAGATGACAATTAGCAATTATCGTTAAGCGCTCGAAACACAGCTGCGGAAACCTATATAGTGTTAGTACACACAGAGAGGCATGAAAATGATGGCAAAACACCGAACGTAAATCCGCCAAGAGAGTTGACTGTGATGTCATACAAAGGATCTGCACGTACCCAGATGGTGGACTGTAAGCTAGGGGTGGGAGGGGTGGGGTGGGAAGTTAAATGAAGCTGTGTTGGACATTAAGGCCGTGAGGGGAGAGTGTGCCCAACTGGAAGATGAGACGGTGTTCCAATGTCTTCCGATCCCGTTCGTGGGATGCGCATGATTTGATGGCCATGACCTGTATGTCGGCTACGCCATGGTGGTCAGGACTGTTGAAATGTATGGATACTGGTTTCTGGGCGCCGCTGGTGATGTCAGAAAGATGTTGTCGAAATCTGTCCCCAAGACGTAATCCTGTCTCCCCGACATATCTCATGTCGCAACGTGTGCAGGTAATCGCATAGATGACGTTGCGACTGATGCATGAGAAACCCTCACGGATGTGGAAGGTCGTCTTAGGGAATGTCAGACTCTGGGTTTGAAGTACGTATGGACAGGTCTTGCAAACCGATCGAAGACACGCCACCGTGCCAGGAAGAGACTGGTGAGGTTGGGGTAGCCTGCTATGGACCAGCACATCTTTGAGGTTACGATCCCGCTTATATGCCACTAGAGGAGCCTCTGAGAAGACATCACGAGTGGTCGATTCCGCCCGGAGAATGGATAGATGTTTAAAAAGGATATTCTTGGCAGCAATATTGCGGGGGTGATAAGTAAGTGAGAGGACAGGTCTATTGTTTCGTGGTTTCGGCCTGGAGGAGAGAGCCTCAGTGCGACTGATAGACTGGCAGCGGTGAAGAGCTGTAGATAGAACATTATCAGGATAGCCACGAAGGCGAAAGAAATCAAGCATCTCGTGGGCTTTTTGATGGAAGTCGTTGTTATCCTGACAAAGTCGTCGGAGACGTAACAGTTGGGAGAAAGGAATAGAACGTTTGCACGAGGGAGGGTGGGAGGAGGTATAGAGAAGGAATGAGTGCGAGTCAGTTGGTTTATAATAAACCGTCGTGCATAGACCAGCGGAACCTAAAGAGACTGTGAGGTCTAAGAAATTGACAGCCGACGAAGAAATGGTGGAGGTAAGTTTGATGCTGGGATGGAAGTCTGAAAAAAAAGGCAATGAAGTTCTGTAGGTCAGGCAAGGGCATGTCCGAGACACCAAAGCAGTCGTCAATGTACCTCCTGTAGAGCTCCGGGAGCCTACCGGTGTACTGATTCCATACCTGGTGCTCCAGATAGCCCATGAAGAGGCAGGCATAACTGGGCCCCATCTTAGTACCCATGGACCACACCGCTGATCTGGTCGAAGTAGTCCCCATTGAACTCAAACGAGTTGAGGTTGAGGACTAACTCCGCGAGACGCAGTAATGGTCCAGTGGCTATCGAGGGATTAAGCCTTTTCTCCAAGAAAAATTCTAAGGCTTTAAGGCCGTCAGAGTGAGGAATGGAAGTGTAGAGTGAAGTCACATCTAAAGTGAAGATGTGATACTGAGAAGGGTTAGTGAAACTGATGGAATCGAAGATGGAGATAGCGTGGTTGGTGTCTTTGATATACGAAGGGAGGCTGGCAACCAACGGCTGAAACATGCTGTCTAGAAACTCTGAAATCCGTTCTGTAGGGCAAGAGCAGGCCGAGACAATAGGTCTGCCTGGGTTACCAGGTTTGTGTGTCTTAGGCAGCATATTAAAGGTGGGTTTGCCCAAGCAGCTATCGTGGATGATCAACGAGGTGGCGGAGCTGGGTAAAAGACCTTGCTGGATAATGGCGTTAGTCATGCTTTTGACCTGGGTGTTGTTTCTGACTGTCCCATCTTGTATCCTTGGTCTGTAGAAGGTGGCATCACTCAGTTGCTTGTTGCCTTCCTGTATATATAAGTCTCTCCTCCAAACCACTAGCGCCCCTCCCTTATCGGCAGGTTTGATAACTATGTCATCACGACGTTTCAACTGTGTAAGTGCCCGTTGTTCATCCGCGGTGAGGTTGGAATACCGTAGTGGCTTAAATTTGAGTTTTTGGATGTCGTAAAGTGTTTTGTCGATGTATAAATCGAGGGCCTTAGATGCCCCTGGATTGTCGATGTATAAATCGAGGGCCTTAGATGCCCCTGAAAGATTGGCAACCAATTTCTCCATGAATTCAGGCCCTAAATGATAGGGCCCTATCACATCACATACCAACAGCAGGAAACTAATTCAGGACAAATTTAATGTTATAATCCACACATGGCCCAACTTTGTTTCTATAGAAAGATGAGAACCTGCTACTTACTTTATTGATCATCATCAGTGTACACTCAAACACAGCATCAAAAATCTGTGGAATATCCTTGGTGATGTGCGACTGAAACAAATAAACAACAAGGTACTTCACTCTCTGAAACATAATTATGATTCCATACGGGTCGAATCCAAGGACTTACTCATCCTGCCACTGTTGAGGATTGCACATAGACTACAAGTGGACTAATTTACACTAGCACTACAACTTGTAGTGGGTTAAAGTTCCTTTCCTCCCCACAAATCTCTGGTATTCGTTATCTGAGGCTGGGTGAATCTCACATTTGAGACCATCAGGACAAAACCATACCACTGCAGGGGATTCCAGACCCATGATATATACCACAGGGGATCCCAGACCCATGATATATACCACAGGGGATCCCAGACCCATGATATATACCACAGGGGATCCCAGACCCATGATATATACCACAGGGGATCCCAGACCCATGATATATACCACAGGGGATCCCAGACCCATGATATATACCACAGGGGATCCCAGACCCATGATATATACCACAGGGGATCCCAGACCCATGATATATACCACAGGGGATCCCAGACCCATGATATATACCACAAGGGATCCCAGACCCATGATATATACCACAAGGGATCCCAGACCCATGATATATACCACAGGGGATCCCAGACCCATGATATATACCACAGGGGATCCCAGACCCCATGATATATACCACAAGGGATCCCAGACCCATGATATATACCACAGGGGATCCCAGACCCATGATATATACCACAGGGGAGCCCAGACCCATGATATATACCACAAGGGATCCCAGACCCATGATATATACCACAGGGGATCCCAGACCCATGATATATACCACAAGGGATCCCAGACCCATGATATATACCACAGTGGATCCCGGACTAGTAATATATACCACAGGGGATCCTGGACTAGTAATATATACCACAGGGGATCCTGGACTATAGTGTGTTTTTTTTTGTTGGTTGCCTCAATATAAAATTCAATATCTCAGTAACCAATTGAGGGAAAATGATGAGATTTAGCATATAACCTTATAATTATGTTCACCCAACAAACAAATTTTTGTTCTGGAGATTGTACAGCAGATTTCAATGTTTGGTTATATGCGGTATATATTTTTTTGCCCCCGCACTCATTCCTTCATTTTAAGAGTATTACCGTTTCAACAAGACACACCCCCAAATTTTTTAAATTTGTCTGCGCGGTTTTGCTTTTGGCATACTGAGGGAATTTATATGGGGTAGGTTCAGAGGTGTCGTCAAACTGTGGGTTCTTTCATGAAACGTGATTATATAAATAAACTAGCTGGCTCGGCCCGGCTCCTGGCGGGGATCTATCTATCTATCTATCTATCTACCTACCTATCTATCTATCTAATCTATCTATCTGCCTGCTCATCCATCTCTCTCTTCGGGACCAGGAATCCAAGGGCTTGGAGGACTTTTTTAAAAAAAACCCGGGGGAAAAAAAAATGGGGAATTCGGTTATTTTCCCAGAATACCTCTATCCCGTTATTAAAGGTGTGATAGTATCCTCCCCTCTAACCAGGGAATACTACGACAGGTGTTATATAGTGATCAGTGGTCTTCTTGTAGTACACCCTTAACAACAACAAAATAACAAACAAATGAATGATAAAACAGAGCCATACAAACATATTTCATTTTTAAAAATACCAGAACACTGAGAATAACATACATGGAACGTTCGTATAATAAAGCAGCCAAAACGTATAGAGGGTCGACTAACTCTAAGGGATGAGGCGATGACGGCTGGATAGGTCCAAAATTTGAGACTGAGGTACCATATCAGGGGGTTATGAGGTGGTTTGGTTTATGGGTGATGTGGCAGGTGGTGTCGGATTGTTGCACTGATGATTGTACTGGAGAACCATTCGACGTAGTTTATTGAACAATAATGCGATGAGTTCGTTGCTGGTCACATGATGTTTCATAACCCTCGCCACATGGGCATCGGTTAAGTCCTCAAAATCTGAGAACAGACAGGAGTGACCCAACTGGTTGGACTGTTCCTCCTCACAACCAGTGCAGTATTCTTCCCGATCAGTCTTGAGAACAGTCCATATTTTTAGCGTTAGTTTGTCATGAAGTTATATCTGTAAGTAAACAAACAGTATCTCTGCATTATAAGTTTAAAGACAAGCTCGTACGGAAAACATAAAAGTCAATTAATCTATAATAAGCACAGGTGGGGTTGTGAGCAGAGCCACAACGAACTCATAGGGTGCTGTAGGGAATAGCGACAGTGGTGATGGCTGGATGCGATGATTGTAGCGGTGATTGAGCCGGCGTGTATATTAAGAAGGGTGACCCTTTTTTCCAGTGTGGTGTGAACGATTGCTATCAACTCATCACTGCAAAGCAGGGCGTCTATAGCCCTCCATAAACGACCTATGTTTGTGAGCCGCTTAGGCTCGTCTATCATATATATATATATACACTAGCTGACCCGGCCCGGCTTCGCCCAGCACCTACCGGGGATCTATCTATCTATCTATCTATCTATCTATCTATCTATCTATCTATCTATCTATCTATCTATCTATCTATCTATCTATCTATCTATCTATCTATCTATCTATCCATTAGCTTTCTGGCAGACAGGCAGACCCAGGCAGACATTAGCTTTCTGGACGAAGACAGTCTACAATGTGTTCGATAAACACGTGCCAATCAAAGAAGTTCGAGTCAAAAATCAACATAAATCCCCATGGGTCACTAGAGAAGTGCTGGAAATCATGAGAGAGCGAGATACAGCACACAAAAATAAAGACTTCATCAATTACCGCAGACTAAGGAATAAAGTTAAATATGAAATTCGTAGGATAAAAAAAGATCATTTTAAAAATTTGATTGTAGATAATTCAAACAGTACAAATATATGGAAGGCTATTAACTTGCTAACCAATAAGAAACGTCCTACAGAATCAGCAATACCAAATTCTATAACATGCGATGAATTCAGTTGGTTCTTTCAATCAGAAATAGAGAATCTAAAGTCTTCAATACCAGACTCATCGTGTAATATAAGTTCACTGGCATCATTCTGTGAGGAGAAGTGCGCCAGAAATATTCCCGCTGAGATTCCTTTAATGTCTGTTGCAGACGTTTATAAATATCTCTTGAACCTCAAATCAACAAACTCACACGGCCTAGATGGTATCAGTAATAGAATTCTTCGTTGTGCTGCACCAGTCATTAGCGAGTCCTTAACGTTCATATATAACCAGTGCCTGGCCAAAAACTACTTTCCATCTGCATTTAAAATTGCTAAAGTGTTTCCGCTTATTAAAAATGGCTCAATCGATAATAGCGTTTTGGGTAATTATAGACCTATTTCCTTACTATCGTCGCTATCAAAACCACTAGAAAAACACATTCATAAAATAACGTTACACCATTTAATTAACAATGATCTAATAATTAACAGTCAATCTGGGTTTCGACCTAAATATTCTTGCCATAGTGCTCTAACAAAAATGACCGATAACTGGCACTTAAACATCAACAACGGTAGAATTTGTGGAGCGGTGTTTGTAGACTTTAAAAAAGCTTTTGATATGGTAGATCACGATATTTTAATTAGAAAACTAAAGCAAATGAAGACAAGCACCAACATGGTGAACATAATTACGTCATTTCTATCCGACAGGCAACAAGTCATGTCCTTCAACAACTGTCTATCAAGACCCACACAGCTTAATATTGGTGTGCCTCAGGGCTCAATACTAGGTCCGCTGCTTTTTGCAGTTTATATTAATGATCTACCTTTATATATCAATACAACTTGTGATCTATTCGCAGACGACTGTACTATATATACTAGTCAAGAAAACCGTAGTGAATTAGAGAATTCTTTACAAAAGGAACTTGATAATCTTACTAGATGGAGCAATGAAAACCGCATGCAAATTAACATCGACAAAACCAAATCCATGCTAATAACGACCAGACAAAAACTACAGACACTAGCCATAACTGGATCACCGCTCGAACTCCGCATGGGCACGTTACCTATAGTTAATGTGACTGAACATAAAACACTAGGGCTTTTAATAGACAGCCATTTGAACTGGAGCTCTCATGTTCACGCTCTTACCAAGAAAATAGCACAAAAAGTTTACCAACTTGCTAAAATTCAGCACTTCCTGGACGAAAGCACACGAAAAATATTCTATACATGCTATATCCAATCACATCTCGATTACTGTTCCACAGTTTGGGATGGTTGCCCTAAATCTAATTTAAAACACCACTCTCTACAAAACCGCGCTATTCGTCTGGTTTCTGACATAAAGCAAGTTGAAAGTAATAATTTGTACAGTCATCTAAGACTTCTACCACTACAAAAGCGCTTCCTTTTCAACAAAGCCAAATTAGTGAATAAAATTATATCTCAAAATACCCCAGAGTATCTTCTGCCGCTGATTCAATCTAATGCAATGAACAGCAAGCGCCTAAATTTGTTACATGTCTCAAAGCCTAGATTGGACCTATACAAAACATAGTTTCGCCTATTCTGGTGCTCACTTATGGAATGATCTGCCTCCAGATCTGAAAACTCCAATGAGTCCCTACACATTTAACCGAAAACTCTTTCAATACTTAATCCATACCGACTATATGCCACCATAATTCATTTACTGGTATAATTGATCAGTATAATTGTTCATTATAATTGTTTAACTATAATTGTTCACTATATATGTGTGTGCGTGTGGGAGCGAGAGAGAGAGAGAGAGAGAGAGAGAGAGAGAGAGAGAGAGAGAGAGAGAGAGAGAGAGAGAGAGAGAGAGAAAGTGGGTGTCAGTGAGAGGGAGAGAGTGACATGCGTGTGTGCGCACGTGCATGCGTGTGTGTGGAGAGAGTGATTGAGCGAGAAATGGTGGGGGAATGTGTCAGTGCATGCATTCGTACGTGTATGTGTGAGAGTGAGTGAGGGAGTGTATGCGTGCGTGCATGCGTTCATGTGTATGTGTATGTGTGAGAGAGTGTGATTGAGAGAGTGAGTGGTGTGTGAAGGATTGTGTGTTAGAGAGTGAGACAGTGGGAGAGTTGATGTGTTAGTGTGTGTGTGTGTGTGTGTGTGTGAGCGCGCGCATGCGTGTGAGTGTGTGTATATGAAAGAATACAGAGAGAGAGAGAGATGAGAGAGGAGATGAGAGAGAGAGAGAGAGAGCTGAGCAGATGCATGTCATGTAACACGCATGTTATGTAACACGCGAATCCATATGTTTGTGTATTCTCATCTGTCATATTATCAGTTAAATACCATTTGATTTTATCATGCATAATATAAACTCATGTTCATTACTATAGTTTGAGTGAGTGAGTCAGTGAGTGTGAATGAGAGACAGAACGAGTGAGCGTGAGAGTGAATGAGTGAGCGGGAGAGTGAATGAGTGAGCGGGAGAGTGAATGAGTGAACGGGAAAGGGAATGAGTGAGCGGGAGAGTGAATGAGTGAGCGTGAGAGTGAATGAGCGGGAGAGTGAATGCGTGAGAGTGAATGAATGAGCGGAAGAGTGAATGTGTGAGCGTGAGAGTGAATGTGTGTGTGTGTGTGTGTGTGAGAGAGAGAGAGAGAGAGAGAGAGAGAGAGAGAGAGAGAGAGAGAGAGAGAGAGAGAGAGAGAGAGAGATAGAGAGAGAGAGAGAGCATCACTATTTTTACGTCACATACATTTGATGTACACATTTTTCTCCATGTTTAACATTTTTATGAGACTGCTCATGACAAGTGTCAGTGTATGTGTGTGAGTAAAGTGTGGGAGTTTGTTCATACTAGTTTCAATACTAACGTGAGACATTTTGTATGTGTCTAGATGTGAGGAAGTGTGAGTGTATGTGGAGGATGTGTGTGAGTGTGGGGATATGTGTGGGTGGGGGTGTGTGGGTGGGGTATGCATTTGATGGGTTGGGGTGTGTGGGTTTTGGTGGGTAGTGGTATTTGTGGGTGTTGGTGGGATGTGTGGATGGATGTGTGGGGGTGAAAGTACGGGTGTTGGAATGGGTGTGGGGGATGTGTGTATGGGTGGAGGATATGTGTATGGGACGGATGCAGGGGATGTGTGTTTATGTGGGTGGAGATGTGTGGATGGTTTGAGGAAGTATGTGTGGGAAGCGGGGTTGTGTGGGTAGGGGATTGTGTTGGGTGGATTTGGGATGGAAGGGCGGATGGGGAGAAGTGTATGGTGTGTGGGTTTGAGATGTGTGTGCGGTGTGTTTGTGGGGGATGTGTGAATGATGTGTGGGTGGAGGGTATGTTTGTGGTGGTATGGGTGGAGGATAGTGTGTGGTGTAGGGGATGTGTGTGATGGGTGTGGGGAATGTGCGTATGGGTGGGGTATATGTGTGGGTGAGCAGGGGATTGTGGTGGTTGGGGGAAGTATGTGGGGAAGTGTGTGTGGGAGATGTGTGTATGTGGATGGGGAATGTGTGGGTGGGGGTGTGTGAGTGGCTTAGGGATGTGTAGGTTGGTGAGGGAGTTGTATGTGTCGGGGTGGGATGTGTGAGTGGGTGGAGGATGTGTGTGGGGGTAGGGGTATTGTGATCGAGAGATGTTTGGTTGGGAGTGGGTTGGTGGGGGTGTGTGGGTGCGTAGTGGAGGATGTGTGAGTGAGTGTGTGTTGGTGGACGGGTAGGGAATGCATGTGTGGGTTGGGAGAGGTGTGTGGTGTGTTGGTTGGTGATATTGTGTGGGTGTGGTATGTGTGTGTGGGTGGGGGATTTTTGTGGTGTGTGAGTGGGGGTATGTGGGGTGGATGGGTAAGGGTATCTGTGTGGGTATGGGTGGGATTATTTTGTGGTATCTGGGTGGGGGATATGTGTGTGGTGTGTAAGTGGGGATGTGTTGGTGAGGGATATGTGTGTGTGTGGTGCGTGGGTTGGGAATAGTGCGTGGTAGGAGGTGTATGTGATGTGCGGGTGGGGGATTGTGTGGTGGGGGATTAGGTTAAGGCATGTGTGGGTTGGTGGAAGTTGTATGTGTGGGTGGTGGTGTGTGTCTGAGTGGATTGGGGATGTATGGGTGGTTAGGGAGATGTGTGTGTGTGGGGGGGGGGGGGTAGGGACATGTCAGTTGGTGGGGATGTGTGTGTATGGTTTGGGAATGTGTGAGTGGATGTGCGATGTGTGGGTTGGTGGGGGATTGTGTGTGTGGGTGGGGAATATGTTGTCGATGGAGATGTGGCTGGGGGAAGGGTGGTTTGAGGTGTGGGTGGGGAGAGGATGTGTGGGGTAGAATGTGGATGGGCGTGGGATGTGTGGGTTGGTGGGGGAATGTTTGTGGGTGGCGAGTGTGTTTTGGTTGGGGGATCAGTTGAGGGCAGTGTGTGTGGGTGGGGGATGTGTGGGAGGGGGATGGGTCGGTTGGTGGGGTATGTATGTGTCCCTTGGTGTGCGTGTGTGTCGGTAGGTGGGGGTGTGTATGTGTCCCTTGGTGCGCATGTGTGTGGGCAGGTGGGGGTGTTGTGTGGGTGGGGTGATGTATGGATAGGTGGGAGATGGGCTTCATACCATGGTAATTAGCCTTGTTTATGTTTACAACATTCATTTCACAATGTTTATTTTTCTTCCTATGCAAATGTATAATGCTCTTGATGAACGAAAGACGAGTGATTGGAAGGGCCGATTGTAAGACGGGCCTGCGCGCCCAATTTGTGACCCTAATAAAGTTGATTTGATTTGATTTGATTTGATTTATATCCATCCATCCATCCATCCATCCATCCATCCATCCATCCATCCATCTATCTATCTATCTATCTATCTATCTATCTATCTATCTATCTATCTATCTATCTATCTATCCGTCTGTCTGTCTGTCTGTCTGTCTGTCTGACCCAGCCCGGCTTCGCCCAGTCCCTAGTGGGTAGCATCTCATTTAATTCATATAAGTAGTCATATAAGCTCCCGTTCCAGACTATCTGTCTGTCTGTCTTTCTGTATGTCTGTCTGTCTATCTATCTGACCCGGCCCGGCTTCGCCCAGTCCCTGGCGGGGAGCGTCTCATTAAATTCATATAACAAAAAAAAAATCTTACTTAAGAATGTCCTTCCACATACCATGTGTTCTCTTTCACACCGCACACGCGGCCAACTATTGTTGCACTAAACACGTTAATTGTATACAAAAACAATGTCCTTTTAGTATTTTAACAGACGTGCTGCGTGTATGGTATTTGTGTAGGTCTGTTTAACAGGGCGTTCAAACATCAAATGACATATTTACATAGTATGGCTAGTAGTATGCATAAAGTATGAAAAAAAATGTCCTTCTACACACCATGTGTTCTCTTTCACACCCACAACATTGAATGAAACACCCGATGTTCACCGCACACGCGGCCAACCTTTTTTTTAAAACAAAAGCAAAATAAAGCGTATACACATTTCATGCAAGTGCGAATTGTGTTTGAAAGTTGTTTAAAACAAAAACAAAATAAAGCGTATACACATATTATGCAAGTGCGAATTGTGTACTGACCTTCTCCCAGCCAAGCGATTGGAAAAAACAAATCCTGCGATTAATTCAAAAGTTTATCTCCCAAATTAGTACAGAAATAAAATTCTAACGTATCTAAAATAGATCCATTATTTTTAATGAAAACTGTTTTTAATCACCTACATAACTATAGATAACTTCTTTTAACATAAAAAGATGAGTTAGGAAATTTTTACTATTTAAATAGATGCATTATTTTTATGAAAACTTTGAAAATGCCTTAAAGATTTTATCATTATATATTATAACGCATATGCCTGTAGATAACTGTAGAGAAAAGGTCCACATATTTGAAAAATATGCAACAACTATTTTAATTGTAATTATATAGCAATGCTACTAAAAGTTATGTCCCTTGATATAACTTTTCTTAAATTAAGTCCCCTCGCTATATATAAATTATTATGTAAATTATAAAATTAAATTTTATTACGTAAATAGCTGTTTGTAAACCAACAAACTATGACAGTGGGCTGCACGGGAATGAAAAGAACACGTGTAGAAAATTTCATCTAAATCGGATGGACCGCTCGCGAACGCATCAATAACATACAGACAGACATTGCATTATATATATATATATATATATATATATATATATATATATATATATATATATATATATATATATATATATATATATATATATATAGGTAGCGGGGTAGGGGTATCCCCTATCAAAGGAGAAGTAAGGCGCCTCCTTCCCTCCGCTAGCCTACGGGACACCCTTGGGCAAGGTGGAGTACCCGTTTAGCCCCCTGATCATGGTTACGTGAAGCCATGTGTGCAGGTGGTGGATGAAGATGGAGAGCAGCCGACAGATAGTTGTAGGTTATGGTCTTCACCTTCACGACGGTAGGCAGAGGATCTCTTTTTTTTCGAGGAGACAATGGCTACGGTCACTGACCAGTATGGTCACTGCTAGGAAAGAAAGCAATGGCAAACTACCTTCTTTATAGATGCCAAGAAAATTATGTTGTGTGGACTCATCGATAATCAGAGAAACGGCGTAAATGGATGCTCCTTAGGAGCAGCCTCGCCCGGTATGGATAGTCATGCGCACCAGGTGACTCCAGACCGTCAGCAGGCTACTAGGTGCAAAAGATTAATATCACTGAAAGTAGGAACTTGGAATGTTAGAACAATGAATGCAGATGGAAAATTTGAAAACATCAAAAAAGAAATGGAGAGAGAGAAGATTAACATATTAGGAATATCGGAAACGAGATGGAAAGGAGCAGGGATAAGGACAGGAGAGGATTGTAAGATTATTTACTCTGGGAGAGAAGAACAGCAAAGAGGTGTAGCCATTATATTAGATAAGCAAACATCAAATTCTGTCAAAGGATATCGGGCTGTGTCAGACAGAGTTCTATTAGTAAAATTAAACGGAAGACCTTTTAAAATAAATGTCATTCAAGTATATGCCCCAACAAGTGAATGCAGTGAAGAAAGTATAGAGGAATTTTATAATGACATGGAGTCTGCTTTGAAGAACTGTAAAAAAAAAATCAGAAATAAATATCATAATAGGTGATTTCAAAGCAAAAATAGGAAAGCAAAGCGATGGATGCAGTGTAGGCAACCATGGTTTGGGAGAGATAAATAAAAGAGGATACAGACTTGTAGAATGGGCAAAAGAACAAGAAATGGTTGCAGGAAACACCTGGTTTAAACTGCATCCTAGAAGATTATGGACATGGAGGAGTCCAGACAGCAGGATTAGAAACCAGATAGATTACATCCTGATTAGCAAAAGGTTTCGAAATGCGTTAACAGTCGTAAAAACAGTTCCAAATGCAGACTGTTACAGTGATCACAGATTAATTATAGGCACATTGAGGGTAAAGTTAAAGAAAGTCAAGTATACAGCAGGAAACCCTAAATATGACTTGTGCAAATTGAAAACTGACAAAGAAATACAAGATAATTTTAACATAGAAGTAAAGAACAAATTCGATTTATTGTCTGATCTAGAGATCCTATTTCAAGATGTAGATGATCAATGGGAAATGCTGAAGAATTCAATCAGTTGTGCAGCAGAAAAAACTATTCCTAAAGTAAAGAAAGTGGGCCGTAAGACATGGATGACTGAAGAAATTTTACAACTAATGGAAACAAGAAGGCAGAACAAAAATAATCCTGCCAAATATAAAGAAATTCACAGAAAAGTCAGAACCTTATGTAAGGAGGCAAAAGAAACATGGCTTGAGAAAAATTGCAGAGAAATTGAAGAACAACACAACAGTAAAAATGCGAAACTAATGCACAAAAGAATTCAGGAGCTTACTAATCAAAGAACAAGTACATCAGCAGGCTGCCTAAAGACAAAAGATGGAAGAGTCATAACAGAAAAAGATCAGATCTTACATGTATGGTCAGATTACGTGAAAACCTTTATGACGATAACAGAGACGAACAGTATGATGTTCAAAATAATAATGAAGGACCAGCAATTTTGAAAATGGAGGTTCAGAATTCTCTTAACCATATGAAATCTGGCAAGACCCTCGGTTCAGACAGCGTCACAACAGAAATGATTAATGCTTAAGAAGAATATGGAATAGATAAAGTTACCAGTCTGCTTAATACAATATATGATACTGGAAATATACCTCAGGAGTTATGTAATTCTGTATTTATTGCAATCCCAAAGAAATCCGGAGCCTTGGAATGTGATCAACATCGAACAATTACTATAATGAGTCACATCACGAAGATTTTGCTAAGAATTATCATGCAAAGAGTTAGGAGGAAAGTTACAACCTGAAATAGGAGAAGAACAATGTGGGTTTGTAGAAGGCAAGGGTACAGTACATGCTGTGTATATACTGAGAACCATAATCGAACGTTCTATAGAAGTAAACAAAGATCTACACTTTGCTTTATTGACTACACAAAGGCTTTCGATAAAGTGAGACATGTCAACATGATAAGGATGTTTGAGGATCTACAGATTGATGGAAAAGACCTTAGACTTGTAAAAAACATATATTGGAAACAACAAGCTGCCATAAGAGTTGATAATGAAGTAAGCCAATATCAGCCTGTTAAGAGAGGTGTGAGACAGGGATGTGTAATGTCTCCGGATCTGTTTTCCCTGTACAGTGAAAGTATTTTCAGAAATATTGAAGATATGGAAGGAATCATCATTGGGGGACGATGCGTCAATAACATTAGATATGCAGATGATACAGTCTTGATTACAGACAATGAACAGGACCTGCAAAATTTAGTAGATGCGGTTGTTACACACAGTGAACAACTATGGTTAGAATTAAATTGTAAAAAGACACAGATTATGGTCGTCACTAGGAAGAACGAAATACCACAATGTAATATACAAGTAAATGGGAATATTCTTCAACAAGTGAATAGGTACAATTATCTTGGAACAGTAATAACATCTGATGGGAGATGCCTTGAAGAGATTAGAACAAGAATCGCCATGGCAAAAGTAGCCTTTAGCAAGATGAAAAACATACTGACCAATACAAATATGTCAATTGAAACGAGAAAAAGAGTGTTGAGATGCTACATAGAACCTGTACTCTTATATGGATGTGAAGCTTGGACAATGAGCAGTCAGGCTGAAAAACATCTGATGGCTGAAGAAATGTGGTTTCTGAGGAAAATGCAAAGAATACCATGGACAGCCAGAAAGACCAATGAACAAGTTCTTCAAGAAACAAATGAAGATCGTAAACTGATTAGAGACATTAGACGTAGACAGTCACCATTTTTTGGGCATGTTATGAGAAGAAATGATCTGGAGAACTTGGTGACAACTGGTAAGATCGAGGGGAACAGACCAAGGGGAAGACCTAGAAGCAAGTACCTGGATGGCTTGGCCTTGTGGCATGGTCGAGACAGAAACATGGAGCTGATCCACGACTCTGGTGATCGAGTGAGATGGCAGAACATGACCGCCCACGCTTACCGGCATGGCACATGAGGGATGGATGGATATGTGTGTGTGTGTGTGTGTGTGTGTGTGTGTGTGTGTGTGTGTGTGTGTGTGTGTGTTACACCAGATACAACAGAAGCTTCTACAGAATACATAAAAGAATACTTAGTCTATAATTATTACAGGTGGGGTTGTGGTCAAATCCACAACGAAATCCTGGGGCGTTGTAGAGCGTGGCGATGTTGGTTCCAGTATAAAGGTATCAGCCGAGTATGGCCCCTGTGGTGATCTTGGCGACAAGAAGTCGGCTGTCTTCGAGAATAATGACATTGAGGCGGCTGGTTCCAGTGTTAGTGTTTCATCCGATCATGGTTCGTTTTGTGGTGACCTCAGCGAAAAGAAGTCGGGTGCCGTCAAGAATAGCGGCACTAGTGATGGCTAGGTGCGCGTATTGTAGCAGTGATTGAGCCGGCGTGTATTGAGCCGGGTGACCCTTTTTTCCAGAATGGTGTGAGTGATTGCAATCAACTCATCTCGACTAAGCAGGGCGTCTATCGCTCTCCTTTAAACGACCGTAATTGTGAGCCTCTCAGGCTCGTCCAATAAACAGGTGTGGGCCAATTGATTCGGTTGGTGTTCTGCACACCCTTGTCACTGAACTGGCTCCCTGTTTAGTACAGTCAACAGCTGACAGGTAATCTCTTGTCTGCTTCGCATTGTCTGTGGTAAAACATTAAAAACACACACACACACACACACACACACACACACACACATATATATATATATATATATATATATATATATATATATATATATATATATATATATGTATATAGCTGTGTATATAAATACATACGATAAGACAGAAAGAGAAAGATATCGACGAGCGAGAGAGAGAGAGAGAGAGAGAGAGAGAGAGAGAGAGAGAGAGAGAGAGAGAGAGAGAGAGAGAGAGAGAGAGAGAGAGAGAGAGAGAGAGAGAGAGAGAGAGAGAGAGAGAGAGAGCTGGAGACGTGACTCATATGGGGTGTAGCGTGGGGCGGTGTGGCCTGTTGGTTGTATATTTCAGATAGATATCAATATTATAAAGTCTATGCAACAACAACAAGTAGTAGTAATGAAGAAAGACAATGCTGTTACGTTGAAGTAGAAAGGGTGCTAGTTCAAATCGGACAACCCGAAATAACAATAACACTGAGTCGTTTAAGCCACAAGTAGGAGAGGGGAATACGGAGGCTAAAGTGGGACAATATGTTTTAGGTTGAAGACATGAAAGTGGAGAGAAACTAATAGAGCGGATACAATATTAATGTCAGAATCTCCAATAAGGGTTTAGAGAGTTTATAAGAGTTAAGACAAGTCTAGTAGGGAGACACCAGACAGGAGAGACACCAGCGCTATAAATAGCTTCACCAGGGGACACATTTGTGTCAACCAAGGGAGCACGAAGGACAGTTGAGCGAGGGCTTCCCCAAGCCATTGGGAAGCTTGGCCTTACGAGTAACCGTGGAGTACCCGGTTACTCAAGTTCACGAGCCAGCGTGCTTGGGACTCTATGCACGCAAGACTCGCTAATGCACGGAGGAGACAGCGTCCGTGCTTGACCACGCAATGTGTAGCGTGTGGACAGACCCGACTGGAGACGATTAGAGAGTAGACGTGTTCTTGACAAATGCTATAAGTTTCTAGGCAATAGTTAAATAGTAGGCTTTAGATTTAGATTGTGATTACTAGTATCATTTCTCACCACTTCATTACATCCATGTTGTTTAATGTCAATGAAGCATACCGCTCGCAGAGCTTATAAATTGCCAGCTCTAAATAAATTGCATTCCTTTTGCAAATGACACGAGTTGTTATTTCGTGCGGTGCAAAAGTAGGGGAGTCCTGAAAGACCTGTAGCAAGTAAGTTGCTGACAGGCAGGACCCCAATTGGTGTCAGAAGTCACTGAACCAACGTCAACAGACAATTGGTGTCAGAAGTCACTGAACCAACGTCAACAGGCTATTGGTATCAGAAAGTTCTGAACCAGCTTCAACAAGCACGATTCGACATCATTGCTGTGTTAAAATATTTGAAAGTAATGTAAATTTGTTTGCATATATGGCAGAAATAATTTTCTCTTGTGAATTATTACGATCATACCATTTGTGGAGCTTGAACCACAATGAAGCAAAATTAAATTACAAATTGTGAAATTCGACGAAAATTAAGTTAGAAAGTGTGTTATTCTACGGAAATTAATGAAAATGTATACAATCATCAGTTTATTTTGTCAAGCAAACCATCGTGTACATTTCATTTTGTGTGATACAGCCATCAATGTCACCATTCTTCATATTCAGTAAATAGATTAGCTACTGAACTGAAGCCTAGAACGAAGTTATACCAAACTAGTCAGAGAGTGAAGACAAGACGACATCGACTGTCATACGACGAATCATCTTACGAATCATGACAATCATTCAGACGATCATATCATTCATTCATTAACACCATTTATCATTATCTATCACATTTTTTCATTCATCAGCCGCATGAAAGATAAATTTGTATTTACAACATATGCGTGTGTCTAATTTTTGATGCTCTACTAAACAGAAGCATCCATTGTGTTCTCAAGTCAATCATTTTGTGAGTGTGGAAGACAGCGGTGGAACATCCCAAGAACCGTATTTTCCAAAGAATTAGATGAGTATATTTTCAGAATATTTTGGTATGCTCTAAATTAATCATGCATCTTCTTTTTCAGCAAAGATGTATATTTACTAACACATAATTACAAACCATTGTGTGAATATTATTGTGATATCATTTTGAACTAACATTAAGCCACAAAATGGCGTCACTAAGTGATTGTATTCAGGCAGGTAAAGAAATGGGCCACACTGGAGATAAGCTAGAAAAGTGGGCGGATCAAAAATATAAAGAAGAAATAGCTCGACATAGAGAAGAAACAGAAAGAAAAGCTGCTCTAGAGAGAGACGAAAGAGCATTGGAAAGGCAGCATCAAAAAGAAATGAAAGATGTCGAGGAAGCTACCAAACAGAAACAGTTAGAATTAGATCATGCCACCAAACAAAAGCAGATACAAGTAGAGTCAGAAACTAAATTAAAGATGAAGGAAATGGAGGTAGATTCAAACATACAGATAGCCTCTAGCAAACAAAAGAGCCAAGAAGAACAGAACAAATTTAGTAAGTATAAAGGCCTTATCAAACCATATAGCGTAGGGGATTCAATTAGCGCATGGACTGAGAATATAGAATTCCAACTAAAGACGCAGAAAATACCTTTGGATGACTGGGCAATGATCTACATGAGAAACCTCAGTGGGGAGCCGTTAAAAGTAATAGAATCCATACCTACAGAGCTAAGGAACAATTATCAGTACATTCACGATAGGATCATGCAACACTTTCTTTTAGACGCCACTGGGTACCAAATTCAGTTCTCCCAAATTAAGCCAAAAGCAACTGAAACCTTCTTAGACTACATCTCTAACGTGCAGAGCACATTTAAAAAGTGGACTAGGGCGGCGAAAGTGGGTAACAACTATGAAAAATTAGAAGATCTTATGGTAATGGACAAGGTGATATCTACCGTTCCTACCCCTTTTGCGAAGTTTCTCCAACAGTCAGATATTGAATCCATTCAGCAATTAGAAAAACGGGGGTCGGCATATTTTTCATCTAATCGGGACATATTTAAATCTACAACACATGATACAGAAATCACTGCTTTTGCAAACAAGGTACCTGATAGATCTTACAATCAGAAAGATTATCGTAAGAAAGACAAACCATATCAGAAGCCACCTCGATGTGGGTATTGTAGTTTGTTTCATCCTAGCTACTCTATGTGTGATAAAAAACCCGCATATCCGTCACACTTAGAAGCAATGTTAAAGAAGCAAGAAAGCAGAAGAACGTCATTTAAACGTGCTGTTAAATGTTACTTTTGTTCCAGCTATGGCCACTATAGTAATAAATGTCTTGGTAGACAACGAATGAAGGCAAATAATGCAGCACTCATCGACACGTCATCAGACGATGAGAGTGACATCGATCCGGAACTTGTGAATGTGTTACCAACGAGTGAATGTGAGAGTGTGGCAGTAGTAACAGACATATTAGACTTTAAGAAATGTGACATATGTCACCAGTTTCATGCGGATGGTAAATTGAAATGTGGGCACGTAATACCATGTTCAAATGAAGATGCTAAAGCAGCTAGTGCCTCCAGAGGTAAACTTAAGTTCTACGATGCACTGGTCAATGATCAACCATGCCAATGTTTAATTGATAGCGGGAGCACTGTACTGGGTTTAAGGAAAGAACTTGTTAGACCAGAAGATTACACGGGTGAATTTGTCAAATGCCGTACTTTCTCAGGAACCATTGAGAAATACCCACTGGCAAAAGCGCATATCAATACCCCGTTCCTTACCGGCACATTTACTTGCGCAATCCTGCAAGATCCATGCACGGATCTCATTTTAGGATGCCTAGATTCATTGAAACAATGTACAGACGACGACATAAGAGCCTGGAAACATACACACATGGCTAACGCTGTAACAAGGTCAGATACACAAACACACTATACTGACTTACAAAATGAAATGCTACAGCTATTAACACCAAGTGGTGCCGATACCAACACTACTCGACAGAAATTTATCGAGGCACAAAGCACCGACCAAACTATCGTACCTTATTTTAAATTGTTAGGTGAGCGAGCGAAAGTGACTAAAAATGCATCTTGGTATTTTAGAAAACATAACGGAATTCTCATGCGTTATTACACAAATAATAACCATGAAATTCAGCAGACGGTGTTACCTGTAACATACCGACAAAATGTGCTAAAGATTGCACATGAGTCACCGTTTGCTGGACATTTGGCCTATGATAAAACGCGAGCCAGAATTTTGTCACACTTCTACTGGCCTAAATTCTGTACTGACATAAAATTTTTCTGTCGTTCGTGTACTATTTGTCAACATCTTGTACGAAAGGGAAAGCATGTGACGGCCGAAGTTCAACGGTCATTATTAGCATCTAGACCATTTGAGTGTGTAGCGGTCGATATTGTTGGACCCTTAATCAGGTGTCAAGCAAAGGAAACCGATACATACTTACTCTCGTGGATCTATGCACCAGGTGGATCGAAGCTATTCCACTGAAATACATCACCTCCAAAGATGTGGCAAATGTTTTTTTGCACCTATTTTCTCGCTTTGGCTTCCCACGATCTATTTTATCAGATCGGGGAACGCAGTTTATTTCGGCTGCTACGCAAGCCTTAACAAAATTGTTAGGAATAGAGCAGCATTTCTGTACCCCGTACCACCCAATGAGCAACGGGATCATAGAGAAAATTAACGGGGATCTCAAACACATGCTGGCTAAAGTAACAGCGGAGAACCCATCTGATTGGGACACACTATTGCCAGCAGTGCTATTTGCCCATAGAGAAATTCCGCACTCGAGTACGGGTTTCTCACCTTTTGAGTTAGTGTATGGGGCGAACCCTCGAGAACCCCTAACCATTTACCATCAGCTAATTACTAGCTTACCAGACAATCCAACAGCAGTAACACCGTATGAGATGGTAACGGAGACACGCGATAGAATAATGAAAGCGTGTGTAGTAGCCAAGGCATCTTTGGAGAGGAAAGGACAGATGTACCGCGACTATGCAAATAAGGGTGCTAAAACTATACACCTTGAACCAAATCAGAAGGTTTTGCTTCTACTACCTGATAAACGTAATTTGTTACTAACATCTTGGCAAGGGCCATTCAACGTTGAACGTAAAATATCAGATGTCGATTATGAAATATCGATAAAAGGAAAATTAAAGATATTTCATATCAACATGCTGAAACCATACCTTTCACGACAAGAGCAACAGACAGACGAACAAGATGCACCAACACCAAGTAATCGGACGACAGACGTACACAACACAACTTCACTAGGTAGGGCGACACACGACAGCGACAACGCAAACACACTTAGCCAGGTAACAGCACACGCAGCTAGTACCACAACAGTATTGAACGAGACAGACGAGGACGAGATGGAATTACCAGTCCCTACTGTAGACACGACTGCGACCATTGACAGCATAAAAATAGAAACCAATCTTACATACGATCAACGACGACAGATGTTAGAGTTAGTGACAGAATACAGAGACATTTTCTCCGACATCCCAGGAAAGACAGACAGAATAGAACATTCTATTATTCTGACTGACAACACACCAATCAAGTGTCGACCTTATTCCATCCCTCTAAACTATAGGTCGAACCTCGACAAAGAACTACTATCTCTTGAGTCGAGTGGAATTATTCAGAAATCTCAGTCAGAGTATTCTTTCCCTATCGTCCTTGTCGCCAAAAAGGACTCAACTATTCGACTCTGCGTCGATTATAGGCGGTTAAACAAAATAACCAAAATTGATGCTGAACCAATCCTAGCATGCGAGGATTTGATCTTGGACATGTCTACATCTCGCATATTTAGCAAGCTTGACCTCACGAAAGGTTATTGGCAAGTCCCGATGCAATTAAATTCTATTCCTTTAACAGCTTTCTCCACTCCTTTAGGTCTATATGAGTGGCGCTTTCTTCCTTTTGGCCTTCGTAACGCTCCAGCAACTTTCGTCCGTCTAACTAGGGATCTTCTCCATGGGATGACCAATATTTCTACATATATAGATGACATATGTATTCATACGGAAGACTGGACATCACACCTACTGAAACTACGACAAGTCTTCGACAGGTTGCGAGTATTTGGGCTTACAGTCAAGCCTACCAAAGTAGAGTTGGGCATGGAACAAATTGACTTCCTAGGTCATACCATTTGCAGGGGCCAATTAAGAACAGATGACAGAATCGTCACCAAGATTCTGAATCTGACAATGCCAACGACCAAGAAACAGGTCCGAAGTTTACTGGGTCTGGTAAACTACTATAGTAAATTTATTCCAAATCTGGCGGAAATCAGCAGTGTTTTTTCTAACATATTAAAAGCTTCGGCTAAATTATCTGTACAAGATGCAGGATTAATTAGCGCGTTATCAAAATTGAAATATCTATTTAGCGTTCCACCTATCCTGCGGTTGCCTAATCAAAACCTTACCTATTTTTTACGTACAGATGCGAGTGCTATCTCCATATCTGGTATACTAGGACAGTTCTACGAAGGGAAGTTCCACCCAGTAATGTACGTAAGTCGGAAAATTAGCTCTGCTGAATCCAGATACTCAGCATCAGAATTGGAGAGCCTCAGCTTAATCTATTGTGTTAAGAAATTTCATAGATTTTTGGCAGGAGCACAGTTTGTGATCGAAACCGACAATTCTCCATTGTCTGTGATGCAGTCTGGCATTCCCCATAATAACAGAGTCTACAGGTAGGCTTTGATTCTGCAGAACTATACATTTACCATCCAGCATTTAAAGGGAAGATTGAACACTTTGGCAGACACTTTGAGTCGACCGTCAACCATTGAAATACCTGATTTGCAGGAAGATCGACCAGAGATCACCAGAAACAGTGACACTGTAAATGTTAAGTAAATCAGTGCCGTATGTGGTGATTAAGATACACTGTAAGTGCGTTATCATCGCCAAACATGTAAACTGTGTGAAAGTAACAGTGCCATGAAGAGTGAAACGAACAGACGCAGAAGTAACATGCGCTGACACACACATAAGCTATATTAACGTTGAAGTGTTAGCTGTGAACCTACATAAGTTAGTAGGGAACGATATTTATACACTATCCATGAAGGAGAGCATAGAAAACTTTGGCGATTTCAACTATGTTATAAGAATAGTCTACAAAGAACATTGCTCCATCTTCACACCTAAAAGGCGGACTTCAGTTAGTGTAATTAGATATAGAAATGTAACTGTGATATATATATATATTATTATTTTATTAACAGTACACATAACTTCATTTTTCTATGAATAATTGAATTGCAAAATGTTCAAATGCATATATAACTTTTTTTATGGCATGTGGTAGTTAGAAATCACCATCATTTAGTTAATAAACCATTTAATGTAACACCAATAATAGAAATACAATTGTTAGATATTACATTAGTTTATCACCGCATAATCATAATCATTTATAAATTCATTGATCTAAAATATCATTTCTAAACTAACCCAACCATTTAGGAATTAACATCATTTCATTTACCAATAACACTTTAAGGTAGTTAACTCAATTCTCTTAAATGAAATTAAGTAGTTAGATTATTTCCCTTAGGATAATTTTAAAACAGCACACCAAATTATGTTAGTTACTATTACAGGATCGGTGACAAACCATCCTCACAACCGTGTATATTTTGTATAGGTATGACACGTGCAAACAAACCGCACAGTCATTTGGCATGAATACTTTTATAATTCAGCCAATCATTTATTGTAAATATGTAATGTTCATTTATTTGATGCTATTGTGGTATAATAAAACGTCCTTTCCCCTTCCTATTTATGGACTCCCTTAAAAATAAACAAACCCTTACAATTACTGTTTAAGTAACTTACTTAATGTAGGAGAAAATAAAACAGCGATAGACTGACCGTGGCACAGCTAAATTTATTTTTGCTTGTTTTCTCTCCCTTATCTGGCCAATCCTGGCGAGGGGGAAAACAAAGACTGAAGCGGCCATTTCTAGTCAAGAGAGCACGCAAGAAAGTCGACCTTTCCCTTCGGGGAAAAGGTATTTTGCCTTTTAAAACTTGATTCTCTTCAAGCTATTGGTATGTTATCTACATTATTAAGATATATTTATGTATTACATTGACCAGTATGTTTAATTAAGAATTAGTTACAATTCTCTTAAACCAGGCTGGATGATGTTTACTAAGGAAACACAGGTGGGCGCCACGCTGTAATTTTTCCTATGTCTACAATTTCAAATCCTTATGTTAATATCTTTTATAGGCATTATGAACTTATATCTAACTAAATAGTGTTTATAACCTATGAATAGTATGTGTACTGTAGTACACAGAGTATCAACTCTCATGTCAGAAACTCTTTTCAATTTAGGAAAGACTCCTGATTCATACTTCAGAGAAGAAAATTCGTTTCTGCCAATTTCATAGTCCTATGGAAAATAACTTCTATGCAATGGAACTATATATCCCGATCGATGCTTAGAAATCTGCAAATAATTTATGTACTGTAGAGATTGGAATTTTAAAGAAACATTTTCTCAATGTAGGAGCAGACTCTTGATTTCATACTGCACAAGTAGAGAACTGGTGTCTGCCACTTTCAAATATCCTATGTAGTGTAAATGCACTGGTAAGGATGTCTCTGAACTTGTTTTATCCATGCGGGGACATACAAATGATTACGCGTATTCCTGACTCTTAGTCAGGGGATAAAATATTTTGCCACATCATAATCTGTAACTTAGAAAAATAGTGCTAAATTTTAGTACCATCCTTTTGTTAACAGATTAGTAACCACTCCATATGAGGGTGAACATATAATCATTTCATAAAATAGTGTTAGGGACATGTTTGAATATAAATTCATGAACAATGAAACGCGTGATGTAAATGCATGTTCGGATAGGATTCACTCCGCATCACCTCACTGTAGTAGGAACAGAAGCGAAGATTGATGTGAATAAATTGCTTGAATAATAGCAGTCCTTGACAAAATATATCACAGCGACTACTATCCTCATCTGCTGTACGCAGTGGGGGAAAACAATGTATGTTTTAGTTATGGATTAACCATGAGAAAATCCAAAAACAAAGGCTCCCTGCATCAGCATTATGATTAATTATTATGTGGGATTATCATGTACTTGATATCAGAAAAATTCACATGTATGGTTTTTTTTTCTGGTATGAGAATTTTCTCTGTTCTGATTGTTACTTTTACTGTGGGAATATACATTTTAATGTTGCACCTTGGGATTAGAGGATGTTGATGTAAGAATCCGTGTGCACGACAGTACTTAAAAAGCCAATGTTGAAGTGCCGAAATGAAGACGCGGCATTAGAAACCACAGGGATTCTGTATAGGCTATTCTCTTCAAGTAATGAGAGAGACAATATCAACATGTTGGATGGACAGAATGACTTCACCCATCCAATAGTCCCAGTAACAACAGAACAAATATAAGTGAGAAAATACCTAACTCACTAGGAAGAGTCAGAATGGCTCTACTCAGCAATGAGGGACAGTGGAACATGGACACCCACTCCTTTCCCCTTCTCCCCTTGTTGTTTTGTATTTGTGTTTGTAATTGTGTTGTAAACCTTTTATCATAACACAGTAGGTTAATGCTAGTGTTGTATTCTTTGTCATCCCTTTTCTATAGAAGAGAAGCAGGTGGTGGTTGAATTTGGTGGGACTATATCACTAACACTGGATCCTGGGTCAACAGCCATAAAGTGAATGTCCAAACCATAGTCTGGATCTAGCAATACCTCAATGTTTACTGCGGCGCTCAATAGCTCCATAGCGAGCAACAGATAAATTTGAAGACAAACTGACTGGGTGAGTGATTAAGTCCTATTTTAGTAGGAACATCCCACATGAGGACTTCAAGATCTAATAATCTACAAAGATGAAGATCAACAGAGTAACTGACAACAGTGTATCGTCTGCTTTACGTCTGAGAAGTATCACCTATAAGCCTTATCACTCAGCAAAATCAGTGAAACTATGGGACAATCCTACAAGTTACTAAAACTAGCAACAGTGAAAGCCCTTCAACTGTTGGTTGGGTTACCAAGTTAATATCCAACAATGGATAAGTCTTCGAAAGAATGTCTCACAGCTGCAACAGTCAAACATGGAATTCAGCTATTCAACACTAAGTTCTGGCTCAATCAAATGGGGAGAAGACACTGAACCACATAAGCCAATACAACCAAGGTACAAACGGATTATCATCTGAAACATAACTACGAAACCAGATTACCTCAAGGTTCCAAACCCTGAACACCATCAGATAAAAGACCATATGAAAGCAGTTAGCGGAGTAAATGCCTCTACGCCTGCAACCACAGGAATCACCTGATGGCCTGCAACCCTGGATATGTGTTGGAGCAATATTCTTCAGTTCCATGCCTGCAGCAGAATCCTGGAATTAATTCCAGATGAACCAAATGAATAACAAGCAGAATTGTATGTCTACACTGAAAGTAAATAATGAATCAGAACTCTGTGCTGGTCCCATGTCAGCCTAAATGCCAATAACGGTGGAATAGGTTATAGACTGATGACTAGGTGGGTGAAAAATCTGTGGGAACAAAATTGAGATTCGGATATTATAAGCCGAGACGCTGAAAGGTAGGCATCCTTTTCATCAGATATGGTGATATAGGGAAGAACCTTAGTCCAAGACCAAAGATGCATCTCCTGAAGGTATGACCAACCCAGGCCTCAATTTCACACTGACACCGAGCCGTTCGCAAAGAAGATTCTTGAATTCAGCTCCACGGAGGAGATATGTGGTGAATTTATTTCATAATAAGGATTATAATTTGTTCCGCAACAAACTTCAGTGGACATTAAACATGACTGTGAGTATTTATTGCTGTCACGGATAAATATGGACATTAACTGCTTTGCACTGGAGAAGAATACCCATCCGCAATGCCTAAATGAACACTATAATTAATTAATTTAATTATTAGTATCAACTGTTTTCATGTGTGTTTTTTTTCTTCTATGACATATAAAGAGTGTTATTGAGGTATAACTAATGATGGTTAAGGTAAATAGTATTTTGACATCAACTCATTATTTTTAAATATGATAATTGTACATGGTGTCAGAAACAAATATATATGTTGGGTTTCTGCACCTAGACCAATGTGATTTTATCTAGGTACAATGAGTCAAGTTAGCAAAACCAATTTGTGGTTGTTATGTTGTTTGTGATAACATTGTTGTTGTTTTTTTTTTTTGGGGTCACTGGGTACTATATTGTATTAATGCAAGAATTCCCATGCCTGTCTGAAAATGCATAGTGTTTATTATATATATATATATATATATATATATTATATATATATATATATATATATATATATATATATATATATATATATATATATATATATTATATATATATATGTAAATGCAGATCTTGAGTTAATACCTGAACTGTTTGTCCCAAAAGTGTTGTGTACATCAAGTAAATGTGGTGTCACATAAGTGGTTGTTTATATGTTGTGAGCAATCAATATCCTTCTAGCATCTATAGTTAATTTAAAGGGTGATGAAGTGGGAAGGGAAACCTACACACAGATGCCATTGTTTCAAGGATTGAGCTCTTTCTTCCTGGGGTTTGTGGTAAATATCCCTGATCACCCTGCATTCTTACCAGTGACCAGAGAATCAATAATACCCCCTAGACATTTTAACGAATTATTCTCAGGAATTAAAATCCACATCCCACATGTGTGGGCATCGTCCGTGAATTAAAACTCATGGTAAACATCACAATTGGTGTATTATTGTGAGTATATGAATTCAGGGAAAACCTCTCGCAGGTAAACCAAGTCACTTCAGAATGTTATAGTGTTAGTAACAGACCTAATCACTCATTAGTATGAGCTGAGTCAAGTGTTTATATGAACCCATAATGGCTCAGATAATATAGGTTTTTTTTTGGTACAAAACTGTTCACATGTAATATCTTGATTCTGGCAGATGCATCAGGTAGTTGGTTGTTGGATATGAGATTTTTTAAAAACTCATATTTTATATCTTATTGATGGGAATCTCAGTAATGAACCTCCAGTAGTAAGGTCTCTGGGATGGTAAACTCACATAAGATAGGTAATTCAGTGAATGTTTAGAATTCATAGTCATTCCCATTTGATGTTTGAGGTATGGTTCTGCTACTCTGGTATTCTCTTTAAATGGTTTAAAAGTGGTGTACTCATGAACACACTACTATATTATGTATCCATAAGGTTTATGTTCCTACATATGAATCATGTGTTTAATTAATTATTTTGTCATTGATTATCATGGTATTTTCATGCTTGATCTGCTTGTATAATTCATGTAATATTGAAAAGTTACCAAGGCAAGCAGAGAGTGATAGACAATTTTATAGATAATTAGGACAGATAAGTAAAAATCCAATAAATTTTTTTTAAGGGAAAAATTTAATCAACACATGATGATTCAGTAGGAAAGTAAATAATACCTGAGAGATGAATTAACCAGGGGAAAATAGCAGTAACTAAAGTAAATGAACTAATGGTAAGGCCCAAAACCACCACTTGCAAAAATGTAGACATAGTTAATGGAAGGGAAGGAATATTGTAAGAATTTGCAGTATTTAGGGGCACCCTAATTTAATCCTTTTTTTCATATGACATAACATGTTCTACAACACCGGTAGTAAAGTAAAGTGAATAAATGACTGGATACTTAGGAAGAAAAGCCATACCGACACTTATTCTACTCCACCGGTGATATGAGTAGTTATTAATAACTAACTCAGATGGCCCATATGTTAATGAGGGTCAAAACCAAAATATTCACCTGGTGATGTAAGTGAAAACTGATCAACTCACTTACTGATCCAACAGAATATAAGGTATTTCTTTAAATTATCCACCCCGATTCCATTATTAATGGTAGAGGAAACAGACCGTATAGGTATGTAAAAGGTATAATTAAAGAATTAACTTAAGAAATTGGAATTTCAAATAAACTTCAGGAGATACCGGAAAAAATCTGTGCCAATCTCTAGTAAGAGGACTGAACATTTCAGATATTGGCTCCTTAACTTTGAAATTTACAGTTTAACCTCACTAAGTGAAATGTTCACAATGAGAAGTCCTCATCAAAAAGAGGAGTGAAACAACTTTGTAGTTTAGCGATTAGCTTACGTAAAGTTATTTCAATAATTGCCTAACTAACATTAATATTCTCATAAGGGAAGAGTTAAAAAGGGCAATAAAGGGTACAATAGAGGCGCGCGACTCAATTGTATTTTCTTTTAAAAACTAACCGAGTAACTAAATTCTAGATAATGCTCGAAGTCTACTAATAGGTAGATGAATCAGAAATCAATCGCAAGACGAAACAGATTTCTACATCTCAGTTCTGACTAGGATTATATGCCAGCATTAAATATGTGAAACAGAGATTAGCTTAAATAACTGATACGAATCAGTAAAAAGCAACAATTAAATAAACAACTCTTAAAATAGATGCTGTTTATAGATAGGACGAATCCTTTGACATAAAGACAGAGGAAACGCCTAAAACTTATACAGTGAACCCATGCTAGAAAAATGGAATATAGCTGTGTAAAAACCAAGCAAATTGGAGCAGATAGCTGAAAAATTGCTTGAGATATACTAGAGTAGGAATTTCAATCAGGAATCCCAGCTAGTAAATTATATAACAGTTCAAAGATAGACCTTAGTCAATCTAAATAAATCCAGAGTTTCCACGTATTAAACGGAGGAAAACAAAACTGGAGAGAAACATTAAGAGTACCTTACCTGTTATCTTGAGGACACAACTCAGGAGACGCCAGTATGAGAGGGATATACATATGTAATAGTAATTTTTACAAAGACTAGTAATCCACATCCCATAACTGGAAAGTGAATCCAACAACTTGATTGTCTGAAAGACTATCACAGGAATCACAAAAAGGGGCTTTTAACTTCTCACTGAACTGATTATATATGGTAGGAGACAATACGTCTGAACCTACATAACAATGTATGTTGCTAAGTTGAAAATAGTCTAAAACCTGGAGGAGACAGACGACGATCAATGTACGCCAAGCGACGCAAAATTGCTCGTAATTCAACACCAAAGCAACAAATACAGAGTGAAACTCAAACACATCAGTTAGAATTACTAATAAGGATTCTAGCGTAAAATAGATCTCGATTAGAAGGAAAAGCAGAGAGTAAGCTAAGAATTACTTCATTTCTGATAGATTCATGTTCCCGTAATATTCGGTTCAGAACGGAAATCTAGAAAAGTTGGACCTTGTTTACATGTTAGACGAGATTCTCGCGGAAACCCGCAAGAGAAAGGGACACCACTCTAATCAGTAGTTATCAAAACTGATCGGAAAATCCCATAACTCGACTAATAACCCAAACACATGATGTATTGGATGAAAATGTATTCAACAGGAACCATATTTAGCTTCCTTTAAATATCAGATCTATAGTTAAAACAAACGTCTAACTTACAGGGAGACGGGCGAGTTTAATATGCTATCAGTAGACGCAGAATTAACCGTCGGTTTTAACATAATCTCAAGATTGATAATCTAACGAGAGAGAAATCAAGCTTAATGATGATATCTCAATTGCTTCAAAAAGTCGGTTTGATGCAGACAAATTAGTACTTGAAAGTAACAAATTATCAGATAACCACTCATATTTCAAACAATAGCTGACAACAGTGAAGAGGGTGCTACACTCTTTCACTAAAAGAGAAATAATCCTGTAAGGTTATGCAGGTGTCGTGACTAAAAGAAAATGGACGTGGCTCTGATTATATAACATAGGGAAGTAATGCAAGAAATTAATAAGGGAATGGATACTAGGGGAGTCAATGTAAAGACGGAAATTGTAGAGTACTACTCGACCATTTAATTTCTGAAAGAAATAAATGTCTTAAATTGGGGAGGCGTGTGGTATAATAAAACGTCCTTACCCTTTCCTATTTATGGACTCCCTTAAAAATAAACAAACCCTTACAATTACTGTTTAAGTAACTTACTTAATGTAGGAGAAAATAAAACAGCGATAGACTGACCGTGGCACAGCTAAATTTATTTTGGCTTGTTTTCTCTCCCTTATCTGGCCAATCCTGGCGAGGGGGAAAACAAAGACTGAAGCGGCCATTTCTAGTCAAGAGAAGCACGCAAGAAGTCGACCTTTCCCTTCGGGGAAAAGGTATTTTGCCTTTTAAAACCATGATTCTCTTCAAGCTATTGGTATGTTATCTACATTATTAAGATATATGTATGTATTACATTGACCGGTATGTTTAATTAAGAATTAATTACAATTCTCTTAAACCAGGCTGGATGATGTTTACAGGAAACAAGGTGGGCGCCACGCTTAATTTTTCCTATGTCTTACAATTTTAAATCCTTATTTTTATATTTTTCTTTGAAATTTCTCTTGTTTTTTCCTATTATATTTTTTGGTTTTTGTTTTTTTTTGGGTCCTTTCTTTGAGGTTCTTTTAATTTCTGTCCTTTAACTTTTAATGGCTTTTTTGTGTTGTTTTAATAATTTTTTTTTTTATTTTTTTTTTTTAATGTCCTCTTTTTTTTTTTTGTTTAAAATCCCTTTAGGAAAACATGGAATTTCTAACTTGTTTTATCCATGGGGACTACAAAGATTACGCGTATTCCTGACTCTTATCAGGGAAAAATTTTTGCCAATCTAATCTGTAACTTAGAAAACTATCTAAATTTTATCCATTTTGTTAAAATTAGAACCCCTATATGAGGGGAAAAATTTATTTCATAAAATAGGAGGGACGGCCATTTTGAATTAAATTCATGAAAATGCCTGATGTAAAACATTTTGGATAGGGTTACCCCCTACCTACTTAGTAGGAAAAAGCAAGATTGATGTGAATAAATTTTGAAAATAGCATCCTTGAAAAATATATCACAGGGGACACTATTATCTGCGACGCAGTGGGGGAAAACAAGTTGTTTTTGTTATGGTTAAACCCATGAGGTAAAAACAAAGGCCCCCCGTTATGTTAATATTGGGGATTATCATTCCTGACCTGACGCGTCATCATTTCGTTTAGCCTGGGAAAACAGGGTTGGTTGTTAGAAAATTAACAGGGAACAAAAAAAGGGGGTTTCCCCACAATGTAAAAGTGGACTCATGCCCCGGTGACAGAAGTGAGCCGGGACAAGTTAGTCGCGTTGATCCACGCCGGGGGACAGGTAAAAAGTAAACGTTTGGCTCATATTTACCCCGATTTTTTCGGAGTAGTGTAAAGTGATGTGCTGTGAAAAGTGATGATATCTTTATATGTGATTGTGTATATTTTGTGGAAAATTTAAAGTTTTTTTTTTTATCTTTTCGATTAATGATTGGGGGGTATTATACGTAGATATAACCAAGTTACTCTTGTCGAGTACCAGGG
>JACEFZ010025749.1:0-52433 GCA_014155875.1 Cepaea nemoralis
CCAAATTAAAAAAAACACCCGGCCCATTCACCCCCCTTTTCAATTTTTCTTTACCCCCGGTTATTTAAAATTTTTTTTTGGACACTCATTATTTGAATAAAATTCTTACAGTTAGACTTTTACAAAACATTTAAAAAGAAAAATAAAACAAAATATACTTGCGGATGAATGTGAAAATAAAATATTCGGAAAACAAGGAGGAAACTCAGAATAAATTTCAGAAATATATCAAGACTACTACAACAAATAAATTAATTTGAACGCTGTAAATGCGGAAATCATTAATAACAGCAAAATACTTTTAAATTTAATATTTCCTTGCAAAATAAATCATTTTAATAACCGGAGAAATATCTGTTTTTCATAAAATCATACTTATTAAATTTTTTACATTTCGATAAATATTTCTCTATATTAAAATCGATAAGTTCGCATTTTAGCATTACCTTACAAAGGTGAAGGACTGTTTATAAAAACAGAAAATTAGAAAGAAATGTTATTAAAAATGTTAAAACAATCACAACGGTACATGAATTTCTGAAAAATTCAAAAAAATAACTTAAAAAAACGAAGTAAACTTTCTTATTTCTAAATGCTATCGAGGACCGCATAATATCAATTGCGGGGCCGCATGCGGCCCGCGGTCCGTATGCGGCCCCCGGGCTGTAGTTTGCCCACCCCTGATCTAGGCCATCGCCACCAGTATGACAGTCATTTAAAAATGTTTACACTGGCCCACGGCCATGTCTAATTCATTATAAAATATATTTATGTTCTCTTGCTGTCTGCTGTTGGCGCATATGCGTGTATTATGTTAATATCCAGTGGTTTGCCAAGGTGTTTCACTAATAATACTCTGTCTGAGATTGTCCAGAATCCTTTAACTCTCCTAGCACACATTTGATCCAAAATTATGCCAACTCCCCTTTTGTAGTCCTTCCATCCTGAGTTACGTATTATTTCTGTATGCACCTAAATAGTTTTCTCACGCACCTGGCCATCGCATTTCACAATACATATTAACAACAAATTGGTATTATGTATATGGCAAGAAATCATACAATTTTACTTCCCATATTTACTTCCTTGGTCTCTTACAGCAGATGTAAATTATCATAACAACAGGCTAGCAATGCGTTGACTAATCACTACTTTTATGAACAATTCTGTCTAAACGGGTTGTGGACTGACCACAATGAATAGAACACAACTAAATACAATAGTAGAAACGGACATAACAACAAAACAGTTATTCCAGGGACATTACTCGATATAAAATAAATATATTATTTGATATAAATAAATTTAGTAGTTTTCATGGGCCTGTGATAAATTCTTTATAGTAATTTGCAACAAACAAATTTCAAATTTAGCTTAAATGGCAGATAATATCTTAAGGAATCTTCATTGTTTATTATAACGTTTTGGCATTATTTGTTATGCGTATAAGTTAATAACAGACTTTTCTTTTTCTCTGCAATATAACATTTAATGTATTTATCATCTTTGAGGCAGTGACATTATATATAGTGTTAGAAATATATATTTGACCGTCCTTTACTAGAGGACGCAAATTACAAATATCCATGAAAGTCTGTGTTTCCTTCCATTGCCTTCTGGCTCAGCCCATCTCGGTCTTCTTAGCTCGCTCATGGATGGAGTCCCTGAGACAACATGCCTGGGTGTAAGTCTGTATCTCCAGGCAGGCTGTTGCCTTTGTTAATGCCATGACATCCATGGTTACACTCGATGCTACTGGTGGAGAAGGCTATTTGTGTGACTTTGACTGTTAGGATAATTGATGGTTGTGTGAATTCTTGATGTTATAAACTCTTCAATATTCGTGTAGATAGCTTGTATGGAAATATCACTGACGTCTCTGTGTGTCTGTTCCTTAAGATGTCTGCGCCCCGAATGACAAGTCTCGCTACCCTTTTCGCTAAGGTTGTTACCTCTGTCCCCTACATTTCCCATGAACCGTTGAGCTCCTTGAGTGTCACTAACTCTGTCTTTGTTCTGTTGTTAACCCTTACTATTCCTGTTTTTCCTCTTTTCTGTCCATGACAGTCCGTAGTAATCCACGGGTGCGAAACTGGAAATTTAAGCATTGGCCAGTCCACGTATTTTTGCTGGACTCCGATCTGTAAATAGTGCCATCTGCTCTACGTCTCATTAGAATATCTAGGAACGGCAACGCTTCGTAGTGTTCGTATCCCATTTGAGTTGAGTTGAGTTGAGTGAAGAACCGACATCACTGCACTCAGGACATTCCCATACGTGCTCCGTCCCCTCGTTCAACAGCCAGCGAAGAGTCATACTACTAATCGTTCCCACCGCTATCTGATTAAAAGTTCTCCTGGTCTTCCCTCTCAGTTTTGAGATTCTTCCAGAACCCCTGCCGATCCCCTGCAATCTCATTCTTTAAACATATTGGTTCTCAATCTGTTCCTCCGCCTTCTCCACCTGGTTCCACAAGCGCACCACCACCTCCCCCCTTGTCCATAGGCAAGATACCACCAAGAGGTGCATTCCCTGCTAGCCTATCAGTCTGTTCATTTCCCCCGTACACCCGCATGGCAAGGGCAAAATATCCATACAATTCTCACAATCTGTGACATCTGAAGCGACGAGAGCCATTCCACACGAAACGTTCCTTTCTCCACCTTGCTAAGCATACTCTTTGAATGCGTAATGAATACAACGTGTGTTGCAGTAGTCTCCTCTAGCCACCGGAATGCCGCTGTTACTGCCTCCACCTCCATTCTCATGCTGGAGGTCGTAGTATCATATGCCAGACTCTCCTTTTTCAAGACTCGCCCATTAGCCTTTGCAATAAAGCCCCAGCCACTACGCCTGTTTCTCACCACTGACCCAACGGTGTAGATGACTATGTCACCTTGATGTGTGTTGCTCTGGATCAGCTGTTTCACTTCAAACTCAGTGCGGCCCGCTGCGCATTCTCTGCGCACCTGCCTTATAGAAAGTTCTGCATGTGCCACCCAGGACCTGCTTCGTCTTAGTCTATGACCCTTGACCATATCAATTGCTGCATGCAGCGGGTGCTCCCTGTCTGCGGCAACTATCAGGTACCATTTGACCTGAAGGACCCTATGCCTACCCGTCATTGTTGGTAGTGCCAGGATATGCCTCGTGCATATAATTGGGGTGTCCTTTGTGCATCCCAGGATTAACCGCATGGCAGCATTCTGTATGCGCTCCAACCTTTTCAAGCTGGCTCTTTGATACTGTCAGCAGCTATAATCAACGGACAGAAATTATTAACTGCTGAAATGTGTCCCATAGGCAGAGAGGTGTTCTTATGAGTATGGTTCATTATGGCCTGGAACGATGCTGCTTGTAGCTCGTCTGTGGTGATGATTATTATATCGTCCACATAATAACGCTAGCAGACCAAGTTTTTAATGTCTGAGGATCTCTTTTATTCTAAGTGTGCAATGAAGATGTCCGCTAGAATAGAACCAAGTGGACTCCCCATGGCCACCCCGTCATTTTAACGGCATGACTTTAGTCGCCAACCTCCTAGCGATATAGATAGTCCACGTTCCTGTATACTAGACGAGGCCTGACTTATCTCTCACAGAAGCAGAAGGCAACAGTCTCTTATTTAAAATCCGATAAAATTTTACTGTCTCAGAAAGTCAAGTGTGGGATAAGTGGGAAATCTGCCCCGACGTCTCGAAACTGGAAACAGAGTGCAAACTGACTGCAGGAGAACATGACTCGCATGAGTCCCGCCCCTAGAGAGTGTTAGGAAGATAAGTGGTCGAAATATTCGGTGAAGGGAGGCACTTCTGATTATCGGAATTCTTACAGAAAGTGTAAATTATCATAACAGCAGTGTCAGAGTCCAATGTAGTGCCAGCAGAGATGCAGGGACATCGTTACGCCCGCCAGGCGAATAGTTCCTAGCGGGGATGCCGTAACATCGTTACGCCCGCCAGGCGAGTATTAGTTACCTGCCTGCGAGGTTGCCGGCTGACAGACAGCCAGCGGTCAGGCAAGGACAAAGCAGGACGCACGCAGGCCTCGTGAAGCCACTTCAGGTGGACAGGCGCGTTGCGAGAAATAGCCAGACAGCTCTGGGACTCGGACTCGACTGGACGTATGATGGGAGAAAGGCTTGTGTAGTATCTGTGGCCCGAAAGTCGAGTGTCTGTACATCTTGTGAGACTGATTGTAAGCTGTGGGTTGCCTGTAAGTGTATTGTTATAACTTATGTATTGTGATGATCATCTCTAGATCGTGATCTGTAAATAAATCCATCGCAACTTAGTATCGTTGAGTCTCAAGTCAAATCACGTTGTATTTGTACTGTCTCACATGTGTTAGGTTAACGAGCCAGGTTTAAGACCCTGACATGTGTGGACGTGGTGGTATTCGTCCGGCTTTAAAATGAACGTGGTTTAAGTAATTAACAGTTAAAACCTAGATTTGTGAACTTAGAATTTTTTTTGTCCAACTTTAGAGTACATTTAAATGTGATTGTGAAGGCTCATTTTGATATATTATTACATTGTTAAAACATGGAGACTAAATGTGAACGTACAGTGCATACATATTGTTTGATCTTGTAAACGTGTAAAACATGTGTGATTGTGGAACTTGTCACCGTTTTGACCTTGTCGACATTGTGAAGTTGTCGCCATTGTGACCTTGTCGCCATCTTGTAAACTTGATGTCTATGTCCTTACTGAATGTCATCTTGATGTAAGTGATGTGTCATCAATGTTGTAGAGTGTTGAGATATAGTTAGATTGTCTTTGTGAATTGAGTTGTGGAAAGCAGAAAGTTTCGGAAAGAAAGTGACTTGTGGTTTTGAAATAAATTGTTGACGGACAACATTACGACCTACAATTACACTCAACGCCATACAAACCTAATCAAAACTTAGTGACAAGCAAGCACACCACATCAAATAGACGCTAATTTATTTCCTTCAAAAACTAAAGCAGGTTTTCTGTGCCATCTGAAACCCTTGCCCGTAGAGGTCATTTGTGTTTTGAGGTAGCGACCCTACAGTTCCTAGTCCGAATTTCAACCGTTCTTCACCGCATCCAGGACACTTGAGTATATTTTTTCTTTTTATATACTTTCGGATGCAAATTTAGGCACATATTGTAAATAGAACACAATTGTAAATTGTTCACGTTACTAACAACTTGTAACAAATTGTGTGTCTGTATTTCATTTGCATTTTCCATCATGTCGTCATTAAATGATTTCATCGATATGGGGTTGAAGTTAAAGTTAACAGGTGATGAGTTAACGAAAGTGGAGTGAGACGAAATACTCTGAATACCACGAGCGTGAAGAAAGAGCGGCTGAAAGAGCTGCCAAGCAATTAGAGGCAGAAACAGCCTTAAAGCAAGCAGAGGCAGCAACCGCAGCAAAACAAGCAGAACTGTCTGCAAAGACAAAACAAGCTGAGATAGATAGTGAACTGAAGAAAGCTGAATTAGAGGCAGAAACAGCCTTAAAGCAAGCAGAGGCAGCAACCGCAGCAAAACAAGCTGCGATAGATAGTGAACTTAAGAAAGCTGAAATAGCAGCTCAGAGTAAACGGGAAGAGCTGGAATTGCAACTAAAAATCAAACAACTTGATACTGAGACTGCCATTAACAAAGAGTCTAAGAAATCTGAGAGACTGGAGAAAGAAAACCAGTACAAGAAATACCAAGGTATTGTACGTAATTATACCTCGGGTGACTGCATTGCAGCCTTTACCCAAAATTTTGAGACTTTAATGGACCATTACCAGGTCCCATTGTCTGAATGGAATATAATATATATGAGAAGTTTATCAGGGGAGCCTCTAAAAGTCATAGAGACTATCCCCAAAGACCTCAGAAAAGATTACCATTATCTAATATCAAAGAGTATGGCACATTTTATGTTAGATGAGGCAGGTTACAGAGAACAATTCAGCAAGTTGAGCCCCAAACCGAGTCAAACGTTCTCTGACTACCTCTGCTTAGTCCGAGATATATTTACCAAATGGACTTCAGCAGCTAAAATTGCTAAGAACTATCAAAAGTTAGAAGATCTTATCATTAGAGACAAAATCATTTCATCCATTTCATCAGCATATTCAAAGTTTTTGCAAGAGAATGAATGCACAAGTGTGGATGAGATTGAGAGGCGTGGTTCGGCTTATTACACAGCCAACAAACATTGTTTTTCCAGTGAAGCTACTGAAACCAATTTTGTAGCATCGGCTAACTATGACAAACCCTATAGTAGGCAAAAACCTCATAAGCCTACATCTGAGAAGTACAACCATTGTAAATATTGTAGAATTTCACATCATCAAGGTGAGATGTGCGACAAGAACCCCGCATATCTTACATATTTACAAAACATCGTAAACAGACAAGATAAAGAGCGTAAATCCTTTAGGAATTTGCGTAAATGTTTCCTCTGTAAGGCGTATGGACATTATCGCCATGATTGTAAAGGTAGGCAAATGACAAAGAAAGCCAATGCCGCCTTATTTGACAGTTCATCATCAGATGAAGAAGAATCAGAGAAACACCCTGTGAACTCAGCACAGGCATTTGATATGTTTAACGCCAATAAATGTACTGTTTGTAATACCTTTTATGAAGATGATATTTTAACATGCGGCCACTCCATTCCTATTGCCAATGAAGAAGCTAATTTGGTAGTAGATTCCAAAGGCAGAATAAACATCCATCAAGGATATGTGAATGGCAAGCCTGCTACAGTCCTTCGGGACACGGGAAGTTCATTGATTGGACTGAAGAGAACGTTCATAATGCCTACAGACTATACAGGCAGGCACGTAACATGCAGAACATTCTCTGGCAATATTGAAAAGTACCCACTATCATGGGCATATATTCAAACACCTTTCCTCACTGGGAAAGTAAAATGCGCAGCATTGACAAACCCGGTGTGTGATATTATAATTGGAAATTTACCAGAGGTGAATGATATGCCTCATGACATAACATCTCTTTGCATTAATGAGATCACAACATCACCATCAAATGTCATCATTGATACTGTTGTACCACCTAATGAATGTATGGTAGCTAATGTAGCACTAGGATCTTATGACATCATTGATAACACTGTTTCATCACCATCTGATATCATTGAATGTGTGAACGCAGTAACCAGATCTACTGCTAGAATGCAAGATGAAATTAATCAGACTGAGGCTATAGAAATGCTTAGCCCGGTATTACCACCTCCTAAAACCATGAAGGAGATTTTTGTAACAGCCCAAAAGGCTGATCCTTCATTGTCAAAATATTTTAATCTGATCGGCCAAAAGCCAAAGTTAACCAAAAATGCAAGATGGCATTTTGCTTTGAAAAATTGTATCCTCACCAGGTATTATACCAGAGGTGACACTACAACAGAGCAAACTGTGTTGCCAATTGAGTATCGCAAGCAAGCCTTACATCTTGCCCATGATATACCTCTTGCAGGGCATATGGCATACGCTAAGACCAGATCAAGATTGTTATTACAGTTTTATTGGCCCAAATTCTGCAATGACATTAAACAATATTGCAGGAGTTGTGACATCTGCCAAAAACTTGTAAAGAAAGGAAAAAACCCACAGGCAAAGTTACAAGTTACTGACTTAGCCAGTCGACCTTTTGAGAAAATATCTGTCGACATAGTGGGCCCTCTTAATCAAATTACAACAAGAGGGAATATATATATATATATATATATATATATATATATATATATATATATATATATATATATATATATATATATATATATATATATATATATATATATATATATATATATATATATATATATATATATATTAACTATTATTGATCAATGTAGCCGCTGGCCTGAAGCTATTCCGTTAAAGAACATAACTGCCAATGATATAATGGAAGTTTTCTTCCATATATTTTCACGGATAGGATTTCCAGACACTATCCAATCAGATAGGGGAACTCAGTTTATCGCCGCATCTACCCAAGCTTTCACCAAAATGTTAGGAGTGAAGCAATGTTTCAATTCCCCGTACCATCCTCACTCGAGTGGAATTATAGAAAAATTTAACGGCGATTTAAAGCATATGCTTGCTAAAGTCACGCAAGAGCACCCCAATAACTGGGACGTATATTTACCTGCTATTCTCTTTGCTTATCGCGAGGTGCCACATGCTAGTACAGGTTTCTCTCCTTTTGAACTTATCTATGGTGCCAAACCACGTGGCCCATTAAGCATTTATCACCAAATGTTAACTGAATCCACTCCTTTACTAAAACCCATATCATCATACGTATACGTTACACCATTGCGTGAAAGAATCATCAAATCTTGTATAATTGCAAAGGATGCACTGAAATTATCTGGTGCTACATATAGACAGTATGCTGACAAAGGTAACAGGACAATAACGTTGACACCTGGACAGGACGTTCTTCTTCTTCTACCTAGTGACAGACACTTATTGACTGATTCTTGGCAAGGACCATTTAAAGTGACGCGACAGATTTCACCTGTAGACTATGAGATCGAAATAAAAGACAAACACAAGATATTCCACGTCAATATGCTAAGACCATACTACAACAGAGACAACGAAAAAGACGATACAACAGCATGTACAGTGATAATAGACCATGAAGATGACGAGGCTAGTGACGAAATTCCAACACCTGCATTAGACACGACAAACTGCTTGAAGGAAATTAAGATCAACCCAAAGTTAACTCAAGCAGAAACAGACAGTTGCAAACACCTCATACAACAGTACAACACCATCTTCTCCAACAACCCAGGACAAACAGAATTAGTACAACATCACATCACACTCACGTCAAATACACCCATAAAATGCAGACCATACACCATTCCATTGCATTACAAAGAACACTTACATCAAGAGATCATCAGCTTAGAGAAAAACAACATCATTAGACCATCCCAATCAAATTTCTCATCTCCAATGGTCATAGTACGCAAAAAGGACAACACAATAAGAATCTGTGTCGACTATAGGAAATTGAATAAGATAACTCTTTTAGATTTAGAGCCAATGGCAAACTCTGAAGACCTATTGACAGAACTGACAGACGCTAGGTTCTTTACGAAGGTAGACATGACTAAAGGTTACTGGCAAATAGCAGTAGACGAACAGAGCAGACATCTGACAGCTTTTGCCACACCTTGGGGACTGTACGAATGGTGCAAACTTCTATTTGAGCTTGTCAATGCCCCAGCAACATTCGTACGTATGACACGACTCCTACTAGTAGACATTCCTAATATTATTTGCTATATAGACGACATTTGTGTTCACACAAAGACGATGACAGACCACATAAAGACATTAGAACAGACATTTGAACGCATTAGACAGCACGGACTGACGTTAAAGCCTGCAAAAGTAGACATAGCCTATCAGGAAATATCCTTCTTGGGGTACAAATTATCTAATGGCTTTGTCACGACAGACGATAACATTGTGTCCAAGATATTCAAACTCTCACTCCCGACTACGAAAAAGCAAGTCAGAAGTTTGTTGGGACTTATAAATTATTATAGGCAGTTCATACCTGATTTTTCTGAACTGACCGAAGTATTTACTAACCTACTAACAAAAGATCACCCGGAGAAAATTGTAAGCAATGAATGCCTAAAATTAGCATTCCAGAAAGTATTATCTTATTTTTCTGATAATAGCTTACACAATCCCATTCTGAAATTGCCCAATCTTCAATTACCTTTTCAGATTACGCACAGATGCGAGCTCCGTGGCGATTGGAGCAGTCTTGTTGCAAGAGCACAATAACATCCTACATCCTATGTACTTCGTCTCCCGAAAATTAAAACCGAGAGAACGGGCTTGGTCAACACCTCAGTTGGAAGCCCTAGCTCTAGTGGTGGGTATAACTAAATTGTCCAGATTCCTCCTAGGACGTCATTTTATTGTGGAGTCTGACAGTAGTCCATTGAGATTTATCAATTCAGGTGTACCTTCCAACCAAATGATAGCTAGCTGGTCTCTTAAGCTTCAAGATTACAGCTTTGAAGTTCCTCACATCGCGGGCAGAACCAACACGATTGACGATCTTTTGTCCCGTTGTCCGACCGACCCAGTAAGCACCAATGTCTGAGTGCAGTGTGTAAACTACACTCGGACCAACACAGCCATGCATCAGTGAAGTTTTTTTTCCACAAAAGCTGTGTATGTCTATATGATGTGATAGGGGTTTATTCCCAATATATATAGTTTTCTTATTTTACTCTTAATGTAGTGATTGTCGGGAATAATTGTGTAGTGTGTGGTAGAAAGAGAACTTTATTAATTGTATATATTACGAAACAAGAACAGTGCCACATTCGCTCTCAACTTACCGCAAGCGAACTGTCAAAAGTTATCCGTGGTAGCTGTATTTGGAACTTATCCAGTGATATTTTAACTCCGTGTGTGAAAGTGTGACCTGAACATTGACATCTACACCACTTCAGTCAATCGAAATCCAGAAGTTTTTCCAGTGTAACAACCAACACATGAACGATCAGAACATTGCACATTCCGTTTACTACAGCAGACCGGAACAAGTGTGTTCTACAGATTTCAACATCAGCTGTTTCGTGTGTACTTCCGGATGATTTAGAAATTTAGTGTAAAATTAGCAGACGACAAACAAAAGCTTAAAAAGTTATAACACTTCTAAACTATTTACGATTCAATAATTTCGAATACACGAATTGTGTATTAATATTTTTCATTAAATGTAATCTTAGAATCATGTGTTGATTAATTTATTCATACTACCGACATTTTTTCGCTAGTATGGAAAAACATCAAGCTATGACGCTGAGAAATAGTAGAAGTAGTGTAAAATATTATATTTCTTAAATTTTGAAGTTATGTCCCTTTCATTTAATTGTTATTACATTATTACACCAAGGGCGTTAATTGAAATGTATACGATGAGGTATTGTGTATAAATAGCCATGTTGTTGCCAGATTGTTAACACGCCAAGAAGCCATCTACTGGGCATGGTAGCGTGTTACCGACATTGCAGACCGACACAAGAACTCCTATCCAAATGAGGTCAGAGTTTGAGCGTTGAATGCGACTTATATAAAGCCGTATTACGGTCTTGCCAGATGTTTTTTGTCTCAAAAAGCATATTATTACTTTTTTTTTGAAAGGCTGCGAGGTAGTTGCTTGGGAAGCTGTTACTACCGATCTGACTGGGTCAATAATGCAATTAAGGTAATCAGCCATCGAGAGGATGAAGCTTGACGAGTGTTAAAGGTTGAACACCACATGTCTTTAGATACAATGTCCATTTCTTATGGGTTTCTATACCAAGATGTGTGTGTTTAGGTATTTCTACATCAATGTATATAACAGAAAGGTTGACTCTGACAGGTTAAAAATATTAACCCAGTATTGTATATAGAGTGTACATGAAAGATGACATCTTTCATGAAGAAGCCCCGGGGGAGCATGTCAGAGTCCAATGTAGTGCCAGCAGAGATGCAGGGACATCGTTACGCCCGCCAGGCGAATAGTTCCTAGCGGGAATGCCGTAACATCGTTACGCCCGCCAGGCGAGTATTAGTTACCTGCCTGCGAGGTTGCCGGCTGACAGACAGCCAGCGGTCAGGCAAGGACAAAGCAGGACGCACGCAGGCCTCGTGAAGCCACTTCAGGTAGACAGGCGCGTTGCGAGAAATAGCCAGACAGCTCTGGGACTCGGACTCGACTGGACGTATGATGGGAGAAAGGCTTGTGTAGTATCTGTGGCCCGAAAGTCGAGTGTCTGTACATCTTGTGAGACTGATTGTAAGCTGTGGGTTGCCTGTAAGTGTATTGTTATAACTTATGTATTGTGATGATCATCTCTAGATCGTGATCTGTAAATAAATCCATCGAAACTTAGCGTCGTTGAGTCTCAAGTCAAATCACGTTGTATTTGTACTGTCTCACATGTGTTAGGTTAACGAGCCAGGTTTAAGACCCTGACAAGCAGGCTGGCGATGCGTTGATTATTCAGCACTTTTATGAACAATTCTGTCTAAACGGGTTGTGGACTGACAACAAGGAACGGAAAACAGTTAATTACAATAGCATTAAGGGACATAACAACATAACAGATATTCAAGGGACATTACTCGAACTAAAATAATTGTATTATGTGATTCAAATGAATATTACAAATTTTGATTATCTATGATAAATTATTTACACTAATTATAAAAGAATATATTCAGCACAAATGGCAGATAATAACTTAAAAATCTTCAATGTTTATGAAAATGGTTTGGCTTTATTTCATATGCGTAACATTTTATAATAGACTTGTCTACTTCTTTGCAATATAACATTCAATGTTTTTATCATTTTAATTTTACGTCAACGAGTTTCTTTTGGTAATATATTTTTGACTGTCCTTAACTATGGGACGTAGATTACAAATATCTATGAAATCGGAGTAAGTTCGCATGATGAGGAACATTGGTAATAGCGCAAGCTAAACTGCTCGATTGTTCTAATAGTCGGAAATGGCTGTCAAAGGCAGAGGTAAAAGACCCCAATGTGGATGTGGAAGGCAAGGGGAAACCACCACATGATCTTCCCAAGACTTAATGGCAAAACACATTTCAGAGGTAGTGAAGGACGTTAATGGCTGTCTTAGGACATCCTCGTCAGGTAGGGACAGTCATTAGCCACAGATGATCGTCATTCAGCTACTGATGGCAAAACCATAACTAAAATAACTACATTTAGAGAAGGTCCATGGAATGTTAGGAAATTAAATGAGCTAGGAAAGTTGAACAATGTTCTAAGAGAAACGGAAAGCATGAAAATGAATATACTAGGCATAAGTGAGATGAGATGGAAGGGATCGGGCAAAATTATAAACGACAAACACACACTAATTTATTCTGTAGGAGATACACTTGAAAAAGGAGTAGGACTTTTGATTTAAAAACACCAAGTTATTAAATGGATGCTGGTGTATTTCAGATAGAGTCATTATGGTCAAAATCAACGGCAAACCAATAGATATAAATTGTATACAAATATATGCACCAACAACAAGCAGCAGTGATGAAGAAATACACCACTTTTACGATGGTTAGAAATGGCGATGACTCAAATTGGATCACAAGAAGTAAAAATAATACTGGGAGATTTTAATGCAAAATTAGGAAAGTGAAACATGGAGGATGTAGTGGGGAATTATAGTTAAGGTACAAGAAATGAAAGAAGAGAGAAACTAATAGAAGTGGCAAATATCCATCCTTCCATCATGTGCCATGCCAATAAGCGTGGGCGGTCATGTTTTGCCATCTCACTCGATCACCAGAGTTGTGAATCAGCTCGGTCTTCCTGTCTCGACCATGCCACGTGGCCAAGCCATCCAAGTATTTACTTCTCGGTCTTCCCCTTGGTCTCTTCCCTTCGATCTTGCCAGTTGTCACCAAGTTCTCCGAGTAATTTCTTCTCATTATATGCCCGTAAAACTTTGACTGTCTACGTCAAATGACTCTAATCAGTTTACGATCTTCATTTGTTTCTTGGAGAACTTGTTCATTGGGTTATCTGTCTGTCCATGATATTCTTTGCATTTTCCTCAGAAACCATATTTCTACAGAAATAAGATGTTTTTCATATTGACTACTCATTGTCCACAATTCACATCCATACAAAAGTACAGGTTCTATGTAGCACTTTAACACTCTTTTTCACATTCAATTGATATATTTATAATTGGTCATTATGATTTTCATCTTGCAAAAGGCTACCTTCGCAATGGCAATTCTTGTTAAAATTCTTCAAGGGATCTCCCATCAGATGTTATGACTGTTCCGAGATAATTGTACCAATTAACTTGCTTAAGAATATGCACATTTACTCGTATATCGTTAGTCTACGGGACACCCTTGGGCGAGGTGGAGTACCCGTTTAGCCCCCCGATCAGGGTTACGTGAAGCCAAGGAAGCAGGTGGTGGATGGAGTGTGAGAGCAGCCGACAGATTGTTGTTGGTTATGGTCTTGCACTCTGCGGCGATAGGCAGATGATCTCATCAGTAGAGACAATGGCTATGGCCACCGACTATTACAGTCACTGCCCAGAAGGAAAGCAACGGCAAACTACCTTCTGCAAAACTTGCCAAGAAACTATAACAACCATGAAAGAAAACATAATAAGAAAGAGATCTGGTGGCGAGACCCCCAGGCCAGGCAGATCAGATAACACTGGGGAAGAGTGTGACGCAGGGACCAGTACTAGTAATCGTGATGACGGAGTTAATCCTGACTGTGTTACCAAGGAAATCCCCTGTGTCAGACTAAGAAACAGAGTGAGAATTGCAACGTGGAATGTGAGAAGTTTGTATAAGGGAAAGCTTAAAGTAGTGTGTGATGAGATTGAGAGGTTAAACATTCAAATTTTAGGAATTAGTGAACATCGCTGGAGCGGCAAGAGACATTTTACAACTGAAAATGGAAGTATTTTCATTTATTCTGGTAGAGATGTCGGAGGCCAGAGTGGAGTGGTATTTTGTTTAGATAAGATAACTGCTTTAAGACAAAAGCTTTAATGGGATATAATCCTGTTAGTGATAGAATCCTCACTATTAGACTTAAAGGCCGTCCAAAAAACACAACTCTCATACAAATATATGCACCTACTTCAACAGCAGAGGAGGACGAAATTGAAGATTTTTACAACACACTACAAGACACATTAAATAAGATTGGTCATAATGATATAGCAATAATAATGGGAGATTTTAATGCAAAAGTAGGTACAGGAAGAGCTGAAAATGAGAGACATGTTTTAGGAAAATTTGGATTAGGAAATAGAAATGATGCAGGTGACAAATTAATTGAATTTTGCACAGAAAATGAGTTAACGATAGCCAACACACTTTTTAAACAACATCCAAGAAGACTCTTCACATGGAAGTCTCCAGACAGTTTTATCAAAAATCAGATAGATTATATTTTAATACAAAGAAGATGGAGATCAAGCATAACATCTGCAAAAACCCTACGAAGTGCAGACTGTGATACAGATCATCAGTTATTAGAAGCAGATCTGAAATTAAAACTCAAAAAGCTTACCCGAGGACCAAGGCCACTTCGTTTTGATCTCACAAAAATACCAGACGCATACAACATAAAAGTTAGGAATCGCTTTGGGGTCTTGATGTCTGTACAAGAAGAAATGACATCTGATGAACTGGCAGTACAAGCTAGAGATATCTTGATAACTGCAGCCAAAGATTTCATTCCGACCAAGAAAAAGGAACTTAAGCCATGGATTGCATCAGACACGTTAGAATTAATAAAACAACGAAGGGAGCTGAAACAGAAAGGAGATGAATCCGATAGCAGGATGAAGTATAAATCTTTAACTCGAGAAATAAGAAAGAACACAAGAAAGGACAAAAATCAATATATACAAGATCGCTGTACCAGAATAGAGCAATATCATAAGGCTGGAAGAGATTATGAAATGTTCAAAGAAATGAAGTTATTGACAAGAAATGTTCAACCTCAATTGAATGTTATCTGTGACAAGATGGGAAATACCTTAACAGAATCTAGACAAATTCTAGAAAGATGGCAGGAGTACTGCAGTGGAATGTATGATATGAGTGACAGTGAGGATATGAATGAGATACATGAGACAATGACAGCAGAGACAGAACCTGAACCCTCATTAGATGAAATTGCTTGGGCTATAAGGAACCTGAAGAATGGTAAATCACCTGGATGTGATGAGATACCAGCTGAACTAATTAAAGCAGGAGGAGAAGAAAGCATACACATATATCATGTACTATGTACAAAGATTTGGAAATATGGTATATGGCCAAAAGATTGGAAGAGAACTATCTTCATTCCAATACCAAAAAAGGGCAACCTGAAATTATGCACCAACTATAGAACTGTTGCCCTGATCAGTCATGCAAGTAAAATTCTACTAAAAGTCATAATGCGAAGACTTAGTAAGAAAATGGAAGAAGAGATTAACGTGGTTCAAGCTGGATTTAGACAAGGAAGAGGAACAAGAGATCACATATTCAACATGCGTTTAATAATAGAGAAGTGCAGAGAATTTAATGTAAACCTATTCTCATGTTTTGTGGATTATTCAAAGGCATTTGACTGTGTACAGCATCAGAAACTTTGGGAAATCATGAGGAATATGGGCTTTCCATCACATGTAGTACATCTCATAAAAATGCTATATCTAGACCAACAAGCAGCAGTTAGAATAGATGGCGAGACATCAGATTGGTTTGACATCAAGCAAGGAGTCCGTCAGGGCTGCGTGCTGTCACCCTATTTGTTTAACCTGTACGCCGAAAATATAATGAGAAATGTAAGAGATGATATAAACAGGGAGCCATATGATGCCCTAAATATCGGCGGTCATGACATACCAGAGATTCCATATGCTGATGATACAGTATTACTATCCACAACACAGAATGGCATAGAAAACCTAATAGCCTCAACACAATTGAATGGTGAAAATAACAACTTATATCTTAACATAGCAAAAACAAAGATAATGCATACAGATAAAACTACTATAGAGAAAGAAATATACATTAATGGGAGAAAATTGGAGGTGGTGGAAAATTTTGAATATCTTGGGTCATTGATTACCAATAATGGTGACACAATGAAAGAAATTAAAAGGCGACTATCCATTGCTCTTCAAAGACTAAAACAGATGAATAAATTATGGAGTGGGACAGACAGAACTACAAAAATTAGATTTTTAAGAGCATGCATCTTTCCCATTGCAACATATGCCTGTGAACATGGACACTTACTAAACAAGCTGAACAGCGCATACATGCCTTTGAATATAAATGTTATAGACGAGTTCTAAGAATATCTTGGGTAAAGAAAAGAACAAATGCATCCATACTTCAAGAGTTGAATATTGAGGAGGGATGGCTATTAAAGACGATAAAACAAAGAAAATTGAAGTATTTTGGTCACTTGAAACGTCACGACAGTTTGGAGAGAACAATAATGGAAGGGTATATGCCTGGGAAGAGAGGAAGAGGAAGACCAAAGAGAAGATGGGTGCAGGATGTGGCGGATGATCTCCAGATGGGTGTATCAGACGCGGGACATCTTGCTTGTGATCGAGAAGTTTTCCGGAAGGTTGTTATGGGAGCGAGGTTCTGCAAAGGACATGCTACTGAATGAATGAATGAACTCGTATATCACACTGTGGTATTTCCTTCTTCCCAGTGACGACCATAATCTGTGTCTTCTTTATATTCAGTTCTAACCCTAGTTGTTCACTGTGTGCAACAACCGAATCTACTAAATGTTGCACGTCATATTTATTGCCTGCAATCAAGACTGTATCATCTGCATATCTAATGTTATTGATGCATCGTCCCCCAATATTGATTCCTTCTACATCTTCTATATTTCTGAAAATAATTTCACTGTACAAGGAAAAGCGATCTGGAGATATTACACATCCCTGTCTCACACCTCTTTTAATAGGCTGATATTGACGTACTTCATTATCAATTTTGATGACAGTTTGTTGTTTCAAGTATATGTTGTTTTACAAGTCTAAGGTCATTGTTGCCGGTCTCTCTGGCCGAGGGGTTACAACACTTTCTCCGTAATCCCGTTTATCACGCACAGTCTCGTAGCGGGAGAGAACTGGGAGCGGTTCGATCCCCGCTGATGACTTGCGGGATACTGAGCCGGTCACTCAGAAAGCAATGGCAAACTACTGAGCGTAATTTTGCCAAGAAATCAACAGACAGCTGTAAGATGCTGCTGTTGACAGCGATGTCCTGTACAGGATATGAAAAAAACATAAAGGTCATTGTCATCTATTTGTAGATATTCAAGCATTCTTATCATGTCGACATGTCTCACTTTATCATGTCGACATGTCTCACTTTATCATGTCGACATGTCTCACTTTATCATGTCGACATGTCTCACTTTATCATGTCGACATGTCTAACTTTATCATGTCGACATGTCTCACTTTATCATGTCGACATGTCTCACTTTATCATGTCGACATGTCTAACTTTATCATGTCGACATGTCTCACTTTATCATGTCGACATGTCTCACTTTATCATGTCGACATGTCTCACTTTATCATGTCGACATGTCTCACTTTATCATGTCGACATGTCTCACTTTATCATGTCGACATGTCTCACTTTATCATGTCGACATGTCTCACTTTATCATGTCGACATGTCTCACTTTATCATGTCGACATGTCTCACTTTATCATGTCGACATGTCTAACTTTATCATGTCGACATGTCTCACTTTATCGAAAGCCTTTGTGTAGTCAATAAATCAAAGATATAGATCTTTGTTTTATTCTATAGAACGTTTAATTTCTGTGCTATAGAACAGTACAACTGTGGGCAAATATCAATGAAAGATAATTGGAAACACCTAGTTTAAATACCAGCATATACGACTAAACACATGGAAAAGCCCTGATAAGAAAATATGCAACCAAATTGACTAATACTTATTAATACAAGATTTAGAAATGCGTTCATTAATGTAAAGACAATGCCTGGTGCTGACTGTAATAGTGATCATGTACCACTATGTGGACAATTAAAAGTAAGATTAAAGAGGGGGAATAAAATGGTACAGAACGCGAGACTTAATAAAGAGGTTCTGAAAGTAGATAAAGAAATTCAAGAACAATACACAGTGACTGTGAAAACTAGATACAACGCAATAGTTACAATACAAAGTATAGATGAACAATGGGAAATGTTAAGGAACGCCATTCATCAAACTAGCAATGCAATATTACAGGAGAGAAGCCAAAAAGCTAAGAAAAAATGGATGACTGAAGAAATCTTAATGTTGATGGGCAAAAGAAAAAAGGGTAAAAATTACAAACAAGAATATGCTAAAATAAATACAGAAATAGGAGATACATGTGTGAAGGAAAAGAATGTTGGTTAAACGATCAGTGCCAGCAAGTTTAATATGTCCTATAATTAAGAGGTGGAATTATTAAATAAGAGAATTATATTATGGAGAAAGGGAAAAATTAAAGGAAGAAGGTAACATAGAAAGTCCACCAATTCTAAAAGACGAAGTCGCTGACGCTGTAAAACATATGAGAAAAGGAAATACAGTTGGGCAAGATGAAATCACAATAGAAGAATTAGAAGAACTAGGTGACTTTGGAGTAGGTATATTAACCAAAATGCCCCTGATTGATAAAAAGAAGATGGCTCTCTTAAGAAACAAGGAAAGAACAACTAGAAACAAACTAAGTGAGCTGAAACAAGACAGGAAGGATGAGCAAAAAGCTGCCAGGCAGTATGCAAATGACTAATGGATCAAGGTATACGAGTACATTCAAAATGCTAGTGATACGGGAAACATAAGAAGCATGTATGAAGAGACAAAGAAAGCATGTGTTCCAATAATCAAAAGAAGTGCACCACTGAAAACCTTAACCGGAGAAATCATCACTGATAAGAAACAGCTGATGGATATGTGGGTATAGAACTATTTGGAGCTTTACTTAAGCGAGACTAAACTAGCGGATGATGCCCTCAACACCATAGAGGCCCTACCAACTCTTGACCACCCGGATACACTTCCCTCCATGACAGACGTTAAGTGTGCTATCACTGAACTTGCTTATAGCAATGCTCCAGGTAAGGATGAGATTCCAATAGAGGTTATCAGGAGTGGGCAAGGCTCACTCACTCTACAGATCCACCAGCTATGCTGGCGAGAAGGACTAATCTCACAGGATTTCAAAGATGCAAGCATCATAACACTGTACACCGGTATGACATCACACTGATATTGGACAGCAGGATGCCTTCATCCGACGTAAAGTACTTCACGCTGGAGTTCACAGCTAGTGAACACAAGCAAGCAAGCAAGCATAACACTGTACAAGAACAAGGGGGATGGAGTGACAGTAACAACTATAGGGTATCTCACTTCTGCGTATCGTTGGAAAAGTATTTGCCAGAATTGTTCTGCGCAGACTTCAAGTCCTAGGAGATCAAGTCTACCCCGAATCACAATGTAGCTTTCGACGGAACCACTCTACCATTGATATGATATTCTCATTGCGACGAATGTAAGAAAAATGCCGTGGACAGAATCAACCACTGTTTATTGCCTTCATCGACCCCACAAAGGCATTTGATGTGGTCAGTCTTGAGGGTTATGTTCAAGGCACTAAAGAAGATCGGTTGTCCACCGACTCTTCTGTCCATTGTGGAATCGTTCCATACAGGTATGAAGGGTATAATCACGTTTGATTGTGCAATTTCAGAAGAGTTTGAAATCAAGAGTAGAGTTCAGCAAGGTTGTGTACTAGCTCCCACCCTCTTGGGAATATACTTTTCATTTCTTCTGAAGTATGCCTTTTGTGCTGGTCTCTCTGGCCGAGGGGTTAGACCACTTTCTCCGTAATCCCGTTTATCACACAGAACAGGTAGCGGTTCTACCCCCGCTGGTGACTTGCGGGATAACTGAGCCGGCCGCTCAGAAAGCAATGGCAAACTACTGAGCGTAATCTTGCCAAGAAATCAACAGACAGCTGAAAGATGCTGCTGTTGACAGCGATGTCCTGTAACGGATATGCGAATTAAAAACAAAATTCCTTTTGTGATCAGGATGGTGGTACAAATTCACTCTCGCTCAGATGGCGGCCTCTACAATGCTCAGAGATTGAAGGCCAAGACCAAAATTAGGAGGGTAGTGATCATAGTGTTGCTTTTGCAGATGATGCTGCAATTACGACCCACTCTGAGGAAGAATTACAATGTCTACTATCTGCATTCTCAAATGCTTGTTCTGAATTTGCAGGCTTGTCCGTTGGAATCCTATGGGAAACGTCCCATGGGATGGTATGGGATGGGACAGCACACATTTGTATTTCCCATGAAACACATGGGACAGTAGCCATGTCACAGCAACTTGATCTACGTGAGAGCTACCCTTCATTTAAAAAAATATTTTTTTTACCTTTTTAAAGCCTTTTATCCTTCTTTATTTTTCTTTATATATTTGTATCAATTCTTTATCTCGTGGCGGGACACCAGATTAATAAATAAATGCGCGCATGCGCGCTGTTAGTCAGCCATTGTTGCTCTAGTTGTTGATTGCCGTCTTTGGCTATTTGTAAATACAAAGCTAGTTTTAATCTGTTGTAATCGAAGTTGTTTTGTTGCTGAATTGTGAATTTTTATTTGGTTGAATATTCATTCATTCATTCATTCAGTAGCATGTCCTTTGCAGAACTTCACTCCCATAACAACCTTCCGGAAAACCTCTCGATCACAAGGAAGATGTCCCCGTCCGATACACCCATCTGGAGATCATCCGCCACATCATGCACCCATATTCTCTTTGGCCTCCCCTTCCTCTCTTCCCAAGCATATAACTCTCCATTATTGTTCTCTCCAAACTTTCATGGCGTTTCAAGTGACCAAAATATTTCAGTTTTCATTATTTTATCGTCTTTAATAGCCAACCTTCTTCAGTATTCAGCTCTTGAAGTATGGATGCATTTGTTCTTTTCTTTACCCAGGATATTCTTAGAACTCGTCTGTAACATTTATATTCAAATGCATTTATGCACTGTTCAGCTTGTTTAGTAAGTGTCCAGGCCTCACAGGCGTATGTTGCAATGGGAAAGATGCATGCTCTTAAAAATCTAATTTTTGTAGTTCTGTCTGTCCCACTCCATAATTTATTCAGTTGTTTTAATCTTTGAAAAGCAATTGACAGTCGTCGTTTAATTTCTTTCATTGTGTCATCGTTGTTGATAATCAATGACCCAAGATATTCAAAATTTTCCAGCACCTCCAATTATTCCTCATTAACATATATTTCTTTCTCCATAGTAGTTTTATCTGTATGCATCATCTTTGTTTTTGCTATGTTAAGATATAAGTTGTGATTATGCACTATTCAACTGGGTTGAGGCTATTAGGTTTTCTATACCATTCCATACCATACCATGTGTTGTGGATAGCATTACTGTATCATCAGCATACCGAATCTCTGGTATGTCATGACCACCGATATTTAGGGCATCATATAGCTCCCTGTTTATATCATCTCTTAGGTTGAATATTAGGTACTATATTTATAGTCTATAAATATATAATAGTAGTCCTAATTTCAAATAATTTGTGAAGGCAGTCACTTGAAGTCACCTTGTTACTGAGTGTAGGCTGTGTAAGACTACGGTACCCCAAAATGGCCAACCAAAAATATGACTTCCAGGATCTTACTAAAGCTGTTGTTGCTAAGATGTTGAGTGGGGGAGAATGCCACTTGATTGATGTTCCAAAAGAACTTGTAAAGTCTTCAACAGCTAATGTTAAAGCAGTTAAAATATCTGAAAGTATTTCAGCACCATTTGTTTGCTGTGCAAAGTGTAAAACGCTATATGGTTGTTTTAAGTTGATTAATGAAAGATGGGTTAATCAAAATGGTTATGGAATTGCAATACAGCGTAGCATGACATGTGGTTCTGGTGGTTCTACTAACATCAAAAGATTTTTTGAAGCCAAGCAGCGGGAAGTAACAAAACCACCACTAACATTGTCAAATGCGTGGCAAAAAAAAACAACAACAACAGTTGTTGAACTAATTACATCACATCCAACAGTATCCATTTGGGTTGGATGTGACATTATGTGTGATGCTACTAACTTTGCTACAAGATCTACTCAGGCTGCAAACAATGTATATGATTACACTATATCACGGCAAACAGTGACTCGTTCTATTTTGGCGCAAGGAAAATTGGCCAAACTGCAGTCTCAAAATTAGTTTCAAAATATAGCACAAGATCCAGAATGTGCAATTTCGGGAATAGTTGACTTTTGGTCTGCAAGGCAAACATTTGCCGTATGGGGGAATTATTGCATGTAGACTAGATCAAAATTGGGAATGGATTACTTTTCCTCCGTCTATTATTAACATTGATAGTAATCAATCCCATACTGTCCAATTTACGCATAGTTTTATTTGCACGTGAATTTCTTGCCGAATCTACCACATTCTCCAGTCCATTGTTTGTGTGTACTGATAATGCAGCAAGCATGACAGCAGTATTTGATGGACGGTTTGATACCGATACAGAAATGCACCGATCTGGTTGTACTGAGCACTTATCAACATGCATTACTGATAGCTTCAGCAGAGGCGTGATTTCTGAACTGGATCAGTTCATGGATCAACTTTGATTTATTGAAACATATTACAATACACGTCAGGCAAAGGCATCACAACTGCCATTTTTCATACCAACAAAATCTGTTACACGTGAATGGCAATTATATTACCAACGTTTCAATGCCTATTTTAAAAAAAAATACTCGCATTACTTTAATGAAGATGATGAAGAATTCTTAAACCACATTCCAAATATTGCTCAGATTAAAGGAATGCTGTACATACATGGGAAATTAAAAACATTTTGTTTTGACAAACTAGAAATTGATGGTGCTACGTCTCATTTACCATTTAATTTTGCTGTTATACTTCCTCCTAGACTATCAGTTGTACAAAGTTATTGTTGATATTGACGAAGAAACTTCCAGCAGCATGGTGAAGAAATATTGTCAGAACTTTCAGAAAATTATTGGAGAAAATCTTTGGCCATATTGTGGCAGTTCTCTGGCAATTACTGCAGCATTCCTTACTGGAGTTGACATTAAAGCCCAAATAGAAGACATGGTCAAGTCAGTTGTTACTGAAAAGACAGGGAATGGGGACACCAATAAATGGGCCAGTGATTGGATTGCTGTTTCTAAGTCTGTTGTTCCAACTGTTATTTCATTCATCAAGGATTAAATCATTCTTCTAAATCATCTGCTGTATGTGAAGTAGCAGGAATTGTATAACATAAGTTGAAAAGTGATTTTGACTTAGTTTTTGATCCGCCACCAAACAAAGCACTTAAGTTTGATGACCCCAGAAACAAATCCAGTGAGGATGAAGTTACCAAGTTTCAAATATTACGGCAACCAACTTCACAACCATTAAATTATTGGGAAAATGAACATAGGTTTCCACTGCTAACAGCAAGTGCGAAAATTGTCTTGGCCATACCAGTGGCCTCAGCGGCAGTAGAGCACTTATTTAGTGCAGCTGGATTGTTGTTGAGTAAGTTACGAAAACGGATGCTACCAGCTCTCGTTATAAACTCTGTGTATATCAGATTTGCATGTAAGATGAAAATTGTGGAAATGGTTCAAGGACTACCTGGATTAACTGAAGTTTAGAAACAGTCGATCAGCAGGAGGTTGATAATGTGCTGAATGAGCAAAGTGACACAGAAACAGAATGAGAGTGTCAGAATGACACTGAATCGTCATATCTAGATTAAATTTTGTTTTAATAAAATACTCTTGAATATTAAAATTAATAAATTCTATTGATGTACATGTCTCTTTGTACATTTAGTCCTATTTAGTAGACACTAACCCTAAACTTTCATAAATTTCATAATTTTATTTGAACTATATTTGAATTATTAATATCATCATTGGAATCCCATGAGACGGGATGGGATGGGATGGCACAGGCATAAATTGCCATGTGATGGGATGGGACTGAAAAATGTGTCCCATGACAAGCCTGTGAATTTGGTTTAACGATTAGTAAAAAGAAGACACAGATTATGCCACAAGCTGTACATGAGGGAGGGGGGGCATAATTCTTTATTGATGATGCCGAACTGGAGATAGTAGACCATTTTGCATATCTAGGATCAGAGGTAAATAGTAAATTATACCTAGAACAGGGAATAAACATCAGTATTGGTAAGGCAGCAACAACAATGAACAGGTTAACAAAAAGAGTCTGGGAGAACGGGAAACTTACTGCCAAAACAAATATCCTTGTCTATCAAGCCTGTGTGCTTAGGACTCTTCTCTATGGCAGTGAAGCCTGGTTAACTTACTCACACCAAGAGAAACGTTTAAACAGCTTTCATATGCGGTGTCTGCGAAGAATACTTGGTATTAAGTGGCAAGACAAAATCACAAATACTGAAGTATTGGAAAGATCAGGTTGTGTGACGGTGTATTCCATGCTCAGTCTTCGTAGTCTTAGATGGATAGGACACGTTAGGAGGATGGATGATGGTAGAATACGAAAGGACATCTTTTTTTGGTGAATTACAGATGGGTAAAAGATCTCAGGGTCGGCCTCTACTGCAATACAAAGATGTGGGTTTGCGGGACATGACTAATACAGGCATTGATATTTGCACATTGGGAGCAAGTCGCCACTCAACGTGTTGCATGGAGGGCAAAGATCAGAAATGGAATAAAGACAAAGGAGAAAATGATTGCAGGTAGGTCACACACTGAGCATGAGCGACCTAAGATGTTGCGTAATGGTGGAAATGACCATGTGTTCACACGCATCCATTGTGAACGAACATTTACCGCGCGAATTGGTCTGATCAGTCACATTCGCCGCCGCCATGGGTTGTAGTTATTATGCCTTGTTTGAAGCACAATGTAACAAACTATCGTCTATGAAGACGGCAAGGTGCCAATACACCCATGAATGATATCTAATTGTTTGCATATCCTTTACAGGACATCGCTGTCAACATCAGCATCTTTCAGCTGATTGTTGATTTCTTGGCAAGATTACGCTCAGTAGTTTGTCATTGCTTTCTGAGCGGCCGGCTCACATACCCCGTAAGTTACCGACGCGATTCGAACCACTGCTGATTCTCACCGTCGTCACGTTACTTACGAGAGTATACGAGATTACGGAGAAAAGTTGCTAACCTCTAGGCCAGGAAGTCGTCTGAATGATATTTACAACAGTGGATATTTACCGAGCCATATGCTGAAATCTGTAATTATAGCTATACCAAAACAGACCAGGGGCAATTGAATGCGAAGATTTCCGTACAGTTAACCTCATAAACCATGTTACTAAGCTTCTACTCATAATTATAATGAGAAGAACAAGAAAGAAAATAAAAATGGAAATTGGTGAAGAACAGTATGGATGTGTGGAAGGAAAGACAAAGAAAGACATATATTTGTGCCTCATAGATTATAATACGGCATTTGATAAAGTAAAACATTATGAACTGATTACAATGTTGGAAGATATCAACATTAATGGGAAAGATCTAAGAATAATAAAGAGTATTTACTAGAACCAAGTAGCAGCAATTAAAATGGAAAATAAAGAGGGTTACGAACAGATAAAGCTAGGAGTACGACAAGGGTGTGTCTTGTCAACGGATCTCTTCTCCCTATATAGCGAAGTAATAATAAGAGAGATCAAAGAGAAGCCACGAATACTTATCGGAGGTTATAATATAAACAATATACGCTTTGAAGATGGCATTATGTTGGTGGCGGATAATGCAAAAGACCTACAACAATTGTTGGAGTTAGTAGTAGCAGAGAGTGCAAAGAAAGTACTTTCCTTGAATATCAAGAAAACAGTAACAATGGTGATGTCAAAGATAATGGTGACACCAAAGTGTGACATAGACATAGAAGGGACAATTGTTAACCAAGTGGATAATTTTAAATACCTAGGGGCATATATAACATCGGATAGAAGATGCACCACAGAGATTAAGAGCAGAATAGGGCAAGCAAAAGCCTAATTTCAGAAAATGAAGAGTATCTTAGGCAATAAGTCGCTATCTCTGAATATAAGAAAGAGAGCGCTGAAATACTATGTAGAACCAGTTTTGTTGTATGGCTGTGAATCTTGGAATGTAAATGAACAAAAATAAGAAGAAATTAGAAGCAACAGAGATGTTGCTCCTGAGAAGAATGTTGGGAATTCCTTGGACTGCCAAGGTAACTAACAATGATTGCCTAAAAGAGGTTAGTGAAACTAGAACATTATATACAACAATAAGAAAGAGGCAAACAGCTGTTTTGGTCATGTGATGAGAAGAGAGGTATTGGAGAACATCGTGACAACAGGAAAGATCGAAGCGAAGAGAGGCAGAGGCAGACCAAGAGCAATTATGCTGGATGGATTCAGACAGTGGCATGGATGAATATCATCAGCAGAATTGATCCAGAGCACCAAAAATCGAGATCTGTGTAGAGCCATGAACGCCTACGACAGATGGCAGAGCAATTGATGATGATGATGATGAATGCACATGCACAATTCAGCCCAGTGCTACTAGAAGTATCCTGTAAGGACTTCATTTTAGATTGAGTTCAAAGCGATAAAGGGCAAATGAAAAACAAAACAAACAAATAAAACACTGGTTACATCCAATATTATGATGGAATGTTCTTATGACATTTGCTGGGAGAGACGGAGTATTCCTCAGTTTTCACTTAGCATCGTGATGCCGATTCTTAGATCTAATGACACTAATAAACCAACACTGAGGGTGTAAATAAATATAAATGTTACCAATAATAGGAATAATTAGCAACATGTTTAACTAATTCGGGAGTCTCCGTGGTGAAGTGCTCAAGCCGTTCCCCTCGCACTCCGAAGATTGTGGGTTCGATTCCGGGCTACGTCTTTCGATTCACGGGTGCATTTTTCTCGGAGACTCCTAGGGGTCGTCGCTGGAGCTACGGAGTTCGTGCTGTGTGCGACGCTTTGGACAGGCCGCCCTGCAGAAAGAGACTCAGCCATGTGGGATAAAACCCGGTGCAACGAAGTCGATCCTCTCGACGTGTAAGACTGTTTAAAAAAGACATTTAACTGAGTCAGTGACACATGAAAAGTATGTTTGGACCGTACATAGTAGACAATCAAATGTACAAGTATTATAATAGGAATTTCCGTTCACTGAGCACTGAAATTGCGGAAGATACCACGAAACAAAACAAATAACACAATGATCTTAGTATGGTGATATATCGTCCGTCTGTCAAAATGGGAGGTCGCATGAGGCGATATATTATCCTTTGGCCCACGAGTCAGTTAATACAAGTTAAGTATGTGTAGAGACATTCGGCACTGTGGCTTAGAGGCAATTTCACAATTCCCCGACATTAGCGGCGAGTGATTTGGAAGCAGACCGTCTTGCGTTGATGTCAAGGGTTTGAGGCGTGGGTGTTCAGAAAACAATAGCAAACTACTTTATGTAATAACTGTTTAGTAAATCACAAACAGCGAAAAAATGCTGGGGCTGATAACGACCTCCTACAACGGAAATACAATTGACACTACCTAGCACCATATACAAAATACGCTTACAAGCGTGGAGAAGGATTCTCTACTTGTATGGGAATAAAACTAAAAACAGGAATATAAGTATATAATAACAACAGTCATCCGAGATACCTTCAGGTCGTAGGCATGACTGATCTACTTTATGACATTAGACGGTACTACCTGCTTTCTGTTAGCGCCGAATGTTGGGTCTTAGTCAGAATATGACTGAGCTACCGTATGACAGTAGACGGTACTATAGTATGTCCAGAAATGAATGCCGTCATTCACGATCAATTATTTTGAAAACTGTCTGTTGCATCGTTATGAAATGTTTCCTGCCGTCTTATATTTACCCCCATCCAAGGAATGTGTCTTTGATAGGTCCAAAAGCAACTTAAGTCATCGAAATTGGCGACATTTCTTTGATGTTGTGGGGAAAATGTAGTGAATTCACGCTAACAAACTAGTCTTACAATAAACCACGTTATTTCTGGTAAGGACACAAGTACAAGGCGTAGCCAGATTCGAATGGGAGTGGGTGCAATAAATAAAAATAGCTTAAAAGTCGACAGGGTGAACTGCATTGCATCGGGGTTTTTTTAATCCCATATGGCTCAGTCTCTTTTCGCAGGGCGGAAAGCGTCGCACAAAACACGAACTCCGTAGCTCCAGCGACGACCCTCGGAAGTCTCCGAAAAAATGCACTCGTGAAATGAAGGAATCGAACATACAACCTTCGGAGCCCGAGTCAGACGGCTTGACCACTTCACCACGGAGACTCCCGAGAGGGGTGCAATGTGTAATATTAGTAAAGACAGAGAATTTACAGAGGCATGGGGTAAATAATGTGTAAATTGACAGGAAAGTAGAAGGAATATATTTCTTACGTAATTTTTCATTTCCTTCTTGTTTCTTCAGCTGCTGGTTAATAATTGTACACAAGTTTTCATGTTACTAGGATGCATTTAGTTTTTTATATTGAGTTCGTGAAAGCTTCCAAATAGCTGTGCGTTAATGTGCGTATAGAGTGACCAGAAATGATACCGCAATTTAGTCATCATGTGTCCATTTTTAAGGATCTGTTCAGCTGTCTGTGTAGTTTGTTCACACGTACACATGGGTGACAGACCCGCTTTGAGTCTTCGTGGAAGATTGTCCACTCTGCTGTTTACTGTTCAGAGACGGAACATGGTTACCTGTTTTGCACTATGAAAATAGTTGTCAGTGTCTCTGTAGTGGGCTTTCTTTTTAACGACAAAGATGTTGGTCCTCTTTTTAGTGTAGTTTATAGATTGATTCGTATGCACGTGTGTTGTCCCCTAATTTGACAACGTGTTTGCCCTCACGTCTCTTGTTATGCCACCATATGTCAGTTTCCACCGCAATATTACTCTTCTGTTGGTATTCAATGCGCTTAGTGTGTTTGTGTTTTTTTTCAATACTAGTTGTTTGTCACCGCTGAAGGCTTGCGGAATTGAAAATTCATCACTGTAGAATACAAACTGTTGCCATTGACATTGTGCTGACGCTGTAATGTTTAAGGCCTGCAGTTCGTCTGAATGGTTGGAGTAAAATATCCCAGTAAGTGTGCACGCGTATTAAGGTCTGCGATTTGCTCAGACCATAATCTGTGTCGGACGATTACAATAGGTTGATGACTGCTCTCGGCTGCATAAAATTCAATCCATCTTTTCTCCAATATTCCTCTTCCTCTTTCAACACATGGTCCTCACATTTTCCCAGTAACTTTTATCAATATTTAATAGCGCGGACTGGATTAGTATCTTGACGTCAGACAATTTAAATATAGTATTGCCACCTGTCCTTTAATTTTAGCCCACACAAGTTCTATAGGGTTAAAATGAGAGTGGTACGGCGGAAGTCTCAAGCAACCATGACGATGCTCTTCTATCAACTGTCGATGTGATATTTCTTGCTTTTTTGGCGTCTGTTTTACAAAGGACAACATTTCTAGCTAGAAATACCTTTCTGGAAATGGAATTTTTTTCCATTCGGAGCCATATCTTTATTGCTCCCTTTGTGCTCGATGCTGTAGGTATTTTGTCTTCTTGGGCAACAATATTGATATCATGCATTGTCCATAATTGGACACGACCGTCTATCTAGGGATGGAAGCACAGTATTCTCGAGCCAATCTCTAAATACATTACCATTCATCTTATTATGATAATCCCTATTGTCTGTATGCTTTGATACGAACACGAGCCCAGCATTCTATTGTAAGCCATTATGCGTATTACCAGCATGGGCTATGACCAAAAGCTGTCCTATACTACTGGGCACATATCGCTTTATCTGTCCATCCACTGATTGCCATTTGTGGTGGTCATTTCCGGTTTCAAGATGGCGACGGACGGTCGGGTTGTTTTGTGTTCGTTAATTTTACGCTTAGGGGGGTGGATTTATTCATCTCTTGGGTGTAATTGTTGTGCCAGGATGTAAAACCAGAAGTTTCTACTCAAGATCTGCGCGGGTGCTACGGAGTTCGTGCATCGAGCGAAGCCATCCTTGAGTGAATCTTTAGCAGCGGGTGTGGGTTCTGTGTTTCGTTTTTTCAACATGGCGGAACAACATGTGTTCTTCGAGCAGTCAACATAACGAAGCGGCGTTGAGGCCGCACAGGGAGAAAGAAGCAAGGTAAGCGTGGTGGTTTGAGACGTTTTAGACTTAAGTGTCACCGTCTAGGACTCAGGAATATCCGTATACTATATTGGAACTGTGCCAGTGTAAAACAACGGGGCTCTATTTTAGAAACCCTATTTTACAGGAACGACATTGTAGCACTCCAGGAGACGAGACTGGGCGATCAGCTACTCCGAATTGCCGGCTTCAAATGTTTCTACAACAGACGACATCTGGGAATGGCGATTCTCGTTCGCGACAGCATGGTGGCGTCAGAGCTAGACATGTCCAGTTGGGACAGTGATGATATACAAATACAGGCGTTGAGAGTTCATTCCAGTATACCATTCGTGTTGGTTAATGTTTATGCTCGCAATGGGAGTATGGACGCCCAGAAGTGGCAGTGCTTAAGTGGCATATTAGGCCACGAGAGAAATGTTATTTTCTGTGGTGACTTCAACGCTAAAGGCAGATCATGGGGAAACATTTCCTGCAATACACAGGGGAAGGAGCTCGAGACTGCACTTGAAACCATTGACCTGATTTGTATCAACAGTGGCTGTGTCACCAGGACAGCAAGCCGTCCAGGCGATGAGGACAGTGCTATTGATCTGGCGCTAGTTTCACCTTCACTCACTTCAGTGTGTAGATGGTGTGTCCTAGGACACCACGGCAGCGACCACCATCCTTGCATCATATTGGTGGAGAAAGGCAGAACCAGGCAGCACAAGCTAAAAGTAAAGACTTTCCAGTATGACAGTACAGGGCAAGATGTGGTGAGTAAAATAAGACGTGACAAGCGCAGAAAGTTTCAGGGCAGGAAATAAAGCTGGGAGCAGCAACCGTGGTGGAATTTCGAGGTGGAGAAGGCTTGGGTGGATAAGCGTAGTGCTGTAAGGAGATGGTAAAATGCCAAGAAGAACAGAGCTGGTCATCCTAGTCCCTGCATGCACTTAGAAAGAGAGATGCACACAAAAGTAAGCTATTTCAAGAAACTGGTCAAGGTGGTTACAAGCGAAAAAATGGGCAGAGGTGTGTCAAAGAGTAAGCACAGACAAGTCACTGAAATTGTTCTGGTGACTACATAAAAGCATGAGTGGTGTAGTAAAGAATAAGAGCATTTCTGACTTTCAAGGTGCTGACCTCATCTGGCAGAGGACTGACGAGGACAAGGACAAAGCCCTCTTTGAAAGCTATCTTGAGTAGAGCAACCAGACAGACATGGGAGGCCGAAATCTGGCCAAGGAGGTCACCTCAAACAGATGCAAGGCCCAAAACACTTCGGATGAAGACACAGTGACAGTGAAAGAAATCAAGGTTGTACTTCGACGATCAAAAAACAGCGCTCCAGGTCCTGATGGCATAAGATACGACGACATCAATAAGTGTACCGACAATGAGCTAGTGAAACTAGCAGACATGTACAACAACAGTAAAGTGAGTGCTAGCATCAAGGATGAATGGTTACACAGCTATCTGATTCCCTTGCCGAAGCCTGACAAAGACCACAAATAAATTCAGGGATATCGAATTATAACCATGCAGAATACAATTGGCAAGCTGCTGGAGAAGGTACTTGCCAGGAAGATATCAAGCCAGCTAGAGAGGCAAGGTGTTTTCCCACCTACCCTGGGTGGGTACCGTCCAAAAAGAGAAACCTGGACCAATGCAGCAGTCTTTGACCATGATGTCTGTGAAGGTCTCCACTCTGGCATTGAAACCTTTGCTGCAGCGATTGATCTTGAGGACGCATACAACAGAGTACTATTGGATTTTTTAATGTTTCAGCTTCTTGAACTAAAAGTAAGTCCATTCCTCCTTGGTTGGATCGCTGCAGCCCTCTTCCAACGGAAAGTAGTTTTTAGATGTGGCAGTTGGACTTCGGAACCAACAACAATATATCCTGGCCTACCACAGGGATCACCATTATCTCCGGTACTGTTCAACGCCTACACAGTGAGAATCACCAGTGAACAGATCACTGGACCTGGCAGGACATTGTAGTATGCCGATGATGTTTTAGTGTATCGTCAGGGTAAGGATAGAGAGCAGGTTGCTGTGGAACTACAAACCGAACTCAATCGCATAAGTACTTGGTGTGATAAAGCTGGGGCAATGGTCAACCCAACAAAGGCAACAGTGACTTGGTTCTCGTTGAATAATCATATTGTCAACACTCCAACACCAACTGTAATGCTGTGTTTAGAGACGGTGGAAAGAACGCAGGCAATGAATTACCTAGGGATACGGTTTGATCGAAGCCTTGCTTATAATGTGCACATAGACCAGGTGATAACAAAGGCCAAGCGGGGTTTGGCTGCGATGAGGGGGATGGCGGCAGCAAACTGTGAGCAGCGCCATCTATGTCTTATGTACGAGAGACTGGTCATGTCTGTTTTGGAGTATGCGATGGCAATCCTGACTCTCAGCCGTAAGCAGATAGAAAGGATGGAAAGGATACAGAATGAAGCTAAGCACATTATTCTTGGATGTACAAGAGATACAGCATGCAGGGCGATGCGCTACCTTCTTGATTTTCCAACCATTGAAGAGAGAATACAAGTTTGCAGGGCACGCGCCTACCTCAGAGTTAACGCAAACACACAACATCCACTGCATAGTGAAATTAGGAAGGTGAAGGGCAGCAGGTTAAAAAGAGGACGGTCGTGGATGGGTCAAGCCGAAAACATTCTTCAACAGGTGTGTTCACTTGAGGACTTAGAACCTGGCGAGGAGTGGGTGCAAGTGCCAACAGACCTCTGCACATCCTTTTCAGTTTGCATCCAACTAGATAGAAAATGCAGACAAGAAAATCCGGCTGCTGTTGAGGCTGAAGTACAAGCGTTGATTTTCGAGAATTCGCTAGACGGTGATGCGGTCATCTACACAGATGGGTCGGTCGTCCGACATGTGAGAAAGCTCATGGGCCTTTACAGCTCGGGCCGGAGGGAGAATTGTGAAGGAGGACTCTGGTGCTTTCACTGAAACCACAAGTAGCCTGACCATGGAAGTCATGGCAGTAAGTAAAGCAATAACATGGCTCGTGACACAGACATTCACTAGGGCTTGTTTCCTTAGCGACTCAATGAACATGATCAAGAGGATAGAGGAGGGGTCGATCGGAAGAGAATGGTTGCTGCCTCTGGAGCGCTCTCGGCTGGCAAAGATTAGTTTCATCTTCGTGCCAGGGCATGCGGGAGTACAAGGAAATGAGCTGGCTGACAAGCTCGCAGGTGAGGCTACTGTGGAGGGCGGACGCGCCATGGACCAGGACTGACATTCTGAATGCTCTACGAGAAGTAAGACTTTTGCGAGAACCAAGTGATGACTGTGAATCTACAACAATGGCCAGACTGCTAGAGCAGCAAATTAAAAGAACGAACAAAAAACGAACGAACGAACAAACTTTACTTTCGAAAGGTTAAGAATTGGGCACGCAGGCCCGTCTAACATTCTGCTCTTCTATCACTCTCTTTCATACATTATTTCATTCACACATCATTCAAGGCTAACAAAGAACAGCAACAATATAAAAGATATGCATTATAAAGGCATGGGCAAAATGCGAACATCAAAACTACACGACACAGTAATATTAGATAATGGTCTGACACTTGTTATTAGCCATGTGGAATATACTGGCCTACAAAAAGGGGACTTGCTGTTATACTAGGGTTTTGTTATTATTATTATTATCTCTATTATTAAGGGGGAAGGTAATCCGTATTGAGATAGTGTTCGAATAATTTGCGATTATATGAATAGGGATTGGTGATGTCTTTCATTTCTTGTGGAAGATTGTTCCACAGCTGAGCTGCAGAGTACGTTAAGCTTGTTTTGTATAAGTCAATCCTAGGCTTCGGAATGTGTAGTATATTTAAACGTTTACTGTGTCTAGCATTATATTTAAACAATGGCCAAAGATAATTTGGGGCATTCCGATGCAGGATTTTGTGAATTAGTTTAGCTTTATTGAAAAGCAGGCGTTTGCGGAATGGTAGTAACTGAAGGCGTTTATACAGGCTATTATTGTCAGATAAATGTTTGCTATAAATTAGACTCATGGCCCGTTTTTGGAGTGAGTAAAGTCGCTTGGTGTTTGAATTAGAACAACCCTCCCAGATTGTGGAGCAGTAGTCAAAGTGTGTCTGTATTTGAGAAGTATAGAATAGTTTCCCTGTGTCCTCATCAAGGAAGTTTTTAATTTTGGCAAGTTGGTAGACTTTTTTCGCTGTTTGTTTAATGAGCGCTTGAACGTGGGAATTAAAGGTTAGGTGTCTATCAATGATTAGGCCTAATGTTTTGTGCTCAATTACACTTTCTACTGGCATGTTTTCGATGTGAAGTTGAAGTGGTGTGTGTGTGAGCTTAGAGTTTGAAGTCTTTGTCTGGTTATTAATAACATTGCTTTTGTTTCAGTGATGTTAATTTGCATACGGTTTGAATAGCTCCACCTAACTACATTATTTAATTCTTGTTGTAAAGACGACTCCAGTAAAATACAGTTTTTAGCGTTTGTGTACACTGTACAGTCATCTGCAAATAGATCGCAGGACGACGAAAGATGCAAAGTAGATCGTTAATATATATGGCAAATAATAGAGGGCCAAGAATAGAGCCTTGTGGTACTCAAATATTGAAGGTAGTGGTTTGAGACAGAGATTTATTATATGATACTACTTGCTTTCTGTTTGATTGAAAAGATGATATTAGAGTGACTACATTAGGGCCAATTTTCATTGTCTCAAGCTTTTTAATTAAAATAACATGGTCTATCATATCAAATGCTTTCTTGAAATCAATAAACACAGTTCCACATAGACTGTTGTTGTTTATATTCTGGTGCCAATTTTCTATCATGTTTGTTAGGGCCGTATAGCAAGAATATCTTGGTCGAAATCCTGATTGGCTGTCAACAATAAGCTTGTTGCGAACTAAATACTGTAATGTTACTTTATGGATGTGTTTTTCTAGTGGCTTAGATAGTGATGGTAGTAAGGAAATAGGTCTGTAATTGTTCGGGAGACCATTGTCCAATGAACCAGATTTAAGAAGAGGGTACACTTAGCGATTTTGAGAGCTGATGGAAAGTGGCCTTTTGGTGAGACACTGATTATATACATAGGTTAGTGATGTACAGATCACTGGCGCATCACAACGGAGAATCCGGTTGCTGATTCCATCTAACCCAGATGAGGTTGTGTTTTTTAGGTTACTGAGGTAAGTGAATACTTCAGTGATTGTCATTAGCGGTATGTCGGAAAGAATATCGCGGGAGCATCTATTCTCGCAAAACGATGACAATAAAGATAAGTTGCAAGGAGAATTACGTATTGAAGCCTTCAACTGGTCTATGTCAGTTTGAAAAAAAATTACTGAATTGGTCGCATGTAATATGATTTGATGGTAAAGAATTTCGGAAGTTATACTTGTTTGTCAAGGTGTTAATTGCCTTCCATATATCCTTACTGTTTGTTTTATCCATTACTAAGTGTCAGAATCTCCAATAAGGGGTTAGAAAGTTAATAGGAGTTAAGGCAAGTGTAGTAGGGAGACACCAGACAGGAGACACACCAGCGCTATAAATAGCTTCACCAGGGGACACATTTGTGTCAACCAAGGGAGCATTGAGGACAGTTGAGCGAGGGCTTCCCCAAGCCATTGGGAAGCTTGGCCTTACGAGTAACCGTGGAGTACCCGGTTACTCAAGTTCACTAGCCAGCGTGCTTGGGACTCCATGCACGCAAGACTCGCTAATGCACGGAGGGGACAGATTCCGTGCTTGACCACGCAATGTGTAGCGTGTGGACAGACCCGACTGGAGACGATTAGAGAGTAGACGTATTCTTGACAAATGCTATAAGTTTCTAGGCAATAGTTAAATATTAGGCTTTAGATTTAGATTGTGATTACTAGCATCATTTCTCACCGCTTTATTACATCCATGTTGTGTAATGTCAATGAAGCATACCGCTCGCAGAGCTTATAAATTGCCAGCTCAAAATAAATTGCATTCCTTTTGCAAATGACACGAGTTGTTATTTCGTGCGGTGCAAAAGTAGGGGAGTCCTGAAAGACCTGTAGCAAGCAAGTTGCTGACAGGCAGGACCCCAATTGGTGTCAGAAGCCACTGAACCAACGTCAACAGGCAATTGGTGTCAGAAGCCACTGAACCAACGTCAACAGACAATTGGTGTCAGAAACCACTGAACCAACGTCAACAGACAATTGGTATCAGAAAGTTCAGAACCAACTTCAACAAGCACTATTCAACATCATTGCTGTGTTAAATTATTTGAAAGTAATGTAAATTTGTTTGCATATATGGCAGAAATTATTTTCTCTTGTGAATTATTACGATAACACCATTTGTGGAGCTTGAACCACAATGAAGCAAAATTAAGTTACAGATTGTGAGATTCTACGAAAATTAAGTTAGGCAGTGTGTTATTCTATGGAAATTAATGAAAATGTATACAATCATCAGTTTATGTTGTCAAGCAAACCATCGTGTACATTTCATTTTGTGTGATACAGCCATCAATGTCACCATTCCTCATATTCAGTAAATAGATTAGCTACTGAACTGAAGCCTAGAACAAAGTTATACCGAACTAGTCATAAAGTGAAGACAAGACGACATCGACTGTCATACGACGAATCATCTTACGAATCATAACAATCATTCAGACTATCATACCATTCATTCATTAACACCATTTATCATTATCTATCACATTTTTTCATTCATCATTCGCATGAAAGATAAATTGGTATTTACAACATATGCGTGTGTCTAATTTTTGATGCTCTACTAAACAGAAGCATCCATTGTGTTATCAAGTCAATCATTTTGTGAGTGTGGAAGACAGCGGTGGAACATCCCAAGAACCATATTTTCCAAAGAATTAGATGAGTATATTTTCAGACTATTTTGGTATGCTCTAAATTAATCATGCATCTTCTTTTTCAGTAAAGATGTATATTTACTAACACATAATTACAAACCAGTGTGTGAATATTACTGTGATATCATTTTGAACTAACATAAAGCCATAAAATGGCGTCACTAAGTGATTGTATCCAGGCAGGCAAGGAAATGGGCCATACTGGTGAAAAATTAGAGAAATGGGTAGATCAAAAATACAAAGAGGAAACTGCTCGACAGAAGGAAGAAACAGAAAGAAAAGCTGCTCTTGACAGGGATGAAAGAGCATTAGAAAGGCAGCATCAAAAAGAAATGAAAGAGGTCGAAGAAGCCACCAAACAAAAGCAGATACAAGTAGACTCAGAAACTAAATTAAAGATGAAGGAAATGGAGGTAGATTCAAACATACAGATAGCCTCTAGCAAACAAAAGAGCCAAGAAGAACAAAACAAATTTAGTAAGTATAAAGGCCTTATCAAAACATACAGCGTAGGGGATTCAATTAGCGCATGGACTGAGAACACAGAATTCCAACTAAAGACTCAGAAAATACCTTTGGATGACTGGGCAATGATCTACATGAGAAACCTCAGTGGGGAGCCGTTAAAAGTAATAGAATCCATACCTACAGAGCTAAGGAACAATTATCAGTACATTCACGATAGGATTATGCAACACTTTCTTTTAGACACCACTGGGTACCAACTTCAGTTCTCCCAAATTAAGCCAAAAGCAATTGAAACCTTCTTAGACTACATCTCTAACGTGCAGAGCACATTTAAAAAGTGGACTAGAGCGGCAAAAGTGGGTAACAACTATGAAAAATTAGAAGATCTTATGGTAATGGACAAGGTTATATCTACTGTTCCTACCCCTTTTGCGAAGTTTCTCCACAGTCGGATATTGAATCCATTCAGCAATTAGAAAAACGGGGATCAGCATATTTTTCATCTAATCGGGACATATTTAAATCTACAACACATGATACAGAAATCACTGCGTTTGCAAACAAAGTACCTGATAGATCTTACAATCAGAAAGATTATCGTAAGAAGGACAAACCATATCAAAAGCCACCTCGATGTGGATATTGTAGTCTTTTTCATCCTAGCTACTCTATGTGTGATAAAAACCCCGCATACCCGTCACACTTAGAAGCAGTGTTAAAGAAGCAAGAAAGCAGAAGAACATCATTTAAACGTGCTGTTAAATGTTACTTTTGTTCCAGTTATGGCCATTATAGTAATAAATGTCTTGGTAGGCAACGAATGAAGGCAAATAATGCAGCACTCATCGATACATCGTCAGACGATGAGAGTGACATTGATCCGGAGTTTGTGAATGTGTTACCAACGAGTGAATGTGAGAGTGTAGCAGTAGTAACAGACATATTAGACTTTAAGAAATGTGAAATATGTCACCAGTTTCATGCGGATGGTAAATTGAAATGTGGGCACGGAATACCATGCTCCAGTGAAGATGCTAACGCAGCTAATGCCTCCAGGGGTAAACTTAAGTTCTACGATGCACTGGTCAATGATCAACCATGCCAATGTTTAATTGATAGCGGAAGCACTCAACTGGGTTTAAGGAAAGAACTTGTTAGACCAGAAGATTACACGGGTGAATTTGTCAAATGCCGTACTTTCTCTGGAACCATTGAGAAATACCCACTGGCAAAAGCACATATCAATACCCCGTTCCTTACCGGCACATTTACGTGCGCAATCCTGCAAGATCCATGCACGGATCTCATTTTAGGATGCCTAGATTCATATGAAACAATGTACAAACGACGACATAAGAGCCTGGAAACATACACACATGGCTAACGCTGTAACAAGGTCAGATACACAAACAAACAATACTGACTTACAAAATGAAATGCTACAGCTATTAACACCAAGTGGTGCAGATACCAACGCTACTCGACAGAAATTTATCGAGGCACAAAGCACCGACCAAACTATCGCACCTTATTTTAAATTGTTGGGTGAGCGAGCGAAAGTGACTAAAAACGCATCTTGGTATTTTAGAAAACATAACGGAATTCTCATGCGTTATTACACAAATAATAACCATGAAATTCAGCAGACGGTGTTACCTGTAACATACCGACAAAATGTGCTAAACATCGCACATGAGTCACCGTTTGCTGGACATTTGGCCTATGATAAAACGCAAGCCAGAATTTTGTCACACTTTTACTGGCCTAAATTCTGTTCTGACATAAAATTTTTCTGTCGTTCGTGTACTATTTGTCAACATCTTGTACGAAAAGGAAAGCATGTGACGGCCGAAGTTCAACGGTCATTATTATCATCTAGACCATTTGAGTGTGTAGCGGTCGATATTGTTGGACCCATAAATCAGGTGTCAAGCAAAGGAAAGCGATATATACTTACTCTCGTGGATCTATGCACCAGGTGGATCGAAGCTATTCCACTAAAATACATCACCTCCAAAGATGTGGCAAATGTATTTTTACACCTATTTTCTCGTTTTGGCTTCCCACGATCTATCTTATCAGATCGGGGAACGCAGTTTATTTCGGCTGCTACGCAAGCCTTAACAAAATTGTTAGGAATAGAGCAGCATTTCTGTACCCCGTACCACCCAATGAGCAACGGGATCATAGAAAAAATTAACGGGGATCTCAAACACATGCTGGCTAAAGTAACAGCGGAGAACCCATCTGATTGGGACACACTATTGCCAGCAGTGCTATTGGCCCATAGAGAAATTCCGCACTCGAGTACGGGTTTCTCACCTTTTGAGTTAGTTTATGGGGCGAACCCTCGAGGACCCCTAACGATTTACCATCAGCTAATTACTAGCTTACCAGACAATCCAACAGCAGTAACACCGTATGAGATGGTAACGGAGACACGCGTTAGAATAATGAAAGCGTGTGTAATAGCCAAGGCATCTTTGGAGAGGAAAGGACAGATGTACCGCGACTATGCAAATAAGGGTGCTAAAACTATACGCCTTGAACCAAATCAGAATGATTTGCTTCTACTACCTGATAAACATAATTTGTTACTAACATCTTGGCAAGGGCCATTCAATGTTGAACGTAAAATATCAGATGTGGATTATGAAATATCGATAAAAGGAAAATTAAAGATATTTCATATCAACATGCTGAAACCATACTTCTCACGACAAGAACAACAGACAGACGAGCAAGATGCACCAACACCAAGTAATCGGACGACAGACGTACACAACACAACTTCACTAGGTAGGGCGACACACGACAGCGACAACGCAAACACACTTAGCCATGTAACAGCACACACAACTAGTACCACAACAGTATTGAACGAGACAGACGAAGACGAGATGGAATTACCAGTCCCTACTGTAGACACGACTAAGACCATTGACAGCATAAAGATAGAAACTAAACTTACAGACGATCAACGACGAAAAATGATAGAGTTAGTGACGGAATACAAAGACATTTTCTCCGACATCCCAGGGAAGACAGACAGAATAGAACATTCTATTATTCTGACTGACAAAACTCCAATCAAGTGTCGACCTTATTCTATCCCTTTAAACTATAGGTCGAATCTCGACAAAGAACTACTATCTCTTGAGTCGAGCGGAATTATTCAGAAATCTCAGTCAGAGAATTCTTTTCCTATCGTCCTTGTTGCCAAAAAGGACTCAACTATTCGACTCTGCGTCGATTAAGGGCGGTTAAACAAAATAACCAAAATTGATGCTGAACCAATCCCAGCATGCGAGGATTTGATCTTTGACATGTCTACATCTCGCATATTTAGCAAGCTTGACCTCACGAAAGGTTATTGGCAGGTCCCGATGCAAGGAAACTCGATTCCTTTAACAGCTTTCTCCACTCATTTAGGTCGATACGAGTGGCCCTTTCTTCCTTTTGGCCTTCGTAACACTCCAGCAACTCTCGTCCGTCTAACTAGGGATCTTCTCCATGGGATGACCAATATTTCTACATATATAGATGATATATGTATTCATACGGAAGACTGGACATCACTCCTACTGAAACTACGACAAGTCTTCGACAGGTTGCGAGTATTTGGGCTTACAGTCAAGCCTACAAAAGTAGAGTTGGGCATGGAGCAAATTGACTTCCTAGGTCATACCATCTGCAGGGGCCAATTAAGAACAGATGACAAAATCGTCACCAAGATTCTGAATTTGACAATGCCAACGACCAAGAAACAGGTCCGAAAGTTATTGGGTCTGGTAAACTACTATAGTAAATTTATTCCAAATCTGGCGGAAATCACCAGTATTTTTTCTAACATCTTAAAAGCTTCGGCTAAATTATCTGTACAAGATGCAGGATTAATTAGCGCGTTATCAAAACTGAAATATCTATTTAGCGTTCCACCTATCTTGCGATTGCCTAATCCAAAACTAACCTATTTTTTACGTACAGATGCGAGTGCCATCTCCATATCTGGGATACTAGGACAGTTCTACGAAGGGAAGTTCCACCCAGTAATGTACGTAAGTCGGAAAATTAGCCCTGCTGAATCTAGATACTCAGCATCAGAATTGGAGGGCCTCAGCTTAATCTATTGTGTTAAGAAATTTCATAGATTTTTGGCAGGAGCACAGTTTGTGATCGAAACCGACAATTCTCCGTTGTCTGTGATGCAGTCTGGCATTCCCCAGAATAACAGAGTCTACAGGTGGGCTTTGATTCTGCAAAACTATACATTTACCATCCAGCACTTAAAGGGAAGATTGAATACTTTGGCAGACATTTTGAGTCGACCGTCAACCAATGAAATACCTGATTTGCAGGAAGGGATCGACCAATGATCACCAGAAACAGTGGCACTGTAAATATTAGGTTAACTCAGTGCCGTATGTGGTGATTAAGATACACTGTAAGTGCGTTATCATCGCCAAACATATAACCTGTGTGAAAGTAACAGTGCTATGAAGAGTGAAACGAACAGACGCATAAGTAACATGCGCTGACACACACATAAGCTATATTAACGTTGAAGTGTTAGCTGTGAACCTACATAACGTAGTAGGGAACTATATGTATACACTATCCATGAAGGAGAGCATAAAAGACTGTGCCGAAATGAACTATCGCATAAGAATAGTCTACAAAGAACATTGCTCCATCTTCACACCGGAAAGGAGGACTTCAGTTAGTGTAATTAGATATAGAAATGTAACTGTGATATATATATATATATATATATATATATATATATATATATATATATATATATATATATATATATATATATATATATATATATATATATATATATATATATATATATATATATATATATATATATATATATATTATTATTATTTTATTAACAGTACACATAACTTCATTTTTCTATGAATAATTGTATTGCAAAATGTTCAAATGCATATATAACTTTATTTATGTCATATGGTAGTTAGAAATCACCAGCATTTAGTTAATAAACCATTTAATGTAACACCAATAGTAAGAATACAATTGTTAGATATTACATTAGTTTATCACCGCATAATCATAATCATTTATAAATTCATTTATCTAAAATATCAATTCTAAATTAACCCAACCATTTAGGAATTAACATCATTTCATTTACCAATAAAACTTTAAGGTAGTTAACTCAATTCTCTTTAATGACGGTGACAAACCATCCTCACAACCGTGTATATTTTGTATAGACATGACACGTGCAAACAAACCGCACAATCATTTGGCGTGAATACTTCTATAAGTCAGCCAATCATTTATTGTAAATATGTAATGTTTATTTATTTGATGCTATGAAACATATTTTAATGACGAGTGAATGTTATAGCAGAGCGAGAGTATGAAAGTGGATGAAAGATGTATGAAAGAGGTATAAATGAGAGGAGAGAATGTGAAAGTTAGTAAACATGGAAAGAAAGGGGGAGGGAAAGGTAGCGGCACATTTTTTTCACCGCTGAAAACGTCTTGATGTGACTTGTCTGTGTGATCTGTGTAACCAATGTGTTGTCAAGTTTTTATGTGTGTTACTGCCATACTTTAATAGAGTAGATAGGGAATATACTTTGAACATCTTAGAGCGGAGTTGTGGTCATAAATAAGAATAACAAACATTTGTAACCACAATAAACAGATCTACGGCGCTCGAAGGAATACACACATTTTATACACTAACGCATACACAGGTTAGCAAGTTAGGACCATTGTAGTTTAATAGAAAACACACAAACAAACAGGAAAACAAACACATAAATGTTGCACACACTATTTGTTTCAAAGAACAACAACTTAAATTCAGGGGACACAATAACTTCTTAAAAACCTTAATGTAACATTGAGAATAGCTTTTCACGAGCGGAAACGAGAAGGTGAAGAGTAGAACTCTATGTATATGAGTTGGAAGGGATATTAATGGGGACATGAACATTTTATGCTCATGTGTTGCACTCATAACAGAGTCAACTTGTATTGAGGTTGTCATTTTCGGGCAATATGAGGACAGGTCGAGACAGAAGTCAACGGGTGAAAGTCAAAAGACATAGGGTCAAACGACGGAAGCCAGGACATAAGTCATAAGACAACGGATCCGGTTCAAAACAATTCCCAAAGATATCTATAGAACCAACTATACTGATACAAGGGCTACTTAATTAGCCGAGTGAAAAGATAGAACAGTGTGAGTAAAGGAAGAAGAGAGTTGTTCTATCCCCAAACGAGAGATTTACAACTTATTGGATCTCTGACAAAATTGGACACCCAATTTTTCTTTGTGACCATGCGTGTTACAAGCATGAGTTAAAGGGGTGTAACACTTCACGGAGAGGAGGGGAGCTTGTCAGAATCACCAATAAGGGGTTAGAGAGTTAATAGGAGTTAAGACAAGTGTAGTAGGGAGACACCAGACAGGAGACACACCAGCGCTATAAATAGCTTCACCAGGGGACACATTTGTGTCAACCAAGGGAGCATTGAGGACAGTTGAGCGAGGGCTTCCCCAAGCCATTGGGAAGCTTGGCCTTACGAGTAACTGTGGAGTACCCGGTTACTCAAGTTCACGAGCCAGCGTGCTTGGGACTCCATGCACGCAAGACTCGCTAATACACGGAGGGGACAGCGTCCGTGCTTGACCACGCAATGTGTAGCGTGTGGACAGACCCGACTGGAGACGATTAGAGAGTAGACGTGTTCTTGACAAATGCTATAAGTTTCTAGGCAATAGTTAAATATTAGGCTTTAGATGTAGATTGTGATTACTAGCATCATTTCTCACAGCTTCATTACATCCATGTTGTTTAATGTCAATGAAGCATACCGCTCGCAGAGCTTATAAATTGCCAGCTCTAAATAAATTGCATTCCTTTTGCAAATGACACGAGTTGTTATTTCGTGCGGTGCAAATGTAGGGGAGTCCTGAAAGACCTGTAGCAAGCAAGTTGCTGACACTAAGTTCTTAAAGTAGTTTTTCTTTTCCTGTCGTATGTTATATTGAACTTTGTTTCTAAGAGTACGGTATGCACTGAGATCCCGCTTTTTATGTGCTTTATCTCTGTCTCTCATAATTTCAAGTATTTCCTGGGTGATCCAAGGTGGCTTGACGTGGTGTTTTACTCGAACTTCCTTGACTGGCACATGTCTATCAAAAACATCAATACAGGTTTTCATCCAGAATTCCAGAGCATCACCCGGGTCAGGAAGCTGATAAACATTGTCTAGAGGTGAACTGAGCAAGTCCTGTAAAAATGCGTTTTGGTTGAAAATTTTGTAACTTCTATATTTTACACTTATGTGTTTATGTTTAGGAGTTTTAATTCCTTTTTTAGACCACGTGAAGCATATTGGGTAGTGATCGCTCATTGCACAATTGGGTACGGTGCATTCTATGATGTTGTCTGAGCAAGTTACATAAATTATCTATGACTGTTGAAGATGACTTTGTTACCCTAGTAGCTTGTTGTACTATTTGTTTGAAATTGTATGATGCAATTATATTTCCCCATATTATGTTGAATTTGTTGGTGTCAATTGAGAGAGAGAGAGAGAGAGAGAGAGAGAGAGAGAGAGAGAGAGAGAGAGAGAGAGAGAGAGAGAGAGAGAGAGAGAGAGAGAGACAGACAGACAGACAGACAGACAGACAGAGAGAGAGAGAGAGAGAGCAAGAGAGAGATAGAGAGAGAGAGAGAGAGAGAGAGAGAGAGAGAGAGAGAGAGAGAGAGAGAGAGAGAGAGAGATCAAATATACAAGTACACACCTTGAAACAGAGAGAGACAATACTAAACCACAAGGATCTGCAAACGAGTCATGACCACGAACATTGTCAAGAACAACGTCACATATTACCATTTTTTATTTATTAATTTTTTACTAGCTGACCCGGCCCGGCTTCGCCCAGACTCTGGTGGGGAGCATCTCATTTAATTCATATAAGTAGTCATATAAGTTCTCGTTCCCGTTACCGACTATCTGTCTGTCTGTCTGTCTGTCTGTCTGTCTGTCTGTCTGTCTGTCTGTCTGTCTGTCTGTCTGTCTGTCTGTCTGTCTGTCTGTCTGACCCGGCCCGTCTTCGCCCAGACCCTGATGGGGAGCATCTCATTTAATTCATATAAGTAGTCATATAAGTTCCCGTTCCCGACTGTCTGTCTGTCTGTCTGTCTGTCTTTCTGTCTGTCTGTCTTTCTGTCTGTCTGTCTGTCTGTCTGTCTGTCTGTCTGTCTGTCTGTCTGTCTGTCTGTCTGTCTGTCTGTCTGTCTGTCTGTCTATCTATCTATCTGTCTGTCTGACCCGGCCCAGCCCATGGTGGAGAGCATCTCATTTAAATTATATAAGTAGTCATATAAGATCCCGTTCCTGACTATCTGTCTGACTGTCTGTCTGTCTTGGGTAAATGTAGGAGGGAGGAGGAAGAGGGAGGTGGAGGAGGGAAGAGGAGGGAGGAGGAGGGAGGAGACAGGAGGAGTAGGGAGGAATAGGAGGGAGGAGGAGGGATTAGGAGGAGTAGGGTGGAGGAGGAGGCGAGGAGGAGGGAGGAGGAGGGAGAAGGAGGGAGGAGAAGAACGCAGGAGTAGAAGGGAGCAGGAGGAGGAGAGGGAGGAGGAGGGAGAGGGAGGAGGAGGGAGGAGGAGGAGAGAGTAGGAGGAGGGAGGAGGCGGAGGGAGAAGGAAGAGGGAGGAGGAAGAGGGAGAAGGAGGAGGGAGAAGGAGGAGAAGGAGGGGGAGGAGGAGGAGGGAAGAGGAGGAGGGGAGGAGGAGGAGGAGGAGGAGGAATGTGAAGGGAGGAGGAGGGAGGAGGTAGAGGGAGGAGGAGGAGGAGGGAGGCGGAGAGAGGAGGAGGAGGGAGGAGGAGGAAGAGGGAGGAGGAGGAATGTGAAGGAGGAGGGGGAGGAGGTAGAGGGAGGAGGATGGAGGAGGATGAGGTAGAGGGAGGAGGAGGGAGGAGGAGGAGGGAGGAGGCGGAGAGGGAGGAGGAGGAAGGAGGAGGGGAGGAGTGAGGAGGAGGGAGGAAGAAGGAGGAGGAGGGAGGGGGAGGAGGGAGGAGGAGAGAGGAGGAGGAGGGAGGAGGAGGGATGAGGAGGAGGGAGGAGGAGGAAGGGGAGGAGGAGGAATGTGAAGGGAGGAGGCGGGAGGAGGTAGAGGGAGGAGGAGGAGGGAGGAGGAGGAGTGAGGAGGAGGAGAGGGAGGAGGAGGAAGGAGGAGGGGGAGGAGGGAGGAGGAGGAGGAGGGAGGAAGAAGGAGGAGGAGGGAGAAGGAGGGATGAGGAGGAGGAGGGAGGAGGAGGAAGAGGGAGGAGGAGGAATGTGAAGGGAGGAGGAGGTAGAGGGAGGAGGAGGGAGGAGGAGAAGGGAAGAGGAGGGATGAGGAGGAGGGAGGAGGAGGAAGAGGGAGGAGGAGGAATGTGAAGGGAGGAGGAGGGAGGAGGTAGAGGGAGGAGGATGGAGGAGTGAGATGGAGGAGAGGGAGGAGGAGGAAGGAGATGGGGGAGGAGGAGGAGGAGGGAGGAAGAAGGAGGAGGAGGGAGAAGGAGGGATGAGGAGGAGGAGGGAGGAGGAGGAAGAGGGAGGAGGAGGAATGTGAAGGGAGGAGGGAGAGGGAGGAGGGGGAGGGGAAGAGGAAGAGGGTAGGAGGAAGAGTGGAGAGGAGGAGGGAGGAGGTAGAGGGAGGAGGAGGAGGGAGGAAAAGGGAGGAGGAGGAGGAGAGAGGAGGAGGAGGAGGAGGTAGGAGGAGGAGGAAGAGGGAGGAGGAGGGAGGAGAAGGAAGGAGGAGGAAGGAGGAGGAGGAAGAGGGAGGAGGATGGAGGAGGGAGGAGGGAGGAGGAGGAGAAGGAGGAGGAAAAGGAAGGAGGAGGAAGAGGGAGGAGGAGGAAGAGGGAGGAGGAGGATGGAGGAGGGAGAGGGAGGAGGGGAAGAGGAAGAGGGTAGGAGGAGGAGGAGGGTAGGAGGAGGAGGGGAGAGGAGGAGAAGGAGGGAGGAGGAGAAGGAGGAGGAGGGAGGAGGAGGGGAGAGGAGGAGGGAGGAGGCAGAGGGAGAAGAAGGAAGGAGGAGGAGGAAGGAGGGAGAGGAAGGAGGGAGAATGAGGAGGGGAGGAAGGAAAAGGAGGTGGAAGAGGAGGAGGAGGGAGGAGGAAAGAGGTAGGGGGAGGAGGAGGTAGAGGGAGGAGGAGGAGGAAGGAAAGGGAGGAGGAAGAGGAGGAGAAGGGAGGAGGAGGGTGGAGGGAGGAGGAGGAGGTAGAGGGAAGAGGGTAGGAGGAGGAAGAGGGAAGAGGGAGAAGAAGGGAGAAGGAGGAGGGAGGATGATGAGGGAGAAGGAGGCAGGAGGAGGAGGAGGGAGGCAGGAGGAGGAGGAGGGATGAGGAGGGAGAGGGAGGAGGAGGGAAGATGATGGAGGAGGGGGGAGGAGGCGGAGGGAGTAGGAGGGAGCAGGATGGAGGAGGAGGGGAGAGGAAGAGGGAGAAGGAAGAGGGAGAAGGAGGAGGGAGGAGGGAGAGGGATGAGAGGGAGGAGGAAGAGGAGAAGGGTGGAGGGAGGAGGTAGAGGGAGGAGAAGAGAGAGGGAGAGAGTTCGCCATTCCGAATTCATACTCGTCTAGTTCTTCCCTTCTACACGACTGTAGATAACTTCCTTACACATAAAAAGATGAATTGTTATTGATATTGCCGTGGCATGGAGGAATATCAGCAGCAGAGTTGATCCAAAAAACCAAAGACTGAGATCTACGGAGAGCCATGAACGCCTACGCCAGCCGGCACGGCACTTGATGATGATGATTGCCGTGTGACGATTCTGTGTAGTCACGTCATTTTCTTCCCTTTCCCTAGCGTTTTGGTTCGGGGATTCTTTCATCATCATCATCATATATTTACGTACGTATTTTGGGAGGGGGAGGAGGGAGGAGGAGGAAGAAGAAAAAAAAAACTATGACAGTTGACAGCTCTGGAATGAAAGGAAGGCGTGTAGAAAATTTCATATTAATCGGATGGGCCGTTCGCGAACAAATAAAGGACATACATATTTACATACATATTTACATACATACACTTTGTTTTATAAATATAGATTTTCATATATGGATAGTTATACACGTCTCTTCTTTCTTGGGTCTCCCAGTGGTATACAGTTGCTGAGTAGTCCTGGTCTGCCTGTCTCCGGGCTGGTGGGCTCTGATCACACATCTGACTATAGATTTGTTGACTATCAAACAGCGATGGTGTTGTCCAGATCATCACACAGCTACTCGCCCTATACCTTGTTTATTTAGCCTCCAGAAAATATGGAACATTTCTCCCAAAAAAATGTTTCATCCGCACAGTCTGCCGAATCCTGTCTTCACATGCCAAGAAGGCATACCCTAGTTCACCGATTGGTTTAACGCCGAATCGGTGATCTTCGTCTGGTTTAGCCAGCCTGTCACAGCTGTTGCCCGGGGGTGGGGGGTGGGGGGGGGGGGGTGCTGTAGCATGCTGACAGCTACTAGAAGCCACAGACGTGAGCTGGATGTCAGGCTTGGACCAGTGGGGAATGGGCCGTGCAAAGGGCGTGACAGCCATCCTTATCAAAGGTACCACAATTCCCAACATTCCAGACAGCCCCTTGACCATAGTAAATGTCACATCATCATCATCATCATCATGTGCCGTGCTGATAAGCGTGAGCGGTCATGTTTCGCCATCTAACACGATCACCAGAGTGGTGGATCAGCTCTGTGTCCTGGTTTCGACCACGAAACACGAGAGGCAGTGGACTATCAACACGAAGATGGACACACGATAGTAAATACACACTAGTGGACAGGGGAACTGGCGATAGATCGAGTGTCTCTCTTCAGCAGGCATTGTTGCATATCATTTAAAGGATGGCGCTCAGTCCCAGAATTTTTTGATTTTTTGGCTATTTAAAATTTCTTGGCAAGTTTACGTTCAGTAGTGTGCCATTGCTTTCTGAACGACCGGCCCTCATACCATTATATGAAAACCAACGCAAGGCGGGCTGCTGCTAAATCTCACGCTGTGTTTCAAACGCAGTATGCGGGATTACGAATTGCGCTCGTAACTCCTACGCCACGGAGAAAACTCAAAAAAATAATCCCTGCCTCGGTTGGGATTTGAACATATTAGCACCGGACCGCCAGCCATGCGCTACCAGGGCTTCATTAAATATAAACAGCATGCGGTACCATACTGGAACATATTAGCACCGGACAGCCAGCCAAGCTTGCTAGCCATGCGCTACCGGGGCTTCCTTAAATATAAACAGCATGCGGTACCATAATGGAACATCAAAAAAAGAGTACAAAATAAGAGACAACACATCGGTATACACGGCAGAACTAGTAGGAATTATGAAAGGACTAGAAATAGAAACAGAGTACCCCTCTATAAAACTAAGTATACTGACGGATTCACTATCCGCAGTACAAGCGCTAGTCCAGAATCCTTTAACACCACCCTCCCCCCCCCCCCAAATAGCACTCATTTGATCCAAATTATGCCAGCTTTCTTTTTGTAGTCATTCCCTGCTGGGTAAAGTGTTATTTATGTAAGTATTTAAATAGTTTTCTTACGCTCCAGGCCACCGCATTTCACAATATATATTAACAACAAATTGTTATTATGCATTTGGCAAGAAATCATGAAACTTTACTTCTCATATTTACATCCTTGGACACTTATAGCATGTGTAAATTATCATAACAACAGGCTAGCAATGCGTTGATTAATCACTACTTGTATGAATAATTCTGTCTAAACGGGTTGTGGACTGACCGCAATGAAAATACAAAGTAAGTACAAAAGTAGGAAGGGATATAACAACGTAACTGCTAAGGGAAATTACTCGAAATAAATTAAATATATTATTTAATTTAAATAAATTTAGAAATTTTTATTGTCTATGATATTTTCTTTACAATAATTTGCAAGAAGTATACTGAGCATAAATGGCAGATAAATTCTTAAGGAATCTTCAAACATTTATGAAAAAGTTTAACATTATTTTGTATTTGTAAAAGTTAATAATGGACTTTTCTATTTCTTTGCAATATCATATTAATTGATGTCATCCTGTTAATAATGGCTAGGCATTTCTGTAAGAAAATAAATAAATTTTTGACCGTCCTTGTCTATGGGACGCAAATTACAAACATCTAGGAAGGTCTGTGTCCCCAGCCATTGCCTTCTGGCTCAGCCCATCTCGGTCTTCTTAGCTCACTCATGGATGGAGATCTTGAGACAACACGCCTGGATGAAAGTCTGTGTCTCCAGGCAGGCTGTTGCCTTTGTTAATGCCATGACCTCCATGGTTACAGTGGATGCTCCTGGTGGATTAGTAGTGTCTTTAAACCTGTCTAGGAAAAGACTTACCGCGTTACGTTGACTGCTAGAATGAACTGATCGTTGTGTGAATTCTTGATGTTGTAAACTCTTCAATATTCCTGTAGATAGCTTGTATGGAAATATCACCGACGTCTCTGTGTGTCTGTTCCTTAAGATGTCCGCGCCCTGAATGACAAGTCTCGCTAGCCTTTCCTCGGAGTTTGTTACCTCTGACCCCTATATTTCCCGTGATCCGTTGAGCTCCTTAAGTATCTCTAAATGTCTGTGATTTATTGTTAACCCTTACTCTTCTTGTCTTGTTGGTTGTAGTGTGTGACTACTACTCTACTGACATATGTACTGTTAACTCTTTTCTGTCCACAACAGTCCATACTATGCCATGTTTGTAATGGACGGGTGCGTGCGAAACGGTGAAGTTCAAGACCTAGAGTGCTCTTACCCCGCCCACCATGTCGACTGCATAAACAACATGACGACTCGGAATGGGGAAAGTGTGGCATGGTTTGGATGAAGAATGACTTGCGCGATGAATTGTATTAAAGTGAGGAAGAGTTGCGCGATTTGTCGACCATTCTCTCTCGCCTGAGTCCATCTGAATCCAGTGGCAAGACAAGTCAAGACGACTGGAGTCGAATACAGGTGCAATGGTTGACCAGGGCGCTCAACGTGCCTGACCGTGCTCATTATGTCCTACAATGCTTTGCAGGCAAACGCCGTCTTGCCCGTTGAATCATCAATGATTTCTTCCGCACATTCTGCCAAATCCGATGTACATCTGTACTAAACAGGTTGCCAGTCTGTCACAGCTGTTGCCCGAG
>JACEFZ010025750.1:0-51503 GCA_014155875.1 Cepaea nemoralis
CTGGATATTCGTGAATTTAGATAATCGGGGTTTTTTAGATTCTCTTTGGTCTCACACTAACACATGCAAAAACTAAAGAATGATCCGAATCACAGTCGGCACTGTGGTAACTTCGAGTTAGTGATCATTGGTTCAGATGTTATCTCCGTGTTATGATGAAGTCCAACTTATGCCAATGTCCGGATCTTGGATGTTTCCATGTGACTTTATGTAGCTCTTTTGTTTTAAAGAAGAAGTTTATTATATATATATATATATATATATATATATATATATATATATATATATATATATATATATATATATATATATATATATATATATATATATATATATATATGTCATTTCTAGTGCAATGCTCCAGTAGCATTTTCCCATGTTTATTCATGCGACCCATTTTGTATTTTCCAAGGCACACTGGCCATGAACACAAGTCCTTTCCAACTCGAGCATTGAAATCACCGAGCATATAAATGTAGTCGGAATTTTGAACTGCCTTGATCACTGAGTCTAACTCCTCATAGAACGAATCCTTCATATCATCAGGGGAAGTAAGTGTCGGTGCATATGCAATGATAATGGTAGCAAAACCACAAGTGGTTGCCAAGCGCAGGGATAATAGTCTTTCATTACCTCCAGCTGGAATTTCAATCATTCCCAGTAGCGAATTCTTCACTGCAAAGCACACACCATGTTGAATTTTTTCTGATTGCTCTCTACTCTTTCAAAAAGAGGTGTAATTGTGTTCCCTGAGTGACCCTTAATCAGCGAAGCGAGTCTCCTGCTGGCCAGCAATATCAATGTTAAGACGATTAAGTTCGGCATCAATAACAGCCTTTTTTCTCACATCGTCAATATTTGTCAGGTCAATGGAAAATCCTGGGCACATGGTTCTTACGTTTCAGGTTGCAAGCCGTAGCTTGAGGTTTCTATTTTTCTTTTTAGTATTGCATGGTGCACTGGTTTTACAGCCTGCGCTTTAGTTGTGTCCTAGCCCCAAGCACCCATTGAAGCAGGCAGACTGTGACGGATCAGCACCCAATTGGCCTGGGGACTGCCCAGCTTGTGGCGGGCAGTAGCTGATCAGTGACACCTGTAGGTGTCTCTCACCGTCAGAGGCAACCCGTGGCGCCCCATGTCTACGCCAATTGACAAGGACTTATAACCCGTAACTGCTACCTCTCTCTTTGATTTCGAGACCGGTTAAGACCAGGGATGGAATTATACCTCTCCATAGCACAAAGCCTGGGCTAAAATATAGAGACCATGCGTTAAAGTAATCTACCTCCATCAGTGTTGCCATCTCCCTTTGATGAAAAAGCACCAAAATAGACCCAAAAAAGCACTAAAAAGCACCAAACATTTTAGGAAGCACCCAAAAAAAAGCATCAACTGTTTTTTATTACAAATGTAACAAGGTAGCACAGTATAATTTATTATTATCACTTCATATTACAATGAAGTTTACTCCAGATCCGCCAAATCCTAATCAGAACTACTTTCGAGCCACAAAAGCACCAAATTGCAATACTATTTTTTGGGAAATCACTAAACCAAGCACTGGTGGTATTCATTCAACATGTTATAAAGTACCTCAGTATAATTTATTATTATCACTGAATATTAGAATGAAGTTTATTCCAGATCTGCCAAATCCCAGTCAAACAACTCCTCTTCAGTTTCTGTAGCTATTTCCTGCTGTGTTTGCTCCGGCGATGATGAGGATGAGAAGGATGATTGAAAGAAACATGTATATGCCTCCTGTGATCCAATTTTTCCCAGAATATCCTTAGGTAGTTTATAATCATGACAGCATTTGCCATATCTTTTCATTCCATATCTAATAGTCAAAACAGCTGTCAAACTCTTGATGCTCAGTCTGTTCCGCAATTTTGATTTTATAACTCCCATCTGACTGAAAATACGCTCCACGTCCGCATTAGAATGAGGTAAAATAAGCACAGTTAAAGCTAAATCTGTAAGATCTTGGAAAGGATTTTCACCGGTGGCATCCCTGTATGAGGCTATTTCTGCCCACAGTCCAAGTGTGTCAGAGGTCTGTGTCCACTGCATATAATGAAGTTTTCTCCATTGGAAATCGATGCGGGTGAGAATAGCTGCACCTTCTCCAAAATACAGGGTTTCATTGGCTGTAGACATTCACTTCCACTAACACATGAAATGGATTGCAACACTCTAACGTTATCGGGTGTACGTAAACGCAGCTGTGTCAATAGCTCTATTAAAAACTGGATGAACTGGATGTGCAATTCTTCCACGAATTTCTTTCTCATCGGGAAACTTTTAGTCTGCTATTTCTTTCTCAAACTCACAACCTAGATTGGGATTAGGATCTAAATAATCTTGAATAGCATCACTTTCTGTTATTTTTTTCCCAGGAATAGCAATCTTTGAATTGATAGAATAAATGAGCTGGACAAGATCGCTGAGTAGTTTTGTTGGATCCTGTATATCTGCTTCGAATTTCTTATTCACACTTTGAACTTCTCCGAGAATATGCTTGAGAAATATGAGATACACATAGTTTTTCGTGTCGCTAAACATATAATGTAGAAGTTCTGCTGCATAACAGCGCTCGATGAGTCTTGCTACATCAAAATGAGTTCTGAGCTCGACCCACTGCTGCAATATTCTGACAATGGTAGATTGAATCGTGTCTGGCTTAATTGAACAATCTTCAGCGGATGTTGTCCATTATTTATTGAAGCAAAAGGCTCCCTGTACTTTGCTTGACGAAGAATTGAGTGAGAAAACCAGTTATATGTTTCTCTAATCATGAACTCTATGTTCCTGGGCAGACAAGCAGCTGCAGCCTGTGACACTGCCAGCTGAAGGGAATGACATACACACCTAATTAGTACCAGATGAGGAACTTCGGATTTTAATTTTGTATATACTCCATTGTTTACACCTGTCATGACAGACGCATTGTCAGTGCCGAGTGCAGCTAGTCTTTGCAACTCAAGTCCATTCTTGTTTAAAAAATCTTTTAACGCATTGCATATTGCCTGTGCGTTGTAGTCACTCAGTTCAACTAAATCTAAGTAAGTAACCACAAACTGCTTTCTTGTCTCTGAATAGTACCTAATAGCTACTCCAAGTAGCTTAGTTTCAGAAATGTCATTGCTCTCATCAATCAATAAGCTGTATTTACTTTTGCCAATATCAGCTGTCAAGTCTGTTGTGAAATATGGTGCAAGTACATTTGAAATAACTGCTCTGCACTTAGTTCTCCTAAGCTTAAAGTTCTTGCAACCTTTGCTGTCACCAAAGTGTACCTTGCAGAGTTCACTTAAATGATCAACAACGCGAAACGAACAATGGCCAGCTATGAGCAAAGACATGTATCCTTCTGTTTCTTTGACATCATCTTTCAGTTTGTCAAATGCAGTTGTTGTTTGCCTTTGTGTACTGAATGGTTGTTCGGCTTTCTGATGTTTCGGTGTATTCTTGTGCCTCTCAATATCATTTAACCTGGCTGCAATTGAACATTTGTAATATTTGCAAAAACACTTAGTATTATCCCCTTCTACTTTTAACAACTATTTTTGAAATCTCGTGTCACTGAGCCACTGTTCTCTGAAATGTTGACAATATTTCTTGCTCATGGTGAAACACAAATAAGCTTAAATGAAAGGATAATGTAGACACCACAAAATTATGAACTCGATTACAAGCTAATGTATTGACGTTTGGACTTGTCTGCAAGATGACGTTCGCTTTCAGCTAAATCGTATTAAAGGGAGTTAAATTAGTTGAATATTGCGCGGTAACGTACTAAGTCTGTTTTAGTCCCTCGCTTCAATTCAAATTCGGCTTTTTAGTGTTCCCAAAATGATTTTTAAAGTAATTTTTACCCACCCCCATAAAAAGCACCAAAAAGCACAAAAAAAAATTGTGAAGCACTAAATTTACGCGGCCGCGCTAAAAGCAAAATTTTCGCACTAAATGACTTGAAAAAGCACTAAATTTAGTGCGAAAAGCGCTAAAATGGCAACAATTACCTCCATCCTCAGGATTAATGGTCCTTCATTATTATTCAGTATATCATACTGTCCATCACTTGTATAAATTTAGTGGTCTTACACATAATCTGACCGTGTATGTAAAATCTGACCATTTTGTGTTATGACTTTACCATCTTTGGTTTTTAGGCAAACCGTTGATATGTATGTTATTTTCGTTGTGATGCCATGCATTATTGTGTTAATCTGGTATTCCGAGTGTTGTTTTGGTTTTCAATGTCTCTGTAGTTTTCCTCAAGCCATGTTTCTTTTGCCTGTTTGCGCAATTTCCTAATTTTCCCGTGACTCTCTGCATATTACTCACGGTTATTTTTGATATTTCTTCTTATTTCCATTAGTTTGAAGATGTCTTCCGCCATCCATTGCTGATGTCCCATCATTTTCATTTTTCAGATGGTTGTTTGTGCATCCTGGCTGGCGTCATTATTGCACGTTGGTCACTGACATCTTGAAATAGAATTTCCATATCGACCAACGCATTAAATTGGTTCTTTACCTCTACTTTACATGTATCATTTATCTTTCTCACTCTTCGGTCCACATATATAAAATTGGTGTTTCTTGGTGTATATTTGATCTTCTTTAATGGTATATGTATATAGCTTATTCCTAATCTATGGCTAACTCTTCCTGGGTCGTCCTCTCGTCTTGTGTCACGATGTGCTCATGTAGAGCGCTCTAGCCGCTGGTTGCACGTCCTACTATCAAACTCACTTCCCATATTTCTTCGTCCTCCGTCAACTTCTTAGACCTTACGGTTTCCATTGGGACCCATGGTCTCACAACGATGGTCTATTATAAACCGACTGACTCCCATGCCTTTCTACTCTACACCTCTTCTCACCTTCCGTCCGGTAAAGACGCAATTCCTTATTCCCAACTTCTGCGTCTTCGACGACTATGTCAAGATAATGAGGATTTTCGTCACAGGGCCCAGGAGATGTTGGACTTCTTCAGACTACGTGGCTATCCTGACCATGTTCTTTCGTCAGCCTTCCGCCGGGCTCTATCTATTAGCCGTGCAGAGGCTCTCACCTCTGCGCCTAAACCAAAGAAAACCTTCGATCTGTACTCTCTCTCTCTCTCTCTCTCTCTCTCTCTCTCTCTCTCTCTCTCTCTCTCTCTCTCTCTCTCTCTCTCTCTCTCTCACCTACCATCCGCACAATATTTCAGTCAAAAATACCCTCTTTCGACACCTGTCTATCCTTAAAGCTGATTCTACTACTAGCGCGATATTTTCAGAGAAGCCAGTAGTGGCCTACAGACGTGACCGTAACCTCAAATATATACTCGTCCACAATAGAGTACAGGGATCTCCACCTCCACCATCACAATTAGGTACTAAGGCTTGCCTAAGACCTCGTTGCAAGACCTGCCCATATGTGGTACACACCCCAGTGGTGCTATTCTCTAAAAGCAGTTTACGCATCAAGGAAATATTTTTCTGCACCAGTCGCAACATAATTTATGTCATCATATACAAACGGTGTGATATGAGGTATATTGGTGATAGTGGCCTCAAGCTAGCTGACAGATACCGCCAACGTCTGCTGGACATCCATAATAACGCCCCCAAGCCTGTCTCCACCCATTTCAACAGCGCAAACCATCACGGTGCTTCCGATGTCCAGGTCACTGCCATCCAGTCTTGCTCATCCGGTGCTCATCATCGCAAAAATATAGAAAACCGGCTCATATTCTCTATGGGGTGCCTAACACCATACGGCCTCAACACCTAACACAGTTTCATCTAATCGTTGACATTTCCCCTCCCCTCCCCACTCTCTTGCTTCCACACCCTCCCAGGTATCACCCTCTCCCTGTCTCTAACTAGTTCTTTTCTCTACTAAAATTATCTTCTACCCTGTCTCTATCGGGCAGATTCCGAGTGACCGACCCAGTAGTTACCCGTGACATCTCGTATTACCACTCTTGGCACTCATTCCGTACGCAATATAGTGTGCACCCGTAATGATATCACCATTCCTCCCGGACTCTACAATCCCCCAACCAGTTAGCAACTATACTGAATATGCTGTTCCTTGTGCATGCGCATATACACAAGTACGTATGTGTGTATGTATGAATCAATAGGATATGCGGATGTTTATGTAGATATACGTATACATGCACATACATGTATATGCGTATATGTACATGTGTGTAGGTGTGTGTGTGTGTGTGTGTGTGTGTGTGTGTATTGTGTATATGTGTGTAAATTTATACATGTGTATATATGCAAGCATGTGTTTGTATGTGTGTATGCGTGCGTCTCTCTCTCTCTCTCTCTCTCTCTCTCTCTCTCTCTCTCTCTCTCTCTCTCTCTCTCTCTCTCTCTCTCTCTCTCTCTCTCTCTCTCTCTCTTCTCATGTGTGCCTTGCACAGGTCCATGTACACTATTGTATGAATGACTGTTGAGCGGCTTAAATGTTTGTGTGTGTGCTCGCGCATATCAGTCCACCCTGACATTGTGACTCGCCTCACAGCAACATAAAAGAGTGCAGAATGTGGGTTTAGTTACTATCACCATCATACTTGGGTGCACACTCCATTGCTCTTCAATACTCGTCCACATTGGTTCCTACAAATTCACTGGCACCCACTCATGCTTTGTGGATGCATCCACTGGGATTGCTCAGATACCATTCTCAGACCACTATCACAGGTTGTCGTCCTACCTTCCTGCCTCCGCCCCCCCCCCTCCCCCTTCTTTCAATGTACCACTTCCGCTCCAGTACCTGGGATGCTCACTGAACCGTCACACCCACCGTCCCGTCATCATCCTACACCCCACTCCCTTGGTTGGGTATAAAAAGAAGACGTCAGTGATATTTGCGGTTATATATTATTCGCTCGGAATTCTGGGATAACTATGAACATTTTTTTTCAATTTTCATTTTCTCTTCATTGCTTTCATTTTTTCATCTTTTCATTCTTCTCGTCCTGTCGTCACGCGTTGATGTAGTTACAGGAGCTCTCCTAGGCTTTATGTTGTGTTTTGTGAATGTGTTTGTTTGCTGATGAAGGCTAATCGCTGCAATGTCCTGGATGTGTCGTAATTCTGTTATGTAAAGCTGCACTACTTTGTGTCATTTTATATTGTTTACATTTTCACAAAAAGTCGCTTAAAAGTCGACAGGGTCGACTTTATTGCACCAGGTTTTATCCCATATGGCGCCGTCTCTTTCCGCAGCGCGGAAAGCGTCGCACAAAGCACGAACTCCGTAGCTCTAGCGACCACCCACAGGAGTCTCCGAAAAATGTACCTCGTGAACCGAAGGACGCAGCCGGAATCGAACCCACAACCTTCGGAGCCTGAGCAGCTTTACCGCAGTTACACCAAATTGTATTCATATTTTTGCTAAATATCCGAATTATTGACCGCTATATAGCAGTCTGCATTTGCTATAGTTTTGTGCGAACTTTAAGGCATTTGGATATATATATATATATATATATATATATATATATATATAGGACATCCTCACTAACAGAATATTTATAATATATATATATAGGACATCCTCACTAACAGAATATTTATATTATATATATATATATATATATATATATATATATATATATATATATATATATATATATATATATATAGGGATAGGGGTAGTCCCTATCAAAGGAGAGGTAAGGTGCCTCCTTCCCTACGCTAGCCTACGGGACACCCTTGGGCAAAGTGGAGTAGCCGTTTTTAGCCCCCCCCCCCCCCCCCCCACCGCGATCAGGGTTACGTGAAGCCATGGGTGCAGGTGGTGGATGAAGTTGAAGAGCAGCCAACAGGTAGTTATAGGTTATGGTCTCCAGCTTCACGACGGTAGACAGAGGATCTCTTTTTTTGGGGGAGACTATGGCTACTGTCATCGACCAGTATGGTCACTGCTAGGAAGGAAGGCAATGGCAAACTACCTTCTTTACAGATGCCAAGAATATCATGCTCTGCAACCTCAGCGATAATCAGAGAAACGGCGTAAATGGGTGCTCCATAGGAGCAGCCGTGCCCGGTAGGGGTAGTCAAGTGCACCAGGTGACTCCAGACCGTCTGCAGGCGACTGAGTGCAAAAGAATATCAACATTGAAAGTAGGAAATTGGAATGTAAGAACTATGAGTGGGGATGGGAAATTTGATAACATTAAGAATGAAATGAGAAGATTAAATATTAACCTTTTAGGTATATGCGAGACCAGATTGACAGGAATGGCCATTATAACATCTGAGGAATATAGAATAATCTATTCTGGTGATGAGAAACAACAGCGAGGAGTAGCAATTATAATGGATACAGAGAGATCAAAATCGATAAAAGGATATTGGACTGTATCAGACAGAGTGTTACTGATGAAGTTGAGAGGAAGACCTTTTGATGTCAATGTCATTGTCATGAGTCAAATGACAGTGATGCAGGCAATGGATGAGTTAGCGCATCCAAGAAGAAGATAAAGGGTGTCACAAATGGTGAACATTGTGACACCAACATTGAACGCAATTTAGACGTCATGATAGGACGTCACCTAACGCCATAACGGCTTAAGCTTTAGTGTGTGTGCCAGCGGACAAGGTGATCGGATGTGCTTTCAATATCAGTCTCGGGAGTCAAACTGTGACCGAAGTTCATAAGTCACCAAAAACAGCGCTAGCTGGTGAATGGTGAGCTCCAGTGGAAGGTAGGAGTAGTATATTGGATGTGCATGATACAATAGGCGGCTGGCCTTGTTCCCAACACTTTCACTGGTCTGTGGAGATGATTTATGGTTAACGTGCGGGAGTGCATGGAGAGAGAGAATGACTGAAGTCAGCATCAATCCCACACTCATTACCGTAGTCGACGACCAGCTGTAAGAAATACATTACAGTTCATTCCATCAGTATATGCGTTGAGTCGTTGTTGTGGAATTCAGATGGTTACCCTGTCCTGTGTCAGAATGCATCAATATATGCTGTCATGTACCCCTGATGCCCAGAGCCACATAGAGCTTGAGGTGAGCTCGCTACATTATAGAGCCTGAACTCGTATCATTGTAGAGGAAGCAACCTCGCCTCATGACATGGGAGCATCGTCCGAAGAGATTTGAACCATTGGTTTTGACATGGGAGCGTCACCCGAAGAAATTTGAACCATTACCTCGTGACATAGTGACGGTCAGTTTCTCAGCCTGATAAAGAAACACATTCATGAACACGCAACGTATCTGTAAATGTGAGGATCATGCCGATCAATAGCTGGTGATCAAGTGGCGCATCCTGGGTTGTTTAATTGTCTTATCATCGTATAAATGATTAACCGCACGGTCAGTGTCAGTTGGAGACTGTTTTCTGGATGCTAAAGAGGTCGGTACTGTACTTAATTGTCCGAGAGCCGTATATTGACATTATCGCTCTGAATTGTTGATCTAGATAGAGAACATTTGCTTACGAGTTATTATACTCATTATAAGAGCAAGATTGAAAGTCTAAGTGGACTATATTTGGAAAAACTATCAATTACCAGTTTGGGGATTAAAAATAGATGTCACGATACATAGGAGACACACGTGATACGGAAGATTTGTAATAACTGATTGATATCAAGATCTACAAAGGCAGTGATTGTCGGATCGTCATTGGGTTACCTTCGCTGGTTGATTGTATCGTCTATACCAACAACAGTTCGTCACAGTGACATATGTTCTACGGAAAACGAATTTTGGTTTTTCCAGTGCTATTCAAGTGTACAAGATAATCAACGCCTCGCTGAGGCTGTATCAACACAGTGGTCATCTTAGTGCATATAGACAGCGCATTACAAAATAGTGCTAAACCTGATAGCTACAGTGTGTAGCAAATAACACTCACATCAGTCAGGCTCCTTCTAAGGCTGATCACAGGGCATCGTGCCTAGAGTGTTATTCTCATAATTGGTGTAACCTACGACAGTTCAACATTTTAAACATATACGGAAACGTGATGAATTAACGCCTAAGTACAACGAAATGGACACAGTGATAGTCATTTATGAAGGTACGCAGACCTTGGATTTCAGGAACGTACATATAAACTCATCAAAGTCGTGCTTACGGAGTAACATCGAACAAAAGTATTTATCAAATCGAGTGGATTGTTCTACTATCAAACTGTTGGAAAAGGTTTACTTATTCTTGAGCTAAGTATTCTATTTGTTTGTGGTTTGTCAGTAATTAGTTATGGTCAGAATACTGTAATTTTGCACGCATTTATTTTGTCTTTATTATCGTAACCGTGATGACGTCATAGGCGTGATACACAATTTTATGCTATTTTGTCTTGTGAGGTCTTATGCGCGGTGCATTATTGAGTTGTTACATAATGCTGGAATCTAAAGAACTTTAACTCTGTCTATACTGTAACTGCTGAGTTATAGGTCGTGTCTGTTATAAAATTATTTGTCATTTTCATTATTAATGTATCTAATTGTAATTTATTAATTATTTCTTTCGACTTTCTTCGATTTTATCTGTCGATTTAATACTTATAAGCCATGTCTATGGTTTGGTAAAATATTTTTTTTTCTTTTCATTCATTTCGCACTTTGATTATTATTATTGAATATTGTAGAAACATAAAAACATGTCATCATTACAGGATTTTGTTGCAATTGGGAAAGATGCAGGTTTGACAGGAGCAGATCTTATATCGTGGTCGGAGAAACAATTTACAGATTTTCAAGCTCACGAAAGGAACGAAAGAGTTGCGATTAGACAATTGGAAAAGGATCGACTAGATGAATAAGAGAGACAAAGATTATTTGAGAAGGAAAAAATGGCTATGGAAAATGATAGAATTGCAGCTCAAATTGCAGCAGATAAAGAGAGGATAGCCGCAGAAAATGACAGAATTGCAGCTCAATTGGTTGCTGATAAGGAAAGGATGGCATTGCAAATCGCTGCAGATAAGGAAAAACTAGATAGAGAAGCACAATTAAGAGAAAAAGAGATGGCTTTTAATCTGGAGAAATTGAATACAGAAAAGCTCCTGAAGGAAAAAGAATTGGAGAATAACTTCAAAATGAAACAATACGAGAAGGACAAGGATGAACAGATTGCTAGAAACAAAGTGGAGGCACAATCCACAGATGCCATTAAGAAATATAATGGGGTGATAAAGACATACTCCAACTCCGATTCCGTCTCTGCATGGCTAACTAATTTTGAGCTAATCTTGAGACACTATGGAGTTGCAGAGACCGAATGGGCAGTTTTGCTACATAGGCACTTAAGTGGTGAACCTTTGCAGGTTGTAGAACTGATCCCAGATGAGTTACGTAGTGATTACTCATACATTCGAAAGAGACTGCTGTCGCATTTTTGTCTTGACGAATTTGGCCTTCGTGCATCATTCAAAAATCTTAGTCCTAAAGCAGGACAGACGTTCCTTGACTTCTCCTCTTTGACTCAATTAACATTCGATAAATGGGCTCGATCAGCCAATGTTACTGATGACTACAAGAAGCTACGTGACTTGATTGTTAGAGACAGACTGATCTCGGCGGTTCCTCCATCTATGTCTACCTTTCTTATTGAACAGAAATGTTCGAGTATACAGCAGATGGATGAGAAGGGAGAGTCTTTCTTCGACGCCCACAAAGACATATTTAATAATAGTTTTTCCCCATTGGTGGAGACAAACGCATGTGATAGATTCCCTCAGAAATCAAGGAGGCAGGGATACAAAACACAACAACAGTCTGGTGGACAACATCAAAGGAGGGAAAAACAACAACAACCAAAGTATCAACCTTATGTTAAACACGAGAAAAAGGGTGTATGGACAACTTGTAAATACTGTGGGTTTACCCACGGCTCAAATCAAATGTGTGACAAACATCCGCAGTTTGACAGTTACATAAAGAAATTAGCACTTAGAAATAGAGACAGATTTAACACCTATCAAAGACAAACACAATGCTTTAAATGTAAAAGTTTTGGACATATGTTTTTATCTTGTCCTTTAAGACAACTGTATAAAGAAGCAAACATAGGGATGCTAACATCTAGTAGTGACAGTGACTCGGACGAGACTAGTCATGCAAATACGGTAGAAGTAGAATATTCTCCCATCGACCCAACGTGTGATACATGCAAGATCTTTCACAAAGAGGGCAACTTGACGTGTGGTCATAAAATACATGTGCAGGAGGCTAATGCGGTCCAAATTACCAATGGATCACTGATCGTACAACACGCCATAGTGAATGGAAAGAAATGTAGCTTAGTACGCGATTCCGGGTCGAGTATAGTGGGAATACATAAAAAGCTAATTAATGAAACCGACTATACTGGAGAGCATGTGACCTGTAGAACTTTTGGAGGTAGAAGAGAAAGGTTTCCAGTTGCCTGGGCTGATATAAACTGCCCATATTTTTCTAGGAAAATAAAGGTAGCTGCGTTGCCGGACCCATTTGTGGATGTCTTTATTGGAAATATCCCTGAATTATGTGATGTTTCGTGTGAGGACATAACAGAATGGGAAAGGAAGCATATTGTAGCAAACACCGTTAATAATACACAAATACAAAAGGAAAGTCGATTACCTCATGATGGTCTGGTTTCAAACACACACATGTCACATCCAGTTATGGTGGAACCTAAAGATAATAAGACAGTTCAAGCCGCAGCAATAACGCTGCAACAGGACATCATACAAGTGGATAGAAAACCACGGACATATGACATATCAGTGACAGTTCCGTCTGGTAATCCGAAGAATATGTGTATGAAAACAGATACTTCATTTGATTTGGTCGAGACTTTCTTCTGGTTGATTTCCTTGCTATCTATCATAACAAACAAAGTAATAAAAGGTATAGCTAAGGTTACAGGGAGTGTGATTAAGATGGTACAATATGGTGTACGCCGGAAGGTGAGCCATATTATAGGTATATATGATGATTCTGTACAATGTATTCGAACAACCTGCCTGACGACACGGTATGACGAATCTGAGATTCCTTTGCAGGAAGCACATTCAATGATCAGTCCTAAGATCATTTTCGGAGCAAATAATGGTGTTGTGGTGGATGGTACCTGTTTACTGTCTGTCGTGTACATTCTTCCACAAGGTTGTAGGAAAATACTACATCTTGTCTTGTACTCTGGGAGAAAGGTATACGAATCACACAAACGCTATGAAATTACTTTATCGTTGGTAAATTCTGGTCAGAAATTGGTTAAATATCTGTTAGGAAGAAAATTCTTGGTCATCTCAAAGTGAATTTTACTAGCCGTAAATAAAACATGTAGCGTCATTGTGATTGTATTGTCATCATAAATATTGTTATAAGTGGAGTGTACTGTATTTGTATTATTGTCTGGTTCATATTATCAATCATTTTTTTTTATAAGCGATTATCTTTATCTAAAACCTAGGCTCAAATAGACTGGGTAAGAGCGAGCATGGCGAAATTTATATAGTTGTATGGATCATATCTGAGATGGCGGAGGATTCTATACACATGACCGCGCCAGTAGCGCCTTTCTGTTTATAGGAATTCTTATACCTTCTTTTTGTTTTCAGAATTATCCGTTATCATTCTACATTTATTATTTAAAGACATCACAAACGTATCAGCCATAATACTGAAATAGTACATCATCGTACATTCCTAGACAGATGGTTTGTTTTGTCGCATTCGGATGTTTGATTTTACGATAGAGCCAAATAAAACTGAATTTGCAATTCAGGAATTCAATTTTTAGAACATAAAATAATCTAGCTGATCTACTCAGTAGACTATAAATAAACTATGAATGTTTTATGTATATATATATATATATAGTTATGTTTTATGATTTATTTTTTTTTAGTGTAACATTACGGTAGGATGACTGTGGCTAAGTCTGAATTACCACAGATAAATATATAATTTTTTTTTTTTTAAAGAAGTATGGACGTAATTAGTCACTTGTTGTTATTATTATTTCAGAGAAACAGGTGAAAAGTTTCACGTCGCTAGATGTGTGTAGGGCAGGAAGCGGCATAACCAATTGTGTGGCTTCATTCTTTCACAAGCCAATATGGTACTATCGGTGGTGGTTTGTAGATAATTTTAATTGTGTTAGTATAAGAAAATTATGAACAAATTCATGATTTTGGAATTTTCAATATAGGACATAAACTCGAGGACAGAGTCTGTGCGAATCTCCGATTAAAGATTAATTAAGTTTATCTTAAGTGATTAACATATTTTCATAAATGAATATGTTTATTGTTTTAATGTTATGTTTATATATTTTGTTTTTATAATTATTATGAGGATTGATATTTGTTATTTTAATTATCCAGACATTGATGTGTGGTATTTCATAATGTCAGTAGTATGTGCTGTGTTAACTATTGATCATCATACATATCATTTTCACGATGGATGAAGGAAGAGAAAGGAATGAAAGAAAGTTAATAGACACAAACATATAGTAAACACTACACATTATAGGATACATAGATACATATAACAAATGAACAACACACTATAGCTATATAACACAGTGATATTGAGAATAGTTTTCCCTATTGACATGCTATAGCGAAAAGAAATGAGGGTGTGCCAGGTCGACTTGCAGTTGTGGGGATATATGTATTCACGTCAGAGACAATCAGTTGTCGACTACGGATCATGTGATCGTTGGGTATGCAACACTGGATGGTGTTTTTATTTAACTGACGGCACTCGGGGATATAGAGACCGTTAGTAGTTTTAAGGTGTCAACATATATACGCGATAACAGATCTTAATATATGAACTGGCGGTGTTTGAGCCTTAGTTTAGTTACAAGTAGTCGGGCATGTTAACGCGATAACATCTCAGGGATCATTTATAAAATGTAGAGGTGGCGGTGTTCGGGACTTGTATTTTAGTCCAGTGTTCAATATCCCATGATCTAGAGTGGTTCACGTTGACAAACTAAGTTCCAATGACGGTGAATATGTTGTCTATCACAATAGGAGGTAATTTACGTCGTAGGACATCATTTGCCTGCATGTCAAGATAACATAGAAAATGGTCTAACGATCATTTTCATTGTAGAGGGGGCAAAGCTGTCATGAGTCAAATGACAGTGATGCAGGCAATGGATGAGTTAGCGCATCAAAGAAGAAGATAAAGGGTGTCACAAATGGTGAACATTGTGACACCAACATTGAACGCAATTTAGACGTCATGATAGGACGTCACCTAACGCCATAACGGCTTAAGCTTTAGTGTGTGTGCCAGCGGACAAGGTGATCGGATGTGCTTTCAATATCAGTCTCGGGAGTCAAACTGTGACCGAAGTTCATAAGTCACCAAAAACAGCGCTAGCTGGTGTATTGTGAGCTCCAGTGGAAGGTAGGAGTAGTATATTGGATGTGCATGATACAATAGGCGGCTGGCCTTGTTCCCAACACTTTCACTGGTCTGTGGAGATGATTTATGGTTAACGTGCGGGAGTGCATGGAGAGAGAGAATGACTGAAGTCAGCATAAATCCCACACTCATTACCGTAGTCGACGACCAGCTGTAAGAAATACATTACAGTTCATTCCATCAGTATATGCGTTGAGTCGTTGTTGTGGAATTCAGATGGTTACCCAGTCCTGTGTCAGAATGCATCAATATATGCTGTCATGTACCCCTGATGCCCAGAGCCACATAGAGCTTGAGGTGAGCTCGCTACATTATAGAGCCTGAACTCGTATCATTGTAGAGGAAGCAACCTCGCCTCATGACAGTCATACAAGTTTATGCACCAACAGCAGACAGTAGTGGTGACAGCATTGATGAATTTTATAATGACTTAGAGAATGCCTTCAAGAAATGTAAGAATTCTGAAGTAAATATCATAATGGTTGACTTGAATGCCAAAGTTGGAAATCAACAGAGGGGATGCATAGTAGGCAAGTACGGACGAGAGGAACGTTGTATGTCCATCAAGAATGATGATGACAATTCATTTCATCCAGTGGGGTTGAACTTATGGAGCCGTGAGTTCTAAGATGGCTGATAAGGCCTATTTTGGCTCGAAATGTTCTTTGACAATGTGGTGGACAAAGAATGCTTGACGTTTCTGTAGGTGGATTTCCTGCAGTGGTTTTTCTGTCCTGCTTTTCTTCACAGATCTTGCAGTCCTGGTTGCCTCACACGTGACTGCACCCTTGCGTAATTATGCACGCCGCGAATTTCGATCTCTGGCTGCATTCTCCCAGGTGTCATGATGAATTCCAAAAGCATTCAATGAGATTTTCAGAGTGTCTTAAAGCGTTTCCTCTGGCCGCCTTGGGAGCGTTTACCACAACGCAACTCGCTATAAAAAATTCGTTTAGGGAGCCTGTGATCTGGCATGCGAGTCAAGTGACCAGCCCAGCGAATCTGATTTTTAATTAGTAGAGTGTGTATACTGAGCATTGACGCTCTTTCTAGGACTTCAGTGTCTGGGATTTTGTCTTGCCGTTTAATCTTCAGTAACTTCCTAAGGCAGGCTGTGAGGAGGTGATTTAATTTCCTAGCATGTTGCTGATAAACAGTCCATGTTTCACAAGCATATAGTAGTGTTGATAATACAACTGCTTTGTAGACTTTTAGCTTTGTTTGCAGGCTTATTCCAGTTCTGTCCCATACATTCTTGTACAGTCTACCAAAGGCCGCGCTGGCCTTGGAGATTCTTGCATTCACTTCGTCATCAATTGTGACAGCTTGTGACACAGTGCTGCCAAGATAGGTGAATTTGTCCACAACACTTAGTCTATGACCTTTCACTTTGATATTCGGCACAGTGTGATTATTCCCTGGAGCTGGCTGGTACATAACTACATCTTCTCCAAGTTGATATTGAGCCCAAAGTTGGCACAGGCATGTGAGAGGAGCTGAAACATTGTGTTGCATGTCAGCCTCTGAGTTGGCATATAGAGCGCAATCATCAGCAAACAAGAGCTCTCTGGCAGTGTCACTGTTAAATTTTGTTTAGCTTTCAGCCTTCTGAGATTGAATAACTTTCCATCCATGCTGTAGTTGATGTCTATTTCAATGTCGTTGTTCTCGAAGGCATTCGTCAACATAGCTGAAAACATGAGGTTGAATAGTGTTGGTGTCAGGACACATCCTTGCTTCACTCCATTGGTAACAGGAAAGGGCTCAGCCAGTTCACCATTTTCCTGTACTCTTGCCTGCATACCATCATGAAATAGCCGCACAATTTGGACAAACTTTCGTGGACAGCCATATTTTGTCATAATCTTCCATAGTCCCTCTCTGCTGAATGTATCAAAAGCCTTGGTAAGATCAATGAAAGTGGAGAACATTTCGCACTTCTGTTCCTGACATTTCTCTTGCAGCTGCCTTGCAGCGAAAATGATGTCAACAGTTCCTCGTTCTTTTCTGGAGCCACATTGACTCTCAAGAAGAAGACCTTGATCGAGATGGGCCGTGAGGCGATTGAGAAGAATTCTGGCGAGTGTCTTCCCTGAAACTGAAAGCAAGGAGATGCCACGGTGGTTCTCACAGGATTGGCGGCTTCCTTTACGTTAGTAAAGGTTGACTATTGACGCGTCCTTGAATTCTTGTGACATGGTCTCGTTCAGCCATATGTTTGTAAAGACTTGGTGAAGCTTCTCTGTTAGGACCGGCCCACCTGCCTTGTATATCTCTGCTGGGATGGAGTCAGGACCAGGTGCCTTGCCGCTGGAGAGTTGCTGGATGGCTTTGTTTACTTCCACTATGGTTGTCAGGTCATCAAGTGTATCATTGGTGGGAACTTGAGGAAGGCAGTTTATGGTTTCATCATCGAAGAAGGAAGCTGCATTTAAGATGTTGCTGAAATGCTCTGCCCAGCGTTGAAGGATTTCTTTCTTATCGTTGACCATTGTTCCCCCATCTGCACTGAGCAGGGGAATTATGCCTGGTGATGTAGGACCAGAGACCGCTTTCAGTGAGTCGTAGAAGTTTTTCATATCATGTCTGTCAGCAAAGCCTTGAATTTCATCAGCTTTGCTGCTCAGCCAGTAGTCCCGCATGTGCCGAAGTTTCTTCTGCACTACTCTCTGAATGTTCTTGAAGGCATCTTTTTATGTTGACTTCAGGTCATTCAAATGTGCCTTGAGGAGAAGATGTTTCTCGGCCAGCAGTTGGTTGATGTCTTCGGAATTTTCATCAAACCAGTCTTTATGCTTTCGGGGGGTTGGACCCATGATTTCCATAGCTGTGTTGTAAATTATATCCTTTAGGGCTCTCCACTCTGTTTCTGTTTCCTGTTTAGCTGCAGCATTGGGCTTGGGACGGTCTTCCAGCATATTTTCAAACGACAGCTGCATTTTCTTGCTGTTTAGGCGGGTGACATTTAGTCTTTTTTGCATTTTTACCCCTTGAGGACGCCGTGGTGGTTTGATATGTATGTTTATTTTCGAGACAATGATACGATGGTCTGTCCAACATTCGGCACCACACATGGATTTTGTCATCCGAACGTCTTGTCTGTCACTCCTCCTGACGATGACATAGTCAATGAGGTGCCAGTGTTTCGAGCGAGGGTGCATCCACGATGTCCTATTTCTCATTGTAAGACGGAATATTATGTTGGTAATCAGGAGATCGTGTTCGGCACATGTCTGAAGGAGGAGCAGTCCATTGCTGTTACATTTTCCGACTCCGTGCTTTCCAATAATGCCAATTCAAGATGTGGTGTCTGGGACTACTCTGGCATTGAAATCCCCAAGGAGTATAAGTTTGTCTCCTTTGGGAACAGATGTTAATATATTGTGCAGGTCCTTAAAGAACTTGTTCTTGACATCATCTTCATTGGTCATAGTTGGTGCGTAGACACTCACAATGGTTGCATGCTTCCTTCTATTCAGCAGGGGCAACTTAATGGTCATGAGCCTGTCGTTTATAGCATTTGGAAATTCAGCTAATTTGCCGACCAGGGCCGACTTAATGGCAAATCCCACACAGGATTGGCGTCTTTCCTCACTTTTCCTTCCACTCAAGAAAAATGTGTAGCCGGCACCTACTTCACAGATTTGGCCTTCTTCTGCAAGTCTTGTCTCGCTCAATGCGGCAATGTAGATGTTGTTCCTGCCCAGCTTTCTCCCAATCAGTGCTGTTCGTCTCTCTGGACCCGACGCGCCATCTCCGGTGCGTACATTCCAAGTTCCGATTGTTAAGGGAATATGATTTGCTCTTTTAGCTTTAACTGTTTTTTCTTTGTTTGTATGTCGACCGCAGTGTAGGGTACCCACCAACCGCGGCTAGCTGGTTAGGTATTGATGGAGCAGAAAATGTTTAGGACACCTTTTCTAGCCCCTTCCTCATGCTATGGAGGTGAGCAGTGTGTTCCTATAGAGGGCTGCTCAGTTGCTCAGGGGGCTGCCGAATCCCATTGCTGCGCCGGTCAGTAGAAGACGACCATATGGCCTGAGCCGCCTGTGCGCAGGTCTGCGACTACGGCTGCCAGAGTACCCACGCCTACCGCTTAGCCGCTCGCCCATCGCCACAGGGCTTGAAGGTGATATATGACGTTGGATGAAGAATGACTTGCGCGATGAATTGGATTAAAGTGAGGAAGAGTTGCACAATTCTTCCACCTCACTCTCTCGCCTGAGTCCATTTGAGTCCAGTAGCAAGACAAGTCAAGACGACTGGATACGAATACAGGTGCAGTGGGCGACCAGGGCGCTCTACGTGCCTTGCCGTGCTCATTACGTTCCACAACGCTTTGCAGGTAAACGCTGTCTTGCCCGTTGAATCAGGAATGATTTCTTCCACGCAGCCTGCCGAATCCTGTCTTCACATGCTGGTAGGCATGGGAACCAGGGGACATGCTGGTAGACTAGGGGAACAGAATGAAAGAGGTTGCAGACTTGTAATGTAGGCAAAATAGCACGATGTGATTATTGGAAAAAAAAATGGTATAAACAGCACCCAAGAAGATTATGGACATGAAGGAGTTCTGATCATAAGATCTGAAATCAGATTGATTACATTATCATCAACAGAAGATTTCGAAATGCCATATAAAAGTCGCAAAATCTATACCAAGCTCAGAATGCTACAGCGACCATAGATTAATCCTGAGCAATTTACATATACAATTTTAAAAAGTCAAATATTCACTACCAAGAAACACAAAATTTGATCTACAGGCACTGAAGAGTGAGGAAACAAAAGATAAATTCAACGTCGAGGTAAAGAACAGATTCGATGCATTGTCCGGTATGGAAATATCGTTTCAAGACGTCAGTGACCAAAGGGAAATATTAAAGAAATCAGTCAACCAAGCTGCAGAAACAACCATCCCAAAAATAATGCTAATAGGACGCAAGAAATGGATGATGGAAGACATCTTAAAACTCATAGAAGTAAGAAGAAATAACAAAGATAACATGGAAAAGTATGAAGAGGCAAAAGAAACATGGCTTGAGGAAAATTGCAAGGAAATTGAAAACCAACACAACAAACGGAATACCAATTTAATGCACAAAAGAATTAATGACATCACTAACAAAAGAACACACATAACGGGTTGCCTAAACACAAAAGATGGCAAAATCATAATAGAAAAAGATTAGATTTTACGTGCGTGGTCAGATTATGTGAAAGACCGTTATGATGATACAAGCGAACAACAATATGAACATCTGAATAATAATGAAGGACCATCAATTTTGAAGATGGAAGTTCAGAATGCAAGACCCGGGTGCAGATAACATCACAATAGAAATGATAAATGCCTTAGAAGAATATGGAATAGACCAAGTCACCAGTCTGCTAAACGCAATATACGATACTGGAGATATACCTACTGAATTATATAATTCTATATTTATTGCAATCCCGAAGAAATCATGAGCATTGGAATGTGATCAACGTAACATAGCGATTCAAGAGTACAAACAGTAACAACCGTAGTCGTTACAGCCGAAACAACAACAACAACAACAACAACAACAACAGGAACAGCCAAGGCACAGCCGCACAATTAAAATAACAACAGACACTAGCAGCAACAATAAAAAACAACACTTAGATCCGCTCACGGGCAAACGGGAATGTTTTATTTCAGTGACAGGCATGACTCTGTATCTACCTTTGCACGTTCGATTTAATTTTGACTAACAAAAAAAAAAGTAACTCTATTTAAGGTAATTGCACAACTGTATATGTGGCTAAACCAACTATAAGCTTTATGTATGAGAATATCTTCTTCTTCCTATTTTTCTATTCTACTGCCTGTGCTGTGAAGTATCGCAGAGCAGAGGCAGATGCAATATTATGTGTTTTGCTTGTCGTGTTGCTTGTACTAACGTCATATTTATCTTCTCAGTGTCCCATCACCTCCATTTACCTAACTCTTCCTGGGTCGTCCTCTCGTCTTGTGTCACGATGTGCTCATGTAGAGCGCTCTAGCCGCTGGTTGCACTTGCTAAATATCCGAACTATTTAGTTCTTTTGTGTTCTATGAAGTCAACAATAGCCGTAGTCATTACATTCGTTCCTAGTTTCTCATGTGTAGCTCTATCTCTTCTCGTTTTCCCTTGGGGGGGGGGGGGCGTATCAGCATATGACCCATTTACACAGATCCTGGTAAAATAACGAGATGTTTGAATCGGTATCATCATCTTCGAATTGTTGACGTTCCTCAGCGCCCGATGGGTGTCACAGTAAAAATGCCATTCCGTGTGATTGCATAATGTCGTTGCTATCGTCCATGAATTTTCTTTTTGAGCGTCCTCTTGCTCTCCAGTCAGCTCTTCTTTGCTTTAGCACCAGTGCTGGTAACTGAGGATGTTGCATTCTAACGATTTGGGCGGATTATTCGATCTTATAAAATATCAGTGTTGTTGACATCAGGTGTTGATCCTACTGTCTGTCTTTGAATATGTGATTACAATTAAGACAGTTTCTATATTTCAGAATAAGATATAATTACAAAACACAAATATAGGTATCATAATTGCAGATTTGAATATGCGATTACAACTAAGGTAAGATGTATTTTTGTGAGCATTTTTAAACTACAAACTGTTAAAATAATGTCCGTTTTCAACGTTTGGTTAAGTCTAGAAGCGACTTGGTAGTTTTAGAATCTGCCACGCAAAGTGATCAGATGTGTTCTTTCAACTAAAACATGTATACCCGTGTACACATCCCTTTGTAACATACACTGTCATCATAATTGCAGCACTCGCCATCCTCAGTACAGGCTTCACCATCGGATATGCAGACAATGCTCTGCAAGAATACAATACGACAAGGTCAATTATTCTTTTTGAGGTCATGATGTTGTCATTAATATAAAACAGTGTCAAATTGCTTTCAGTGCTGTCGATTATATATATATATATATATATATATATATATATATATATATATATATATATATATATATATATATATATATATATATATATATTCAAAACAATGTTTTCCCGTAGTGAATTTGAATAACAAAGACACAAACAATAGATTGCACGATTTATTGCCTGGCATATTTCGCTGCATCTCGTGAGGTACATACTGCAGAAATCACACAACATAAAGTGAAATAACTAGATAAATCCTTCAATCTGAAATATACACATATTCGCACAGTAATGTCGATTGTCTACCACGGTAATTTTAAACTGACTAACATGTCTTTCTGCTTGCACAAGGCCGGCTTACGCAGGTTGATCACTATGGCTTCAGCAAACCTTAACAAGCCGACTACTCTGTGTGTTGAACAACACACGGAAGGCACTGTCTCTTTCAACCACATGGCCACTCTCGAGCACGTGTCTCGCGATCGATGAAGCAGGAACTGTTCGGTGTGTCGGCCTGCCTAGGCTACCATCTTATGTGTGTAGTATCTTGTCCACCCAGTTCGGAATGTGTTCCAACACCCTGTTATGTAACTGTCGCTCTATTCTACCTATGTAAATGGCCTCGCACCTGGTGTACAAAGCTACAGGGTCTTTAATTTCTGGGATGGGGATCGGTGTGGTTCTGTACCTGATAACCGGAGTTGCAGCATATATATATTTATGCCGGTCTCTCTGGCCGAGGGGTTACACCACTTTATCCGTAATCGCGGCTATCACGCATAGTCTCGTAGCGGGCGAGAACTGGTAGCGGTTCTACCCCCGCTGGTGACTTGCGAGATGACTGAGATGGCCGCTCAGAAAGCAATGCCAACCTATTGAGCGTAATCTTGCCAAGAATTCAACAGACAGCTGAAAGATGCTGCTGTTGACAGCTATGTCCTGCAAAGGATATGCGAATTAATATATATATATATATATATATATATATATATATATATATATATATATATATATATATATATATATATATATATATATATATATATTTATATATATAATGTGCCATGCCGGAAAGCGTGGGCGGTCATGACTCGCCATTTCACTCGATCACCAGAGTCGTGGATCAGCTCAGTGTTCCTGTCCCGTCCATTCCATGTGACCAAGCCATCCAGGTATTTTCCTCTCGGTCTTCCTCTTGGTCTGTTCCCCTCGATCTTGCCAATTGTCAATAAGTTCTCTAATCCATTTCTTCTCATAACATGGCCAAAAAATTTTGACTGTCTAATTTCTCTAATCAGTCTACGACTTTCATTTGTCTGCTGTAGTACTTGGTCATTGGTTTTTCTATTTCCATGGTACTCTTTGCATTTTCCTCAGAAACCACATTTCTGTAGCCATCAAATGTTTTTTCAGCTTGACTGCACATTGCAGTGTGTATATATATATATATATATATATATATATATATATATATATATATATATATATATATATATATATATATATATATATATATATATATATATATATATATATATATATATATATATATATATATATAGGGGACGTTCATTTGAAATCCGTTCGTGCCGCACCGCGCGTAATTGCGTACGTTGAACATGATCATGTCATAGTCATGTGATAAGTACTGACCAATGAATAAAAGAGCAAGTGCTTATCGTCCCATGATGCATATGTTCTGTTTCTGACCGTTGAGAAAATGGCATGGTTGATCCAAAATCCGTCCAAAGAAGCTCAAAGAGCGGTGATTCAGTTTCTTTCATTTGAAGGATGTCGACCAGTGGACATTCATCGAAGAATGCAGGCAGCGTACGGTAACAAATGTGTGTCGAAGACAACAGTGACAGACTGGGCACGAATGTTTCGGAAAGGACGTCAGTTCACGACAGATCTTCGACGGCCGGGTCAAGCGCATATTGTTGCAACAGAAAAAAACATCGCCAAAATTGATGCAGCAGTACAGATGAACCGTTGTCGAAGCATACGTTCGCTAGCGAAAGAATTTGATGTGTCAATTGGGACAATTCAAAAGGTCGTTCGTAAGAAACTGCAATATCGGAAGGTGTGTTCACAGTGGGTACCACGGATGTTGACCGACCACCAAAAAGAGGAACGCATAGGATGGTGTTTGAACCACTTGCTGCGTTACAGAGTGGAGGGTGATGCATTTCTCTTCCGCATAGTGGCAGGCGATGAATCATGGTGTCACCACTTTGAGCCGAGCAGCAAAAGAGAGAGCATGCAATAGAAGCATGCTGGAATCACCAAAAGCCAAAAGATTCAAGTTACAGGTTTCCGCTGGTAAGGTTATGCTGAGCGCATTTTATGACCATGAAGGGCTATTGTTGGCCGACTTTAAAGAACATAGTGTCAACATCAACTCTACCCACTACTTGCAAACACTAAGACTAGCTGCAAAAAGCCATCAAGAATAAACGACCCCGCATGCTTTCTCGCGGTGTGATTTTGTTGCACGATAATGCTCGTCCGCATGTCGCAAAGATTGTGCAGGAAGCATTAAGCTAGGAAGAAATGGGAAATTCTACAACATCGAGCCTATAGTCCTGATTTGTCACCATGTGATTTTCAGTTGTTCGGACCTCTAAACAAAGTTCTCAAGGGGCAACGATTTCACACAAGATGCAGACGTAATGAACGCGGTAAACACTTGGTTCAGTGAGCAACCACAATCCTTTTTTGCGGATGGCATTCGCCGCATACCTAAGCAATGGGATGCGTGCCTTAACGCTAACGGCGACTTCTTCTGGCTAACCCACGGTGCATAATTCATTCAAAATGAATGCTTTGTTTATTTCTACCACACTTTTTAATGTTCCTTTCATGCTTTTGTAATAAAGCCAATGGAAAGGGATTCAGATGAACGTCCCTCATATATATATATATATATATATATATATATATATATATATATATATATATATATATATATATATATATATATATATATAACTAGAACACTATATACAACAATAAGAAAGAGACAAACAGCTTTCTTTGATCATGTAATTAGAAGAGAGGCATTGAAGAACATCGTAACAACTGGAAAGATCGAGGGGAAGAGAGGCAGAGGCAGACCAAGAGAAATGATGCTGGATGGATTGAGACGGTGGCACGGAGGTATATCAGCAGCAGAGTTGATCCAGAAAACCAAAGACCGAGATCTGTGGAGAGCCATGAACGCCTATGCCATCTGGCAGGGCACTTGATGATTATATATATATATATATATATATATATATATATATATATATATATATATATATATATATATATATATATATATATATATATATATATATATATATATAATTGGTACCTTCCCGTCTTGACAGACGATAGTTTGTTACATTGTTCTTCAAAAAGGCTTAATAACTACAACTCATAACAGTGGCGAATGTGACTGATAAGGCCAATTCGCGCTGTAAATGTTCGTCCACAGTGGATTCATGTGAACACATGGTCATTTTCACCATCATGCACCATCTTACGTCTCACACACTCGGTGTGTGACTTATCTGCAATAATTTGCTCCTTTGTCTTTATTCCCTCCCCCGATGGTGTTTCCACTTTCTCTTGTGGGGGAGCTTGAGTTTCTCAATGACCCTGAGAGCTATGCCGGCGGTAGCGTAGCTACCAGCAGGGCCTCCCAAGCCGGAACAGGTCAAAGGTAGAGAACAGACAAAGAGAAACACCCTGGTCCTCCAGGTTGGGGGTTGAAGCGTGGGGTTAACATCCCCACCTTTGTAAAAACCATTTTTGTTACGAAACAGATACATGAGCCTCGATTTCGGACTGACTTATCTGGACAACGACCTTGGAACGTTAAAGGACTCTTGAGATTTGGAACATGGAATGTACGGACACTATATCGAGCTGGAGCGGCCGAGGAACTAACCCGGGAGCTGGTCGAATATCAAATGGATATAACAGCAATTCAAGAAATAAGGTGGCCAGGAGAGGGTACTTTAGAGCAAAATGGAATGATTATAGTATATGGAGGAAACACCCAAAACAAACATGAATTAGGAACAGGATTTGTCATAAAAAACGAGTTATGGGGGAACGTTTTAAACTTTAAAGCTGTTAATGACAGGATTAGTAAATTACGAATAAAAGGTAAATGGAAAAATATAACGATGATTAATGTACATGCACCTACTGAAGAGAAAGAAGATGATATTAAAGAAGACTTTTATAATGATCTGAAAGATGTCATAGAAGAAACCCCCAAACAGGACATCCTGATTGTGCTGGGAGACTTCAATGCAAAAATAGGTAGAGAGCAAACTAATAAAAAAGTGGCCGGTATGGAAAGCCTACATACAACTTCAAATGATAATGGATGGAGAGTCATCAACCTGGCAGAAGCCAAAGGACTGCAGATTAGCAGTACCAGACTACAAAGAAAGGATATACACAAACAAACTTGGAAATCATGTGACAAGAGAACCTATAATCAAATAGATCACATTTTAATTAACATCAGAAATGCATCAAACATACAGCAAGTTAGAAGTTATAGAGGAGCTGAGTGCCACAGTGACCACTTCCTCGTCGAAGCAAATTTTAAAATAAAACTTAAGAGAGCTTTCTATACTAAATTACAAAGATTACACCCAACATATAACAAAGAAAAACTGCAAGACATTACATTAAAGTCAAAGAGAAATTTACAGATGAAATAAAATGTAAACTTGAAACTCTGCAAACCCCTTTGGAGGAAAGCGTTGACCAAACTTGGTTGAACATCAAGAATACAATTCAGTCTACCGCAGAAGAATGTCTCGGTGTGTTAACCACGCATAGAAAGAACAGATGGTTCAATCAAAAATGTGAAGAAGCAGTCATTAGGAAGAAGAATGCCAGACATGTATGGTTAAATGACATCAATAACATCCAAAAGGAAGAGTATTATAGAAATGAACGTAAAGAGCCTACAAAAATAGTCAGACAGCAGAAGCGAGAATATATGAGTAATATAATCAAAGATATGGAAACTAATAACGAGAAAAATGAATCCAGAAAATTTTTTAAAGAACTGAAGTCAATGAAACGAGGGCACCAACAAACCACATATGGTAACACAAGTAACACTTTCCCACAGGAAGAGGTTCTAACATGTGAACCACAAATTGAAGAACCTACATTTGAAGAAATCCTATATGTAATCACACGACTTAAAAACAATAAGGCAACTGGGACTGATGGAATTGCTGCTGAATTTATAAAGGCAGGTGGCCATGCATTACATCTAAAGCTATACGAACTAATAATAAAAATCTGGAGGACAGAAGAATTACTCCATGACTGGAAAGAGTCATTATTGATACCTATCTTTAAGAAAGGAGACACGTTCCAATGTGAAAATTATAGAGGAATATCACTACTGTCCACAAGCTATAAGATACTATCCGCAGTATTACTAAATAGACTAAAACCATATTCAGAAGACATATTAGGTGACTACCAGGCGGGTTTTAGACAAAACAGATCAACAATAGATCAGATATTTATCTTACGACAAATAGCCGAGAAAAATTGGGAATATAAAATAGATCTCCATAACATTTTTGTGGATTTTAAAAAGGCTTATGATAGTGTCCATAGGCATATTCTATGGAATGCTATGCAGGAGTTTGGAATACCAAGGAAGTTAATCACCATGACCAGACTATGCATGGAAGATACTTATAATATAGTAACATATAAAGGCAGGAAATCAGACCCTTTCCAAATAACATCTGGCTTGAAACAGGGTGATGCACTATCACTGCTACTCTTCAATCTGGCTCTAGAGAAAGTTGTAAGGAAGGTAAAGGAGGAATGTGATATTGGAGGAACATCCAAGCTGATTGGTTATGCAGATGATATAGATATTATAGGGCAAAGTGAACAAAAGACATTGGAAATATTGACTCATTTAAAGGAAAAAGCCCAACAGATGGGGCTGGTTATCAACCAAGATAAGACAGAATATATGGTAATTTCAAGAGACGGAATGGCTAAAAGCTCTGGCCACATACAAATAGACAATATGACCATTAAAAGAACGGAAACATACAAATACCTGGGTACAATCTTCAACTGCTCCAACATCATAAGGGAAGAAATACAAACTAGAATCAACTCTGGAAATAAGATATACTATGCATTACAACATCTACTAAAATCAAAGGCGCTATCTCGTAACACCAAAATCACAATATACAAAACACTGATCAGACCAGTTGTGCTGTATGGTTCTGAAACCTGGAGTACAACGAAAGGAGACGAAGCCTTGTTACAAACCTTTGAGAACAAAATTTTAAGACGCATCTTTTGACCCATTAGGGATACACAAAGTGGAGAGTGGAAAAGAAGAAGTAACAACGATATTAATGATCTGTTTAAGTCCCCGCTAATCACTGGTATCATGAAGGCTAATAGACTACAATGGCTGGGGCATATAGAAAGAATGGAAGATAAAAGGGAAACAAAACTCGCTTACACTCAGGAAATAAATGACCGTAGACCCATAGGTAGACCAAGAAGACGGTGGAGAGATAATACATATACAGACTTACAAGCACTTGGAATCAACGACTGGCAAGAGAGGGTCCACCAGAGAGACGAATGGAGACGGATTGTATCTGCAGCAAAGAACTTCAATGGCTCGGAACGCTGAAGAAGAAGAAGAAGTCTTTATTCCGTTTCTGATAATTGCCCTTCGTGCAACACGTTCAGCGGCGACTTGCTCCCAATGTGCACTATCAATGCCTGTATCAATCATGTCCCGCTTACAAACATTTTTGTATCGTAGTAGAGGCCGACCCTGAGATCTCTTATCCATCTGTAATTCACAATTCCCTAACAGAAAAAAACATCGCCAAAATTGATGCAGCAGTACAGATGAACAGTTGTCTAAGCATACGTTCGCTAGCGAAAGAATTTGATGTGTCAATTGGGACAAATCAACAAGTCGTTCATAAGAAACTGCAATATCGGAAGGTGTGTTCACAGTGGGTACCACGGATGTTGACCGACCACCAAAAAGAGAAACGCATAGGATGGTGTTTGAATCACTTGCTGCGTTACAGAGAGGAGGGTGAGGCATTTCTCTTCCGCATAGCGGCAGGCGATGAATCATGGTGTCACCACTTTGAGCCGAGCAGCACAAGAGATAGCATGCAATAGAAGCATGCTGAATCACCAAAAGCCAAAAGATTCCAGTTACAGGTTTCCGCTGGTAAGGTTATGCTGAGCCCATTTTATGACCATGAAGGGCTATTGTTGGCCGACTTTAAAGAACATAGTGTCAAAATCAACTCTACCCACTACTTGCAAACACAAGACTAGTGGCACAAAGCCATCAAGAATAAACGACCCCGAATGCTTTCTCGCGGTGTGATTTTGTTGCACGATAATGCTCGTCCGCATGTCGAAAAGATTGTGCAGGAAGCATAAGCTAGGAAGAAATGGGAAATTCTACAACATCGAGCCTATAGTCCTGATTTGTCACCATGTGATTTTCAGTTGTTCGGACCTCTAAACAAAGTTCTCAAGGGGCAACGATTTCACAAAGATGCAGACGTAATGAACGCGGTAAACACTTGGTTCATTGAGCAACCACAATCCTTTTTTGCGGATGGCATTCGCCGCATACCTAAGCAATGGGATGCGTGCCTTAACGCTAACGGCGACTTCTTCTGGCTAACCCACGGTGCATAATTCATTCAAAATGAATGCTTTGTTTATTTCTACCACACTTTTTAATGTTCCTTTCATGCTTTTGTAATAAAGCCAATGGAAAGGGATTCAGATGAACGTCCCTCATATATATATATATATATATATATATATATATATATATATATATATATATATATATATATATATATATATATATATATAACTAGAACACTATATACAACAATAAGAAAGAGACAAACAGCTTTCTTTGATCATGTAATTAGAAGAGAGGCATTGAAGAACATCGTAACAACTGGAAAGATCGAGGGGAAGAGAGGCAGAGGCAGACCAAGAGAAATGATGCTGGATGGATTGAGACGGTGGCACGGAGGTATATCAGCAGCAGAGTTGATCCAGAAAACCAAAGACCGAGATCTGTGGAGAGCCATGAACGCCTATGCCATCTGGCAGGGCACTTGATGATTATATATATATATATATATATATATATATATATATATATATATATATATATATATATATATATATATATATAATTGGTACCTTCCCGTCTTGACAGACGATAGTTTGTTACATTGTTCTTCAAAAAGGCTTAATAACTACAACTCATAACAGTGGCGAATGTGACTGATAAGGCCAATTCGCGCTGTAAATGTTCGTCCACAGTGGATTCATGTGAACACATGGTCATTTTCACCATCATGCACCATCTTACGTCTCACACACTCGGTGTGTGACTTATCTGCAATAATTTGCTCCTTTGTCTTTATTCCCTCCCCCGATGGTGTTTCCACTTTCTCTTGTGGGGGAGCTTGAGTTTCTCAATGACCCTGAGAGCTATGCCGGCGGTAGCGTAGCTACCAGCAGGGCCTCCCAAGCCGGAACAGGTCAAAGGTAGAGAACAGACAAAGAGAAACACCCTGGTCCTCCAGGTTGGGGGTTGAAGCGTGGGGTTAACATCCCCACCTTTGTAAAAACCATTTTTGTTACGAAACAGATACATGAGCCTCGATTTCGGACTGACTTATCTGGACAACGACCTTGGAACGTTAAAGGACTCTTGAGATTTGGAACATGGAATGTACGGACACTATATCGAGCTGGAGCGGCCGAGGAACTAACCCGGGAGCTGGTCGAATATCAAATGGATATAACAGCAATTCAAGAAATAAGGTGGCCAGGAGAGGGTACTTTAGAGCAAAATGGAATGATTATAGTATATGGAGGAAACACCCAAAACAAACATGAATTAGGAACAGGATTTGTCATCAAAAACGAGTTATGGGGGAACGTTTTAAACTTTAAAGCTGTTAATGACAGGATTAGTAAATTACGAATAAAAGGTAAATGGAAAAATATAACGATGATTAATGTACATGCACCTACTGAAGAGAAAGAAGATGATATTAAAGAAGACTTTTATAATGATCTGAAAGATGTCATAGAAGAAACCCCCAAACAGGACATCCTGATTGTGCTGGGAGACTTCAATGCAAAAATAGGTAGAGAGCAAACTAATAAAAAAGTGGCCGGTATGGAAAGCCTACATACAACTTCAAATGATAATGGATGGAGAGTCATCAACCTGGCAGAAGCCAAAGGACTGCAGATTAGCAGTACCAGACTACAAAGAAAGGATATACACAAACAAACTTGGAAATCATGTGACAAGAGAACCTATAATCAAATAGATCACATTTTAATTAACATCAGAAATGCATCAAACATACAGCAAGTTAGAAGTTATAGAGGAGCTGAGTGCCACAGTGACCACTTCCTCGTCGAAGCAAATTTTAAAATAAAACTTAAGAGAGCTTTCTATACTAAATTACAAAGATTACACCCAACATATAACAAGAAAAACTGCAAGACATTACATTAAGTCAAAGAGAAATTTACAGATGAAATAAAATGTAAACTTGAAACTCTGCAAACCCTTTGGAGGAAAGCGTTGACCAAACTTGGTTGAACATCAAGAATACAATTCAAGTCTACCGCAGAAGAATGTCTCGGTGTGTTAACCACGCATAGAAAGAACAGATGGTTCAATCAAAAATGTGAAGAAGCAGTCATTAGGAAGAAGAATGCCAGACATGTATGGTTAAATGACATCAATAACATCCAAAAGGAAGAGTATTATAGAAATGAACGTAAAGAGCCTACAAAATAGTCAGACAGCAGAAGCGAGAATATATGAGTAATATAATCAAAGATATGGAAACTAATAACGAGAAAAATGAATCCAGAAAATTTTTTAAAGAACTGAAGTCAATGAAACGAGGGCACCAACAAACCACATATGGTAACACAAGTAACACTTTCCCACAGGAAGAGGTTCTAACATGTGAACCACAAATTGAAGAACCTACATTTGAAGAAATCCTATATGTAATCACACGACTTAAAAACAATAAGGCAACTGGGACTGATGGAATTGCTGCTGAATTTATAAAGGCAGGTGGCCATGCATTACATCTAAAGCTATACGAACTAATAATAAAAATCTGGAGGACAGAAGAATTACCCCATGACTGGAAAGAGTCATTATTGATACCTATCTTTAAGAAAGGAGACAAGTTCCAATGTGAAAATTATAGAGGAATATCACTACTGTCCACAAGCTATAAGATACTATCCGCAGTATTACTAAATAGACTAAAACCATATTCAGAAGACATATTAGGTGACTACCAGGCGGGTTTTAGACAAAACAGATCAACAATAGATCAGATATTTATCTTACGACAAATAGCCGAGAAAAATTGGGAATATAAAATAGATCTCCATAACATTTTTGTGGATTTTAAAAAGGCTTATGATAGTGTCCATAGGAATAGTCTATGGAATGCTATGCAGGAAGTTTGGAATACCAAGGAAGTTAATCAACATGACCAGACTATGCATGGAAGATACTTATAATATAGTAACATATAAAGGCAGGAAATCAGACCCTTTCCAAATAACATCTGGCTTGAAACAGGGTGATGCACTATCACCTGCTACTCTTCAATCTGGCTCTAGAGAAAGTTGTAAGGAAGGTAAAGGAGGAATGTGATATTGGAAGAACATCCAAGCTGCTTGGTTATGCAGATGATATAGATATTATAGGGCAAAGTGAACAAAAGACATTGGAAATATTGACTCACTTAAAGGAAAAAGCCCAACAGATGGGGCTGGTTATCAACCAAGATAAGACAGAATATATGGTAATTTCAAGAGACGGAATGGCTAAAAGCTCTGGCCACATACAAATAGACAATATGACCATTAAAAGAACGGAAACATACAAATACCTGGGTACAATCTTCAACTGCTCCAACATCATAAAGGAAGAAATACAAACTAGAATCAACTCTGGAAATAAGATATACTATGCACTACAACATCTACTAAAATCAAAGGCGCTATCTCGTAACACCAAAATCACAATATACAAAACACTGATCAGACCAGTTGTGCTGTATGGTTCTGAAACCTGGAGTAAAACGAAAGGAGACGAAGCCTTGTTACAAACCTTTGAGAACAAAATTTTAAGACGCATCTTTTGACCCATTAGGGATACACAAAGTGGAGAGTGGAAAAGAAGTAACAAAGATATTAATGATCTGTTTAAGTCCCCGCTAATCACTGGTATCATGAAGGCTAATAGACTACAATGGCTGGGGCATATAGAAAGAATGGAAGATAAAAGGGAAACAAAACTCGCTTACACTCAGGAAATAAATGACCGTAGACCCCGAGGTAGACCAAGAAGACGGTGGAGAGATAATACATATACAGACCTTACAAGCACTTGGAATCAACGACTGGCAAGAGAGGGTCCACCAGAGAGACGAATGGAGACGGATTGTATCTGCAGCAAAGAACTTCAATGGCTCGGAACGCTGAAGAAGAAGAAGAAGTCTTTATTCCGTTTCTGATAATTGCCCTTCGTGCAACACGTTCAGCGGCGACTTGCTCCCAATGTGCACTATCAATGCCTGTATCAATCATGTCCCGCTTACAAACATTTTTGTATCGTAGTAGAGGCCGACCCTGAGATCTCTTATCCATCTGTAATTCACCAAAAAATGTCCATTTGTATTCTACCATCACCCATCCTCCTAATGTGTCCTATCCATCTATGTCTACGAATACTGAGCATGGAACACACCCTCACACAACCTGATCTTTTCAATACTTCAGTATTTGTGATTTTGTCTTGCCATTTAATACCAAGTATTCTTCGCAAACACCGCATTTGAAAGTTGTTTAAACGTTTCTCTTTTGTGTGAGTAAGTTGTCCAGGATTCACTGCCATAAAGTAGAGTACTAAGGACACAGGCTTGATAGACAAGGACTTTTGTTTTGGCAGTAAGCTTCCTGTTCTCCCAGATTCTTTTTGCTAACATGTTCATTGTTGTTGCTGCCTTACCAATCCTGATGTTGATTTCCTGATCTAGGAATATTTTCTATTTACCTCTGATCCTAGATATGTAAAATGGTCTACTATCTCCAGTTCGGCGTCGTCAATAAAGATTGATGGTACCCCGTGTGCACCTTCTGACATAATCTGTGTCTTCTCTTTGCTAATTGTTCAATCAACTTCATAACAAGCATTGGAGAATGCAGATAGTAGACATTGCAATTCTTCCTCAGAGTGGGTCGTAACTGCAGCATCATCTGCAAAAAGCAACTCTCTGATCAGTACCCTCCTAATTTTGGTCTTGGCCTTCAGTCTTTGAGCATTGTAAAGGCCGTCATCTGAGCGTGAGTGAATGTATATACCACTATCCTGATCACGAAAGGCAGTAGAACTGAAAAGAATATTCCAAAGAGGGTGGGAGCTAGTACACAACCTTGCTTAACTCTACTCTTGATTTCAAACTCTTCTGAAGTTGCACCATCAAACTTGATTATATCCTTTATGCCTGTGTGGAACGATTCCACAATGGACAGAAGAGTTGGTGGGCAGCCAATCTTCTTTGGTGCCTTGAACAGGCCCTCACGACTGACCAAATCAAATGTCTTTGTGAGGTCGATGAAGGCAATAAACAGTGGCTGTTTCTGTTCACGGCAGTTTTCTTCCATTTTTCGCAATGAGAATATCATATCAATGGTAGGCCGGTTCTGTCGGAAGCCACATTGTGATTCGGAGTAGACTTGATATCCCAAGACTTATATTGGAATCCCATTCTTACCTGCAGCCTTGTCAGATGCAAGTTCATTTTAGCACACTTAACTTCTGTTATAGCCGGAAGAGTGTCTAGGTGGTCAAGAGTTGGTAGGGCCTCCATGGCGTTGAGGGCATCATCCGCTAATTTGGTCTCACTTGAATAAACTCCATATAGTGCTCTACCCATTTATCCATCTGCTGTTTCTTATCAAGTGATGATTTCTCCAGTCATGGTTTTCAGTGGTGCACTTACTTTTGATCATTGGCCGCGTTCTTTCTTTATCCATTCATACATGCTTCTGATGTTTCCCTTATCACTTGAATTTTGAATGGACACACATAACTTGATCCAAAAGTCATTTGCACACTGCCTGGCAGCCTTTTGCACATCCTTCCTAGCTTGCTTCAGCTCACTTAGAGTGTTACGCGTTGTTTTGTCCTTGTTTCTTAAGAGAGCTATCTACTTTTTATCAATCTTTTTTGTCCTTTGCATTCGCACTGCGAGCGCTGTCAAGACAAGCCACCTGAACAAGTCAAGAAGACTGATACGGGGGGAAATGCCACGTGGCAAGAACACCAGGAAACACGCGGTATCCAAGACGTGCAGCGTTGGAGCCGACAAGACCGTCAAGAAGACGAACGTGGAGAACCTGCCTGCTAGCTGCATCAAAAAACCTGAAACTACAGCTATTACTGAAGCTATCACGAGGGAGAGGACCGACAGCCCAACACAGTCAAGAGCCAAGACAGCAGAGAAGAAGGAGGCGAAAGACCCAGAGCCGGGAACACCGACTCAAAAACAGTCCGATGGGTTGTCAAACGGATCCAAATGAAGCTGACAGGCGAAGAAATCCTGAAGCAGCTACGAGAAGAGAATCTTCACATCCGATTCTTGAAGGCGGAGCGGCTCCTCACCTACTCCAAGATACCTACAACCTTGGCGTGGTGACGTCGGAGGGCAACGAAATGCCAACCACAGTATCAGTCAGCAAGAAAATACAACAGCCAGAGAGATTCATCCCAAGGATCACCCAATGTTCCAGATGTCAGAGGGCCGGCCACAGCAGAGCAACGTGTCGCAGTTATACGGAAATCTGCCGGTACTGCGCCGACCACCACGCTTTCAAGGAGTGTCCACTGGCCAAGTTGGACACGGACTTCCTAGCACCCAACAACAAACGAAAGTGCGCCAACTGCCTGGGCAAGCATGGAGCAAGATACTCGGGCTGTCCATACCTGCATCGACACAGAGACGCCCTAAAGATCGCATTACCACAAAGACACAATTCAAGGAAGCAATGCGGAGGGGCGAGACAGCCACGGGATGCTCACAAGCGGAAAGAGCACAACTGCAAAGCCAAATAGACGAGCTAGAGAAGCAAATCAAGCTACTCCTAACACCTTCACAAACCAGCGACAATGAAAAACTGCTTGCTGAAATGAAAGGGTAAACAGCAAAACACCAAACAAGAGATGGAGCGCATGGCCGAGATGAAGAAGGAGAACGAAGAAATCCTATAAATGATCAAGACCGAAAGAGAATTGCATAAAGCTGAAATGGAACTCTTCTAAAACAAACCAGCAGAAGCCATACAAGAACTCACAGAGAAACCGCAAGATGAAAACCAAGAGACCGAGCCTGAACCGCCAGCAGCCCAACGGCGACGCCCGAGGCAGACAAAGGAAAACCAATATCTCGCCATACATCCGAAGAAAATCTAGATGAGCACCCTGATAACGGCACGGAGAGACAACGGGAGTTTACCTTGGAGGAGCTCCGAGAAGGCGCAAGAGTGGAGGTACTCAGGCACCAGGAATTCAAAAGGTGTTGTAGTGAAAGAGAAAAGAAGAAACCCAAGAAACTCAGGAGACCGGTAGAATACCTAGATAGATGCTATGAACCTGATTATGACCCTGACTACTCGTACTACATGGAATTTGCGACCGATTTGTGCAGCAGACCGTGTCGTGTTGTGTTATAACGTGCTGGTATGGGAGCCGGTCATTCAGAAAGCAATGGCAAACTTCTGAACGTAACACTTGCCTAATACATCAACAGGAGCTGAAAAATGCTGGTGTTGACTGCAACGTCCCGTAAGAAGAACAAATTTAATGTCAGGAATACGTAATGTCTCTGGATCTGTTTCCTTTACAGTAAAATTACTATGAGAAGTTTAAAGGGTTTGATAGAAATTGCCATTGGTTGATGTACATCAGTAATATAAGGTGCGCAGTTGATACAGTATTGACTGCAGGCAACGAAAGGAATCTGCAAGATGTTATTGTACTCATTGGACTACTAGGGTTATAATTGTATTGTAAAAAAAACAGCTTATATCGGTCCCTAAGAGGACAGAAATACCACAATGTAATATACGCGTAAATAGGAATAGTCTTAAACAAGTGAATTTGTACAACTTTATTGGAACAGTCATAACATCTGGGAGGTGAGAGATGCCATGAAGAGATCAGAGCAAGAATAGCTATGGCAACGGTAGCCGTTTGAAAGACATACTGACCCGTGTAAAGATGCTAATTGCAACGACAAAATGAGAGTTAAAGTATGACATAGAACCTGTACTGTTATATGGATGTGAAACGTGGACAATAAGCAGACTATCTGAGAATAAGCTGAAGGCAGTGGAGGTGTTGTTTATGAGAATGCACAAAATATCATGGACAGACAGAAAAAGAAAAACTTATGAGCAAGTCCTAAAAGAAACATGAAAACCGTAAACTGTTTAGAGACATCGGACAAGACAGTCACGATTTTTTGAGCACCCTATGAGAAGACATAAAGTAGAAAACGTAGTGAAAACTGGCTAAGATCGCGGGGAAGAGAACAGGGAAAAGACAGAGAGATGAATATCTAGATGGCTTGGTCATATGGCATAATCTACAAAAGAACACGGAACTGATCCACGACTCTGGTAATTGTGTAACATAATCGAGGCAAGAAAACTGAACTGATCCACGACTCTGGTAATTGTGTAACATAATCGAGGTAAGAAAACGGAACTGATCCACGACTTCTGGTAATTATGTAACATAATCGAGGCAAGAAAACGGAACTGATCCACGACTTCTGGTAATTGTGTAACATAATCGAGGTAAGAAAACGGAACTGATCCACGATTCTGGTAATTGTGTAACATAATCGAGGTAAGAAAACGGAACTGATCCACGATTCTGGTAATTGTGTAACATAATCGAGATAAGAAAACGGAACTGATCCACGCTGGATAGGACACACACACAGAAAACCTGAAGTCCCCCATTACATCGTCTGTCTTGTGGATTCCAGACCAGAGAGTGACTAGTTTATATTGTACTCAAGTTTTATCGGTGTGTTCCTTCCAGCGACAACGCCGTTATATGATGGCACCTTGCCGTCTTGGCAGACGATAGTTTGTAAAATGGACTTTTCTCTCCATAACACAAGCCTGAGCTGAATTTAGAGACCATGTGTTGCTCATGCAGCATGATCCCTCTCTCGGCCTGTCTAGTGTACTCCAGAGGAAAGGTAAACCAATACGTCTGGAACAAGACACGCTGCATGGCATGGTCGAGACAGGAACACTGAGCATGGGCAACACATGATCTCTATATTTTAGCCAAGGCTTTGTGCTATGGAGAGGCAATAGTCCTCAGTAGCATAGCATTAAGTATATCCGCCTGTAAAACAGGAGACCGTGGTATTTTACTCGAGTTCATGGCCTTGGAAAATACAACATCGGTCGCATGAATGAAAATGAGCAAAGGCTGCTGGAGCATGCACCAGAAATGACCTATGTATTACAAACTCCTTTTTTAAAACGAAAGAGATGCATAAGGTCTCATGGAAACATCCAAGATCCTTCCATTGGCACCAGCTGGACTTCATCATCACACGGAGACAACATCTTAACCATATATCATTGACTCGAAGTTACTACAGTGCTGACTGCGATACGGATCATTCTTTGGTTGTTGCAAGGGTTAGACTGAGACCAAAGAGAATCTACACAGCTAAACACAAATCTAGCCCCAGGATTAATATTATTAACACTCACGATCCTGAAAAGTGCTTTCAGTTTCAACAGCAACTTGAAGATGCTTTCACTGATACACCAGAAAATTGTACAGTAAATGAAAAGTGGGGTCAACTTAAGGAAACTCTTTATAAAACTGCTGTAGGATTTTTCGGCACTGTGGATCATAAGAGGCAGGACTGGTTTGCGGCAAACAGCGAGACTCTGCAGCCCTTGATTGATAAGAAGAAGATAGCTCTCTTAAGAAACAAGGAAAGACCAACGCGTAACACTCTGAGTGAGCTAAGGCAAGCTGGGAAGGATGTGCAAAAGGCTGCCAGGCAGTGTGCAAATGATTATTGGATCAAGTTATGTGAGTCCATTCAAATCTCAAGTGGTAAGGTAAACATAAGAAGCATGTATGAAGGAACAAAGAAAGCCTGTGGTGTAATGATCAAATGAAGTGCACCATTGAAAACCTTGACTGGAGAAATCATAACTGATAAGAAACAGCAGATGGACAGGTGGGTAGAGCACTATTTGGAGCTTTACTCAAGTGAGACCAAACTAGCGGATGATGCCCTCAATGCCATAGAGGCTCTACCAACTCTTGACCACCTGGACACACTTCCCACCATAACAGAAGTTAAATGTGCTATAAATGAACTTGCATCTGGTAAGGCTCCAGGTAAGGATGGGATTCCAAAAGAGGTTATCAGGAGTGGGCAAGATACACTCACTCTACAGATCCACCAGCTAATAGAGCTATGCTGGCGAGAAGGACAAGTCCCACATGATTTCAAAGATTCAAGCATCATAACACTGTACAAGAACAAGGGCGATCAGAGCGACAGCAACATCTATAGGGGTATCTCACTTCTGTGTATTTTTGGAAAAGTATTTGCCAGAATTGTTCTGCACAGACTTCAAGTCCTAGGAGATAAAGTCTACCCCGAATCACAGTGTGACTTTCGACAGAACCGGTCTACCATTTATATGATATTCTCATTCCGACAAATGCAAGAAAAATGCCGTGAACAGAATCCATCCATTCATCCATCATGTGCCATGCCGATAAGCGTGGGGAGGGGGGGGGTCATGTTCTGTCATCTCACTCGATCACCAGAGTCGTAGATCAGCTCAGTGTTCCTGTCTCGACTATGCCATGTAGCACAGCCATACAGGTAGTTACTTCTCGGTCTTCCCCTTGATCTCTGCCCTTCGATCTTGCCAGTTGTCACCAAGTTCTCCAAGTCATTTCTTCTCATAACGTGCCCAAAAAATTTAGATTGTCTACGTCTAATGACTCTAATCAGTTTACGATCTTCATTTGTTTCTTGAAGGGTTTGTTCATTGGTTTTTCTGTCTGTCCATGGTATTCTTTGCATTTTCCTCAGAAACCACATTTCCACGGCCATCGGCTGTTTTTCAGCTTGACTGCTTCTTGTCCACGCTTCACATCCATACAAAAGTATAGGTTCTATGTAGCACTCCAACACTCTTTTTCTCGTTTCAATTGATATCTTTTTATTGGTCAGTATGCTTTTCATCTTGCAAAAGGCTACCTTCGCAATGGCAATTCTTGTTCTAACATCTTCAAGACATCTCCCATCAGATGTTATGACTGTGCCGAGATAACTGTATCGATTCACTTGTATAAAACTATGCCCATTTACTTGTATATCACATTGTGGAATTTCCTTCTTCCCAGTGACGACCATAATCTGTGTCTTCTTAATATTCAGTTCTAACCCTAGTTGTTCACTGTGTGCAACAACCACATCTACTAAATTTTGCAGGCCTTGTTCATTGTCTGCAATCAAGACTGTATCATCTGCATATCTAATGTTATTGATGTATCGTCCCCCAATGTTGATTCCTTCCATATCCTCTATATTTCTGAAAATATTTTCACTGTACAGAGAAACAAGATCTGGAGACATTACACATCCCTGTCTCACACCTCTCTTAATAGGCTGATATTGACCTATCATTATCAACTCTTATGGCAGCTTGTTGTTTCCAATTCTGTCACGAATTTGCAGCCTTTACTTCCCAGAACTATTTTCGGTTCACTTTTGATGGGCCATGTAGAGGATCAACAGACGAACAAAACTGTTTTCTCTATATTCAAGGCTATACTGTCTTGACGTAAGCTTGCAAAACCTGCAAGTAAACAAACCACCAGGAATGGCTTTCTATTTGGGAAGTTAATTTGACACCAGTACCGGTCACCCCCAGAGGTTATCAATCCAGCCAGACTGGAGGGCAGACTCAGGGGACTGAATAGTAATTAAAACCAACCAGGCATGACGCAAGAAAACCTGGTTTACCAACAGAGGTGTAAACTGGCTGTTGACCATGAGAACCTAATTGCTCCCTTGACATGACACCTGATAAGCATAGCTAGAAAATCGCCCAACCGCGATGGCTGACTTCCATCTGGTAGAGACTAGAGGTGCAAGGTGTGAAATCACTGAAAAGACTCAGGGGGCTAATAATGGTCAGACCCACAGGTGTGAAGGCTAGTGTGCATGCAGAAAGAATTTTTATGACTGGACAGACTTGGAGATAATTGCAATTAACGTCAGTGGGAGATAAGAAGAATTTATGACTGGAATTCCTGGGAGATCAGTATCCACTGCTAGGCTAGGTATAAAAACCATCGCTAGACCTGTTCCCTTTAGATTAAGTCTGACTTCAGAACAGGTAGGCAGCCAGCTCAATGTTTGTAGTCACATGTATGCTTCTTATGTTGCTAGATTTCACTAGGAGAATTATTTCTTAGTAACTAGTCAGTCTATATCTGACATAGGTTATTTCAATAAATATCATTGTCTAAGTATACTTTTAGGTGTCTTGGTAGATGCTTGTCATTTCTCTGTACACTATCCTAATTGCCTTTTGGTGTGTGCATTTGTTGTACAGAATATAGTCAACTGACTATTTCTTTAATTCTTACCACAGCAGTAACTAAGTGGTGATTAAACCGGGCAGATCAGCAAATATGGCCTCTCTGTGTGGTCACTTCAATTAGACTTGTTGTATATCTCATTTTGTAGCTATACAATATTAGTACTCATTAATAATGCCTGATGCTATTATGTTGAGTATCATTATATGTCCATCTTGAAGTAATATAATGTTTATGGATATGTTGGATGTATGTTTGTGTAATTTCATATGAATATACGATGCTAGGAATATGCTTCGTACATATTCTTTTTGTGTATATACGTCTCATTTCGTATACATACAAACTAACTAGTGCATTATGCTATGATGTTAAATTATCATAATATGTCTAGTTTAATCAATATGTTTATGTGTATTGGATGTTTGATATATTGATTTGCCATAGGCAAACCTACCAATATGAAGTGTTATGCTATTGTCTGCACATTGGCACATTGGCAAACGATTGTGTTGGAAGCAGAGGTGTAATGGTACAGACATTACCCACAATTGGTATAGGGTATATGGTGCTAACCTTTCTCAGTGTATTGTGGGCGTGCGTTCACGGTAATGCATGGGAACCTGGCACAGCTACTGGTCACGGCTTGTAAGCCCGGATGACCCGGCATTATTATAATACCATTACCGACCATGTAAGCTGCTAAACCAACTTTGGACGGAGCGGCTGTACGACACAGGAATTTCTGTATTAGCGACATGGACATGGGGCGGCAGAAATGTAATCATTACAGGCGTGTGAGACAATTGAAAAGCCCGTCCCCGACTAAGACAGTAGGAGGGAGAAGGAGGATGGTGAACGCAGTAGAGCTGGAAGATAAACTTGGCCAGACTGGTCATTGTATATGTGTTTACTAGAATATGTTTTACTTAAGATTGCGCTGATGTAGAACTAGAGATAACACATTCTTGACTTTCTTTCAAGCTCTCACAAGGAGCACCTATGTTGTAGATCTCAAGGACGAGTGAAGACTAGGTCGTGTCAGGACTGACAGGATTCGTCAGAATACCGGCAAGCTGTTCTCTTTTTTTGAGTCTACTGGAGAGTGGGGATCTGGACCACAAATCCAGATAGTTCAAGTAAAAGTTATGTAATGTTTGTCATCAATATCAATATGCATATGATTTCATCATCCTCATATTGAAAACCATCAGATGTCTATTTTTATGATTAGTAAATAAATGTTGTAGTATTGTAACTCATAGTTATGTCATTATATTTTTTCCAATTGTGCATACATGTTATTGTGTACATTGGTGGGGGTTCACTTAGACACCAAGGAAGGGAGCAGTCAGGGAGAAAAACCTGTACTGAGATAGTCGTCTATACTCATATATTTAGACTTAACCATCTATCTTAGCTATCCTTCTCTTTCCTATTCCTTGGCGAATATTCAGCACAGTTCATTTCATTTTGTAACGAGCCACTTGGAGCTGTACGTTGGATATTCATGGGCTTAATCTGTAGTTCAGCCATATAGATTTTGTCCCTAGTCAGTTTCTGACTATTTGGGGTTGCTCGCCAGTGAATAATACTTTCATCTAGCCGGTGGGGCACCCCGACTTCTGACAAATATATGTTTTTAACAATTCTAAGGTCTTTTCTATCAATTTGTAGATCTTCAAGCATCCTTATCATGTCGACATGTCTCACTTTATCGAAAGCCTTTGTGTAGTCAATAAAGCAACGATATAGATCTTTGTTTACTTCTATAGAACGTTCAATTACTGTTCTCGATATATACACAGCATTTACTGTTCCCTTGCCTTCTACAAACCCACATTGTTCATCTCCTATTTCGGGTTGTATTTTCTTCCTAATTCTTTACATGATAATTCTCAGCAGAATCTTCGTGATGTGGCTCATTATACTAATTGTTCGATGTTGATCGCATCCCAAGGCTCCTGACTTCTTCGGGATTGCAATAAATATAGAATTACATAATTCAGGAGGTATATCTCCAGTATCGTATATTGCGTTCAGCAGTCTGGTGACTTAGTCTATTCCATATTCTTCTAAGGCATTGATCATTTCTATTGTGATGTTATCTGTACCTGGGGTCTCGCCAGTTTTCGTATGGTTAAGAGCATTCTGAACGTCTATCTTCAAAGTTGATGGTCCTTCATTATTATACCTATGATGATATTGTTCTTCTCTTGTATCATCATAAAGGTCTTTCACATAATCTGACCACGCGTGTAAAATCTGATCTTTTTCTATTATGAATGTGCCATCTTTGGTTTTCAGGCAACCCGTTGATGTGTGTGTTCTTTTGTTAGTGATGTCATTAATTCTTTTGTGCACTAATTTGGTATTCCGGGTGTTGTGTTGGTTTTCAATTTCCTTGCAATTTTCCTCAAGCCATGTTTCTTTTCCCTCTTTACATAGCTTCCTAATTTTCCTGTGAATCTCTTAATATTTTTCGTTGTTATTTTTGTTATTTCTTCTACTTCCATGAGTTTTAAGATGCCTTCCGTCATCCATTTCTTGCGTCCTATAATCTTTATTTTTGGGATGGTTGTTTCTGCAGCTTGGTTGATTGATTTCTTTAATATTTCCCATTGGTCACTAACGTCTTGAGATAATATTTCCATATCGGACAATGCATAGTATCTGTTCTTTACCTCTACATTGAATTTTTCTTTTATTTCCTCACTCTTCAGTGCCTGTAGATCAAATTTTGCGTTTCTTTGTGAATATTTGACTTTCTTTAATTTTATATGTAAATTGCTCAAAATTAATCTATGGTCGCTGTAGCAGTCTGCGCTTGGTATAGTTTTTTGAGACTTTTAAAGCATTTCGGAATCTTCTGTTGATGAGAATGTAATCAATCTGATTTCTGATCTTATGATCAGGACTCCTCCATGTCCATAATCTCCTTGGGTGCTGTTGATACCAGGTGTTTCCAATAATCAAATCATGCTCTTTTGCCCACTGTACAAGCCTGCAACCCCTTTCATTCTGTTCCCGTAATCCAGAGTTCCAAACCACGGCCCGCGATGTCAGAAAGTGGCCTCGTTATTTAATATAATATATTTTAATAATTTCAAAAATGCACTCTAGAGCGTCCCGTCAGCGTGCAATAATTTACTCAGCTCGTGGTTGTTATGCTCAGATATTATCGAATGCGCCTGTTCAGTTCGCAACAAAACGTTACGAAGTTCCCATATCCCAGCCTTGTGGACCAATCAGAGTGTGCAAGGCACCATGTTGTCGTCTGTTACAACTGTTTAGTAGTTTAGTAGAGTCGGTAGTATTGTGTTGAAATTAGATTTTTTTTTTCAAAATGTACCGTTAAAGCCGATAAACATGTGTGTGAAAAATCTAAAATAAAAGAAGAATAAACAGCGAAAATGTGAAGACGTTGCTTGTCGTGAATTCAACGACGATTGGACGGATAAATTTATGTTTATGCCTAGCCATGGTGGTAAACCAGTTTGCTTAATTTGCGGATTTTGTAAATTGTAAATTTTTATTCATTGGCAATGGATGAATCCTCTGACAAATATGACACAGCTCAGGTCGCAGTTTTTGTTCCAGCAATAAACGATAATGTTGAAGTCAATCATCGGGGAGCGGCTGGCCGAGTGGTTAGAGCACCGGACTCTCGTTCGGGAGACCCGGGTTCAATCCTTCGGTAAGGTGTGGAATTTTCTTCTATCGGGGGCAAAAAGAAAATCTTAACCTGCACAGTTCGTGGCGACTGCACTAGCCTGGCGGCCTTAATTCCTCAGGCTCAAAGACCCCTCTGCCATACACCGCAAGGTACTATATTGGCAGTAAATGGCAGTTTTAAATGACAGTTGAAGTCATTGAATAACTTCTAGGACTTGAATCGATGCATGCAACTACCACAGGGACTGAAACTCTGAAGTTGTGTGCAGAGAAAAACAACAATGGACCAAATTGGACTGTGTATGCACCGACAGTAAAAAGTCTGGATGTCTAGCATTATTGGAACAGTTTCTTGGCCGCACTATATTAAAATAGCATTGTATCATTCACCAAGAAGCTCAGTGGAAAGACATTAAATTTGAAACATGTCATGTATGTTGTTATGACATGTGTGAACAAAATTCGAAGTAAGCCGTTGAACAGGCGTAAGTTCAGACAGTTTCTATCAGACCTGAATGAGGAATACGGTGAGCTACTGTTACACTGTGATGTCAGATGGCCCATCCATCATGTGCCATGCCGGTAAGCGTGGGCGGTCACGTTTTGCCATCTCACTCGATCACCAAAGTCGTAAATCAGCTCTGTGTTCCTGTCTCGACCATGCCACGAGGCATCCAGGCACCTGCTTCCAGGTCCTCCTCCTGGTCTGCCCCCCCCCCCGGTCCCACCAGTTGTCACCAAGTCCTCCAATTCACTTCTTCTCACCACATACCCAAAAAAATTTGACTGTCCGCGTCCAATATCTCCAATAAGTCCACGATCTTCGCCTGTTTCCTGAAGGACCTGTTCACAAGTAACACTCTATCTGATACAGTCCAATATCCTTTTATCGATTTTACTCTCTGTTTATCCATTATAATTGCTACTCCTCGCTGTTGTTTCTCTCCACCAGAATAGATTATTCTATATTCCTCAGATGTTATAATGCCCATTTCCGTCCATCTGGTCTCACATATACCTAAGAGGTTAATATTTAATCTTCTCATTTCATTCTTAATGTTATCAAATTTTCCATCCCCACTCATAGTTCTTAAATTCCAAGTTCCTACTTTCAATGTTGATATTCTTTTGCACTCACTTGCCTGATGACGGTCTGGAGTCCCCTGATGCACATGACTACCCCTATCGGGCGAGGTTGCTCCTATGGAGCACCCATTTACACCGTTTCTCTGATTATCGATAAGACTGCAGTATATGATATTCTAGGCATCTGTAAATAAGGTAGTTTGCCATTGCTTTCCTTCCTAGCAGTGACCATAGTGGTCGGTGACCGTAGCCATTGTCTCCAAAAAAGAGATCCTCTGCCTACCGTCGTGAAGCTGGAGACCATAACCTACAACTATCTGTTGGCTGCTCTTCAACTTCATCCACCACCTGCACACATGGCTTCACGTAACCCTGATCGGAGGGCTAAACGGGTACTCCACCTTGCCCAAGGGTGTCCCGTAGGCTAGCGGAGGGAAGGAGGCACCTTACTTCTCCTTTGATAGGGACTACCCCTACCCCGCTACCCCAAACAGAATCAACCACTGTTTATTACCTTCATCGACCTCACAAAGGCATTTGATTTGGTTAGTCGTGAGGGTCTGTTCAAGACACTAAAGAAGATTGGCTGCCCACCAACTCTTCTGTCCATTGTGGAATCGTTCCACACAGGCAAGAAGGGTATAATCAAGTTTGATGGTGCAACTTCTGAAGAGTTTGAAATCAAGAGTGGAGTTAAGCAAGGTTGTGTACTAGCTCCCACCCTCTTTGGAATATACTTTTCACTTCTACTGAAATATGCCTTTAGTGATCAGGATGGTGGTATATAAATTCACTCACGCTTAGAAAGCGGCCTCAGAGATTAAAGGCCAAGACCAAAATTAGGAGGGTACTGATCAGAGAGTTGCTTTTTGCAGATGATGCTGCAATTACGACCCACTCTGAGGAAGAATTGCAATGTCTTACTATCTACATTCTCCAATGCTTGTTCTGAATTTGGTTTAACAATTAGCAAAAAGAAGATGCAGATTATGTCACAAGGTGCACACGGGGTGCCATCAATCTTTATTGACGATGCCGAACTAGAGATGGTAGACCATTTTAATATCTAGGATCAGTGGTAAACAGCAAATTATCCCTAGATCAGGAAATCAACATCCGGATTGATAAGGCAGCAACAACAATGAACAGGAAGCTTACTGCCAACACAAAAGTCCTTGTCTATCAAGCCTGTGTCCTTAGTACTCTTCTTTATGGCAGTGAAACCTGGACAACTTACTCACACCAAGAGAAACATTTAAACAGCTTTCATATGTGGTGTCTGCGAAGAATTCTTGGTATCAAGTGGCAAGACAAAATCACGAATGCTGAAGTATTGAAAAGATCAGGTTGTATGACGGTTTATTCCATGCTCAGTCTTCGTAGACTTAGATGGATAGGACCTCTTAGGAGGATGGATGATGGTAGAATACCAAAGGACATCTTTTTTTGGTGAATTACAGATGGGTAAGAGATCTCAGGGTCGGCCTCTACTACGATACAAAGATGTGTGTAAGCGGGACATGATTGATACAGGCATTGATAACGCACATTGGGAGCAAGTCGCCGCTGAAAGTGTTGCATGGAGAGCAAACATCAGAAATGGAATAAAGACAAAGGATAAAATTATTGCAGTTTGAGACGTAAGATGGTGCATGATGGTGGAAATGACCACGTGTTCACATGCACCTACTGTGAACGGACATTTACAGCGCGAATTGGCCTTATCAGTCACATTCGCTACCGCCATAGGTAAAAGTTATTATGCCTTTTTAAAGCACAAACTATCGTCTGTCAAGACGGCAAGGTGCCAATGGTATATTAAAGTCATATAAAGGACTTGCATCAATGTTTTTATTACCCACACATTCTCTTTTTCTCATCTCCTGTGAAAGAGATTTATTGCATCAGGTTTTGTTCATTTTGATAACATGCAGTTGCTGTTCTGTTTCTGATCTTACATCTACTATCGACGTTATTCATGATCCTAAATACTTGAATGTCTCTTCCAGTCCAATATGGCGGATAGGCTGTTGAGCTGTTCAGTCCTCTGATGTGTCTTTGTTTCTGGTTATGATTTGCTTACGCAGTTTACACAAGTTGATCTGGCATTACAGTGTTCCATCACCCAGTTAATGAGTTACGTGAGTGGGGCGGCACTGAGAGGTATGGATTTCATGTGGAATGCTTCCACATCTGTCCGCGGTTGTTTGTATTGGCAACTGCATGTTCAACAATATGGCGGTCGGCTGCTGACCTGTGTGGATTTTTGCCGTATGCAGTAATGTGTGTGCAACTGATGGTTGTCTAGTGACTGTCGCTTCCATATAATGAACTGTAAGTTTAGTGGCGGCCGGCTGTGTTGGCATTCTGGCAGCGGAGGAACGGAGCATTATGGGGTGGCCCTCGGCCGTGAAGATGGAACCACAACTAACGACTTGAATGTCTGAAATTAACTTAAGTTATCTCCCTGTTTCGCATCATAAGGTGACATGTGTGTCAGAGTCTCACCCGGAGTTACAACGCGTTGTCTGTACCAACGCCCGACAATGCAACGCTGAACTATGATAAACACTACAGTTATAACGCGGCGTCGTCGACAACGCCAGGCACTCAATACTGAACGATGCTAAGCAGTCGGGGGTCAGCTGGAACACAGCGGGAACATTGGGGCTCACGCAAGCTGACTCGAGCACAACTGACGCGTGTGCTAAAAGGCTAGTTAGACTGGGCTTGGGCGCCGTACCGGACAGAAGTGTGAATGCGGCCTGAGAGTTTGTGCATGTATTGATCGATAGCCTGTATGACCGTTGGAGATGGAACGCATGTGTGTTAGACTTGTAAGTGGAGTGCATTGATGTATTATTATATTAATGTATTGATTGCTTGTATTTATGAACTATTTGATATTGTGGATTGTGATTGCGCGACGCCTGTATTGTTTCTGATGTGTGCAGTGCGCGAATAAAGAGCGTGAATTATATCATCGGTTATTCGCCTCGCGTTATTTGATAATCATATTTAGTATCACACTTGTCAAGATACGAGCCACAGTTCTTGCTCTACGCAAGACTCTGACAAGTGCGAACGTGGGGTCTTCGTCCTCATTGGATTTGAACCGTTAAATACGAAAAGTACAGTGTTAAATAAGTCCGAATGTGGTGACTGTTGTCGAGTTTTTGAATTAATTGTTTGTATAAAGTGCGAGTTTTGAACAAATGCGAGCGTGTAGGTAATAAATTAACAGATAAATACTATCTTTCGGGTTGATTTATTGAAACCATAAGTGCTTCTTTGGACTTGGTAAATTTCAACCGAGTTAGTGAAGTAGATAAAAACAAAATTGGCGGCCATGTCCTTGAATGTTATTGAGTAGAAGTAGTGTAAGCGGAAGGTCTGAAAAGTGTGAAAAGAGAGTTGTTGAGTGTGGTGAAACGACTAACAACAATACTTGACGACATACAAACCTACAAAAACTTAACTGACATTACATACACCACACACTTGCACATGTTCTAATATCTCTTGTTCCAAAAACAACAGGTTGTTTGGGGTCATCTACACCTGTCCCTTGTAAACTCCGAATTTTTTGTCGACCTAAATTAAAAACCAGTGTGGTTTCGGGCAGTACTGAGCAACCATTGTCCGACACATTGTCTCAGGAGTACTTGAGTATAAAATTTTGTTTCTCTTTCTTATACTTTCGTTCATCAGGCCTAAACATAAGTTGTAATATTAAGTACTGTAAACTTTTGAACTTAGAATACTAACAACATTATTAATTTTGTGTCTATCTATTTCATCATACATGTTGTTCACCATGTCTAGTTTAAACGAGTACATCGAAATGGGTTTAAAAATGAACCTTTCTGGTGAAGTTTTAAGGGCCTGGAGTGAGAAAAAGTTTGCAGAATACCTCCTACTACAGGAGAAGATTAATGAACGTGATGAGAGAGCAGCCGAAAGATCTTTTAAACAGGCAGAAGCTGCTTTGAAAGTTAAGCAAGCAGAAACAGATGCAGAAATAAGAAAAGCTGAAATTTTAGCCCAAACCACGAAGAAGAACTTGAAATAAATGCTCGAAATAAACGTGAAGAGCTTGAAGTACAGCTAAAAATTGAACAGCTGAAAGCAGAAACTTCCAAAGAAAAGGAAGATAGAAAATCTGACAAAGATCAGCCATACAAGAAATACCAAGGGCTGATTAAAAGTTACACCACAGGTGATTGCATTGCAGCATTCACCCAAAATTTTGAATGTATTATGGATCATTACCAGATCCCAAAGTCAGAATGGAGTATAATATACATGAGAAGTCTTTCTGGAGAACCTCTGAAAGTGATAGAGTCTATTCCAAATGACCTGAAGAAAGATTATCAGTATATTAAGACACAATTTATGTCTCATTTTCTGCTAGATGAAGCAGGCTACATAGAACAGTTTGGTAAATTGTCTCCTAAATCAACACAAACGTTTCTCTGATTACATCTCAGAAATACAGAATGTTTTTTTCTAAGTGGCTGTCAGCTGCCAAAGTGAATGGTAATTTTGATAGATTGACCCCGATTTTTAAATTTGAGAAAAATAAACATTA
>JACEFZ010025751.1:0-50316 GCA_014155875.1 Cepaea nemoralis
TGGGGCCTCAAAGGTTCAAATTGCATAAAAAATGCTCTTTTTTATTTTATCAAATGTAGTTATTTCTTGTCCAATTATGTTCATCTCTCAGTCAGATGTCATCCATGTGCCTAGATACTTGAATTTCTGCTCCTTTCCAACATTAGCTTCTTTAACTGTGCGAGGCATGATCAAATTAAACCCGTCCTAACAGTTTTATTAAAAACATATGAAAGACATGTCAGCAGGTGTGGCATAATTAAAACTACTATAGGAAGCAAACATGCACCTGGGCTTGTTAGAAGATATCACCACAGGCATTTAGAATTCAGACATACATGCCATTGCTTAGGGAAATGGCAGATACCGTCCACTAAAAAGGACTGTGTTTGCTCATTAAACCATTTGATCACTGCAGACATGACATCTGCATCAATGTGATGCAGCATTGGCATGTTTCAGTTGATCATGCCTCGTACTTTTATAGCATAATCCATTTCTTTGATATTACCATTACTTCTGTCTTCCTATTATTCAAGACATGGTCTATTTTTCACTTTCTACAACTACTGTAACTATTATTTTCTGTAGCTCCTCATGACTTGATGCTGTCAAGATGGTGGTATCAGCACAATGTAAGTAAATTATATTATGTCCACTAGCCTCGATCCCTAGCATATTTACTATAGATTTAATTGTATGCTCACTGTATAATGACACCAAATCATATACATGTGTGTGTTTCTCGGTGCATGTGTAGATGCCAGATCTTTAGAAAGTGGGCAGGTGTGTGATGCATGCATATGTGAACAACCTACACACAGGACTTATTTGCTCACTTTCATCTGTAAAGGCATTTGTAATGATAAAGTAAAATATTAACGCTTAATAATTTCCAAAACTTAAAATAACTCATGTCTCTTTACCTGCTTCCAGCCCTGGCTGTACACATAGAACATGATGTTCGTGGTGCCTTCTCCATCGCTGATGCCCAGTCCATTGACCTTTGTGACGTTTGTTAATTTGGCACTTAGACGGCTGCCAAGATCTGAAGCCGATCGGAATCTAGAACACAGGCCACTGTAACCTAGACCTCCGCATAAATCAGCTACCAATTCATGCAGCTTGCCAGCTACTGCATTTATGCCACCAATAACAGACAAAGCTTTGCCCTGCAATATAATACATACACCATATGACACAGTATCACAAACATGGGGAACGATGAAAACAATTACTACCAAACTGAAAACATTCATTAATTGGTGCCTGCGCAGAATACAAGAAATACAATTGTATGATAGAAGAGGAAGAAGAGGCTAACCATGTGAACGATGGACAGAGGGAATGACAGTCCATGGTAATCTCGATATTTCATTCATTGGCTCCTTGCCATCTTGACAGATGATAGTTTGTTATATTGTACAATAATAAAGGCATAATAACTACAACCCATGGCGGTAGTGAATGTGACTGATCAGGGCACAAAACCTGGGTTGAAATATAGAGACCATGTGTTGCCAGTGCAGCATGATCACTCTCTCTGCCTGTCTGGTTCACTCCAGAGGAAAGGGAACACCAATACATCTGGAACCAGACAAGCTGCAGAAGCTGCTGGATCAGCAAAGCAATGCTCTAACTGTCCGCGTTTTGATCCTAGACCAGCTGTCAACCAAGACTTAGGGTCTTGTCTGCCCTGCCATGACATTTTGTCTTTAGATTGCATTTCCTCGCACCAGGATAAGGCTTGTACCCTCCCAATTGCGCTCCTCCGTCCGAAGCCATTGGCAAAATGTGGGGTGTTGAGTTTGGTAAGCGCCACCCAACATTTGGCGCTAACAGAAAGCAGGTAGTACCGTCTACTATCATACGATGTATGAAACCCATAAATGGGCACTATCCCACTGTTTATGCTTCACCTCAACACCACAAAGTACAAGAGGAACAAGATGAAATAAGATGATGATGATAGAATCACCAATATGAAGTTTATAGTGAGAATTAAACAAATACCAGTGAATCAGTGATTTTCAGTGTTTTAGATGCAAGATAGTGTTTTCAGCAGGCATCAGGTCACATGTTTTGGGTATTTTAAACTGTGTTCAGTTTATTCAGTCTAGAGTCAGATGGAAATTAGGAAGAACTTAGAAGCAACAGAGATGTGGTTTTTAAGACGAATGTTGCGAATTCCTTGGACTGCCAGAGTAACTAACAACAATGGCCTGAAAGAGGCTAATGAAACTAGAACATTATTTACAACAATAAGAAAGAGACAAACAGCTTTCTTTGGTCATGTGATGAGAAGAGAGGCATTGGAGAACATCTTGACAACTGGAAAGATCGAGGGGAAGAGAGACAGAGGCAGACCAAGAGAAATTATGCTGGACGGATTGAGACGGTGGCATGGAGGAATATCATCAGCAGAGTTGATCCAGAACACCAAAGACCAAGATCTGTGGAGAGCCATGAATGCCTACGCCAGCCAGCAGGGCACTTGATGATGATGATGAGAGTCAGATGGATGCAACTGAAGTCTCATTTCCAATGCTTATGAATAATGTTATCTGCAACTTCATGTCTCTGATAACATTTCAACACATCATACCTTCCTTGGGTCATCACCCTTGGACTCATGCATCATGATAGCCTACCTACTCTCTAGATGTATGATCCAAGTGTTTGTTACAAACACTGTCAAAGAAAGATCGAAAGATCTTCAGAGGCCATTTTTACAGACTGACTGTCAAATTCAGATGTCAACCTCTTCATACATAAAAGATCAAGTTAACCTGCACCTAACCCCAGCCAGTCCACATGTACTATGATGAATCTTGACGTTTAAAGCTCGCTGAGTGGACGTCGTCTGCAGAGTGACTGTTCCTGGTTTGGGTGGGGAGCGGCCTGTGATGAACGAAATGCCCAATACATGGAAGTGAGGAATTAAAGCAGCATGTGCAGGATGTGGTGATTCCTTGGGTGAGCCCAGTACCAGAGCGCTATGTGTTGGCTCTGCAATTATGGAAGCCTCCTTGGATAACGGATAATGCCCATGGAGAACCATCCCAAGACAAATATAAACTTCCAAACAGTAACATGCTTAAACATGAAGAATTTTACAATACATATTTTACCAACGAAATTCATTTAACTCTTAAATGACTTGAGGGTTTTCCAATTTTGATGCAGCTTTGTTTATTCTCAACAAATTTGCATATAAAGTTTAGTTTTTCAAGGAGCCAAATCAAGGTAACAACAGAAACAGTACTTTAAGCGTACTCATCATCAGGCATATAGAAAAACAAAAGGTTTTGGAAAAGTAGTTGGCTGGTCTTTCATAAAATTGAAATGCTGGCCCCAAAGAATAGAGCAACTTTTAAACGTAACTCGAAGCAATTACAAAGTTAACATTTTCCCAAATGAACGAAATGTTTAAAATACACACACATTTTCCATACAACACTAACAAAAACAATTTCATTATACCAGTTTTCTTGAATCTGAAATATGAAAAATGATGCATTAAATTATTCAAACACAAATATATATGTGCTAGCGATATTTCAATCCGGGCTAGTGATATGTGGGTTGATATAGGTCAAATAACTGGTTAGTTCATCATCAATTGGTTCTTGGGGAAATTACCAGCCCTATGTGAGATAAAACCCGGTAACTTCTGAGCCTGAGGTCAGTCACCATAACTTTTCTGCACCCGTTTGCTTTAGAATTCTAAACGACTGATAATGCTGGTGTATTGAATGACTGCATTTACAGCACCACCTGATTCTGTGTTACAGTAAAATTTATTGGAATCATGAACTAGACTGAACCCGTCTTTGTTATGGTATGTTAGGGGATTATATAGCCCAGACAAATAATGTTGGGTGAGTGTCCAGTCTTGGATTCCTGGGCAGTTCCAGTGAAGAGTGTGACTGTGAAGAAATAAATGTTTCACAGCCAGCTGCTGTCCAATGTTTTTATCTATCTGTACTGCTGAAACAAATAACACACTAAACACCCTTAGACACCAGAGGAGGTCCAGGACAGAACATGTGGTGTTTCCTGAAAATGGCCTTCAAAGCCAACACATGATAGCTGGGCAGTTTGAGAGTCCTTCAAAAGTCCTTCTTCATCTGCCTGCCATGTCTAATGGAGCCTAGGTCCTCAAACAATATTCGCTAAGCCTTTTGTAGAGTTGTTCATGACTGGCTGAATTCTGCAGTTACAGTTTTCTATGGAGTAAGGTAGCTAGTCTCATGCCAACATTCCTGCATTGCTTCTTATGACATGCATGGTAGGTTACAGTGTTACTATTCTTTGCTTCCATTATGGACCATGGTAACACAAGAGTGCTTCAAAAGTCTTACTAGATTATAAATGGCATTAGTATAAGGCAACTTCTCACCTACTAAGGTTCACAATTTCTGCGATGATGAAGCGTACTACAGGCTACAAATTTTGTATGCTATGAGACAGAGACAGGAACTCACCATTATACTGGTGGACAGAAAACATTCTAACTTTCACTCGTCCTTAGAAAGATCACAAGCATGATTGAAATGATTCTGCTGCTTGCCAAGTGGATAAAACTAAGTCATCCCCACAATCCACATCTTAATGTCATATCAATCAATCAGGTGCTGTCTCTACAATGAAGGTAGGCTGCAATGGATCTCTAACACTGTCTGTCTCTCGCCTTGACTGTACATTCTGTCAGATTGCTGTTCGTCCATCTCTTGATGTTAGCTTCCCACTTGTATCGTGGTCTACCTCTTGCTCAGTTGCCTTCAACCTTACCCTCCAGTATGGTTTTTATATGAGTGTTATGTCTTTTAACGTGTCTGAAATATTTCACTTGCCTCTTTTTTATTTCTTTCATTAACTCTATTTTCATTTTGAAGATTGAGCACAACCCACTACTGGCAACGCCAATCGTATTCCAGTATGAACCCTGGGCCTTGTCCACGTCAGATTGGAAGCACTAAACTCAAGTTTTGCTCTCGTTTAAGCTCATCAGAAGTGCATATCACTGACTGGACCCGGAAATGAACTCCAGATCACTAGCGTATGAGGTGGGTGTGCAACCACTGACCACACGACTCAAGCTAGATGCAACCAAATTATCACACTAGAATATCACAACGTCACCCATTGTATGCTATAGCTCAAAATTTGCCCGATCCCCGCACCTGACATCCGTCAATCAATGTGGCCCTGAATGATCAAGACTTCTTGATCTGAGAGTACGGTTAGACTGGTTCAATTCTTGGGCTCGTCACCTGCAAAAGTGAGGGAAAGATTGGCCACCTATTTCTCCTACGTTTAGGCCTACAAAGTGTGATGGTGCTGTCATATCTCAGCACCATAGCAAGAAACTGCTTCAGGACTAATGATTATTATTAGCTTGGAATAGCATCCCGTACGTGATAAACTTTTAATCTGTAGCTGGTTCTACAACATATACGCTTACCATATAAACATTGTTGAATTTGTCTGTACTGGTGCATATACGAGCATACATTCCCTGGGAGGTTGGGTTAAGTGCACACTGATTGGTTATTTCAAACAGCTCTCGTAAGAACGGGTTTACTGTGATCTGGGCTAAGGTCAAGTTCTGTAGATACGAACTGAATGCTGTGTTTGCAGCGAGATCTAGATCAGCAACAATCACGCCAGAGGCAAGCGTTTCCAGGCCCTGAATGTAAGCTGGGTTAGTTCCCCAGTCATCAGTGCCTGCAACCAGCTGCAACTGGCTGCTGGATCCTGAAATTAAAATAAAACTACTGTGAAACAAAGGAGAATTTCATGACTACTTTAACATATGGTGGATGATTTCACGACTGTACTTTACCATATCAGGGTTTATTTCACGACTGTACTTTAACATATGGTGGTTGATTTCACGACTGTACTTTAACATATAGTGGATGTTAATTGTCTGGTAAGTCTTGGATATCTGTTGAAGGAAGAAACTTATATTCTCTCTCACAGAGAGACAGTGGATTGGAAATACAAGTTCCTCTCTCACTTGAGAAGTCAGGGTACAAATCAAGCTCTGGACTTTTACCATATAATGAAACCAATGATGGGATCACCCATGTGTTACCACCCCCATGATAGAAGCCCAGAATAGTCGCACCTACCATGCATGTCTACAATGGAAGGTAAATGTGAGACTGATTATCTATCTCCTGCTGTAAAAACATTAGCTGCAAAATCTAACCAATCACAAATAAGTCTACAAAGGGCCTCGCGTGAGTTGGGTGAGGAACTATATATAAGGAGATGAAAGTCAGAAGAAGAGAAAGGATGGTATACTCTTCGTGACACCTATTCTTATCAGATAAGGATAAAAAAACTTATTATTTGTGTACACGCTGAGCAAGCTGAAAATTATTCAGAATTTGTAAATCAAATGGGTTGGGTGAAGAGGCTGCTATCCAAGCCAGATTTTGATTTTAGAAAACTATACCCCAAAAGACTATACATAGCACACATGGTTCTGATATATACATGTAGATCCTTGCTGGTGTTATGGAGTTCATGCACTGTGTTGAGACTCTCCTTGTGTTATCTATGGGAGAAGACTGGGGGAAAGCACTTACAGCGTTAGGCTAATGTATAATTAAAGTGATCCATTACAAAAGCAAAGGAAACCAACCTATTATTCTCAATCTGTAAAGGATAAATTCTACTCTGTATTGGGACACTGAAATTTAAAAAATGCTGACTATGTTTGGAACTAATGTTTACATTATCTGTTCACTGAATCATTATCATGTGACCTGTCAAAGGGCGAAAGTGTTTACGTATCTCCACAGATCTTGATCCCTGGCATTGGGGATCAATAATACTGATGTTATTCCTCATATGGTACAGATGGTTCGGTGTCAAGAGGTGAGAGAAGTGGCTGGGGGTTCATAGCCAAAGCTAATGGTCGATGTTTGGGGCAGGAGAGCCTGGCATATGATACCACAACATCCAGCTTAAGAATGGAAGTGGAGGCAGTCATTGCGGCTCTCCGGTGGATGAGAGTATACAACACACACACATCGTGATTGTAACTGACTCAGAAAGCATGCTGACGAGGGTGAGGACGGGCAGACTTCGTGCGGAGTGGCTTGCTTCGCTTCGGAGGTCACGGGTGACAAGCATCGCCTGGATCTTTTCTCTGGGGCATGCCGGTGTGCTGGGAAATGAACAGGCGGACAGATTGGGTGGCTCTGCAGAACTTGGTGGAGTACTGATACATGACAAGGCAGACGTGGTTGCGGCCTTGTGGGAGCTCGTGCACACCTCGGAGGAGCAAATGGATTACCATGGTCTGGCAAGAATGAGACAACAAGGAGTGACGAAGGGATCTGGCCGACGCTCAACACTCAGAGGAAAGGCGAGACGGACTTATAATCAGATTGCTACTGGTACTATTAGTGTTGGAACTCTTCGCTGGCTGCTGAGGATGGGGACGGAGCACTTATGGGAATGCCTCGATTGCTGTGATGTTGATTCCTAAATCAATCAATCAATCATTCCTCATACCACCATTTTAGACCATCCAGCATCCTTTCCCTAGCTCTGCTTTTCCCTCTTCTACCACTGATCTTACCTGTCATCTTTATATTTTTTTCTTCTTATTACATGACCAAAGAACAGCTTGTCTCTTTCTTATAGTTATATATAATGCTCTACTTCCATTAGCCATTTCCAGGCCACTGCTGTTAGTTACTCTGGAAGTTCAAGGCATTGACAACATTCGTTTCAGTAATCACATCTCTGTTGCCTTTATGTTCTTCTTAATTGTCCCTGAATAGGCCAACATTTTTCCAATACAAATATAATGAAGAAGTCAAAGAGCTTTCTTAATCAACTTCTTACTTTCAAGACTAGCTGTAAAGTCATATGAGTTTCTAATTGTTCAAATACAGTAGATTATTATTAATATTATCATCATCATCAGCAAGTGCCCTGCCAGCTGGTGCAGGCGTTCATGTCTCTCCAAAGATCACGATGTTTGGTGTTCTGGATCAACTCTGCAGATGATATTCCTCCATGCCACCATCTCAATCCATCCAGCATCATTTCCCGTGGTTTGCCTCTGCCTCTCTTCCCCATGATCTTTCCAGTTGTCATGTCATTCCCCAATGCCCCGTCTTCTCATTACATGACCAAATAAAGCCATTTGTCTCTTTCTTATTGCTGTATATTGCTGTTCTTCATTATCCTCTTATATGTTTCATTAGCCTCTTTCAGACAATTGTTGTTAGTAACTAAGTGAATGCAACATTCGTCTCAGGAACCACATCTCCGTTGCTTCCAAGGTCTTTCTAATTTGTTCATTTACATTCAAAGATTCACTGCCACAAATATTATTATGAACTAATAAATTAACACATGATAGAGGAAACACTAGAGAACATACCATTCTGCCCAATGGCAGTTAGCAGTCCTCGGACAGCCATCATATCAGCAAAGACTACAACAACTTGAGTGTCACGGTTACTGAGCAGACGTCTGACAGTTCTGCTGTACGGGTCCATCATTCCATCGCCAAAATATTCACTTACATCAACAACACAGATGCCGTATCTAAAGAAACAAAAATTAGGCTAATCTTTAAAATCTACATAATTGGACCTGTACACAGAAACATCTCATAAACAGAGAATACAGTCCTCTTCACTAACAGCAATGAAAGCAAATACAGTATCTTCTGCAGCAAAGATCATGCTGACCATCGTTTGGGACCACCACAGGGTAATATTCACTGACTATCTTCCTGCTGGCCCAGTGGTCATGGGTATAAATTTGCATCAAATGAGATATTTTAAATTAACCTGTGCTCCCAGGTCGACCCAGCCTAAGATGGGTGCCAGGAAATGTCTGGAGAAGTGAAGGCGGTCAGCATGATACTGACCACATCGCCCACCAAGTGCCAACTGGTATATACAAATATAAGCCTAGCACCGTATATCCACTTGCACTTTAACCCTTTACAGGTTACAGCGGCCAATTCCGGCCGATGCCATAAAACGAGCGTAGCGTCCGATTCCGGCCGATACTATTATGCATTGTAAAATCGCGATCTCTCGGCTTTCCGACACTTCCGACGGCTACTTTCACTTTCGCCGATAGCTTGACAACGTGGCCTAAGATTAACCTTCAAAGCTGCTTCAGCATTTAACAAAAACTGCATGTGTTACTGTGATCTGTTGCTATGAATTCCATCAAAAAAATTCCATTTCGATCCCAGAAGACTACAGACACCATTTTGTAAATATGAAAATGTTTCTTTTGATTTACTGGGTTTGTTTGAAGTCGTGCGTATTCACTTTTTGGACTGTTTCTTCATCATTTGATTCATGAACTGACCCCAGTTACAATTCTGATGATAAATGTATCGCTGTCTTCCAGGTAACACAGAAGGAACTTCAAATCTGAACCCATTCTTGTGTATTCATCAGTAAGAATTTCAAAATGGTAACTAATCCATAATATTTATATACATAGTAAAATATTACAGTTTGAACACTAATTCTGATAATCAGCAACCTCAGTCTGAGCCAGAATCGCTGTCTAAAATGAAAAACATACAAGAAAAATAAGATGACTTTCTGAATAATTAAATGTACGTAAATGTAAATACTGACCTAGCAGCAACTCGAGTGAACGTATTAGCCATTTCTCTATATACACCTGACATATGTGTTGCCACCTGAGAATAGAAACATCAAACTTCATTTTTGTTTCTTTATTAGCCATCAACAATATCAACTGCCACATGAAAACAGGGATCAGAACACAGATACCATACAAAAATTGGGATCAGAACACAACTAACATACAAAAAAAGGAATCAGAACACAACTACCATACAAAAACCGGGGCTAGTGCATAACTATCATACAAAAATAAGGATCAAACAACTATCCTACAAAAATATGGATCAGATCACAACTACCATATAAAAACAGGGATCAGATCACAACTACGGGGGGAACAACTTGAGACTTGCAATTAAATGCTCTGCCCTTGCCTACATCAAGTCCTTGTGAGGACTGGACATGACCGGGACTAGCCCCGAGGAGAATAACACAAGAAACTACAAACAGTTAGCAGTGCTAACAGAGAAAAGAAGCCAAAAAACGAGAGAATGCAGGCCCAATAGGCCCAACCAAGGACCGGTCTTAACCAGGACCAGCACAAAACAAATCTATCCGACGAACAAAGCGGAATCAATAAAACTAGCAGGAATTAGGACTAACAATCCACACAACTACGGCTCTCAACAATAACCACAGCGATGAAGCAGGTTAGACGAGGCTGAATTTGGAATTTTTTTTTTGGAAAAATGGCAATGGCAATGGCAACTACCATTTTTTAAAAAACCAGGGATCAGAACACAACTACCATACAAAAACAGGGACCAGAGCACAACTACCATACAAAAACAGGGATCAGAACACAACTACCATGCAAAAACAGAGACGATAGATGTCTGATTATGAATGAGGAAGAAGATGAATTGCATTTTTTAATTAGATAAATTAACACGGAGGCCTGACTGTGAATGAGGAAGAGGAGAAATAATTACATTTTTTATTACAGAAATTAACATGGAGGTCCGAGTGTGAATCAGGAAAAAAGAAGTCTTCATCATCATCAAGTGCCCTGTCGATTATGCTTCTCCACAAATTGTGATCTCTGACAGCATGGATCAATTCATGTGTTGACTCCCTTTCATGCCATGACACAAGACTGTCAATAATTTTCTCTTTCTGTCTTCCTGTATCTCTCTTTCCACAAAACGTTCCGGTTGTCACAACAGAAAGTCAGGTAAGAAGTCTTACCTGAACATACTTCCATCCAAGACCTTGTAAGACATTTGAAATTGCTGAGTAGAAGACCTCATCGCTAGGGGCTGCTCTGGTGAAATAAGGAGTGCTACCACCACGAGATATCATTGATGTGCTCACATCGGCCATCACTTCTGGGATGTTGTAGTCAGAAATAATGGGACTAATTATCTCTGCCTGATCATCACCTGAAAGAAGGAACCAAGTTATAGAAACCACCTTATACATACACAGTTTAAGGCCTTCACATACATTAGGTCGTTGAATAAATGAGATTTATGTAACCAATTTCCTTTCTTTCTGACTTTTTAGATAATTCACTTTGGCAAATGTTTTCTTCGCTGCCCATAATATTCTCACCATTCTAATTTTTAGAAATCACATTTTCACGCCTTCAGTTTCATCACCATTTCATTACTCATACCACGCATTCAGTTTTGCTGAAATGTAAATTTTTCTGTCTGTGGCAATGATTACTTTAACTCAGTGTATGTAGGAAGTTCTTACTTCCAATGAACAATCCCATGGGTCTGAATGAGTTAAAATAACCCGATAGGACAAAATGGGTTAAAATACCAACTAGATACAATATGTTAATGTAACAACTAGATGGGAAAGAAGGTGGATAAGAAATAACAACTAGATGGGAGAGAAGATAAGAAACAACAACTAAATGGGAAAGAAGGTGATAAGAAATAACAACTAGATGGGAAAGAAGATGATAAGAAATAACAACTAGATGGGAAAGAAGATAAGAAACAACAACTAAATGGGAAAGAAGGTGATAAGAAATAACAACTAGATAGGAAAGAAGATGATAAGAAATAACAACTAGATGGGAAAGAAGATGTGAACAAAAGCAGATCCTGTATGTAAAGCAAAGGTCCGTTGTACACACCTTGGGGCATGTTGAGTATATGGTGCTAGCCCCATATTTTCACAGACCAATCAGCAATCTATGGGTGAAGTGGTCAATGGGTGAAGTGGTCAATGGGTGAAGTGGTCAATGGGTGAAGTGGTCAATGGGTGAAGTGGTCAATGGGTGAAGTGGTCAATGGGTGAAGTGGTCAATGGGTGAAGTGGTCAATGGGTGAAGTGGTCAATGGGTGAAGTGGTCAATGGGTGAAGTGGTCAATGGGTGAAGTGGTCAATGGGTGAAGTGGTCAATGGGTGAAGTGGTCAATGGGTGAAGTGGTCAATGGGTGAAGTGGTCAATGGGTGAAGTGGTCAATGGGTGAAGTGGTCAATGGGTGAAGTGGTCAATGGGTGAAGTGGTCAATGAGTGAAATGGTCAATGGGTGAAGTGGTCAATGGGTGAAGTGGTCAATGGGTGAAGTGGTCAATGGGTGAAGTGGTCAATGGGCGAAGTGGTCAATGAGTGAAGTGGTCAGTGAATACCGGCCACCTACACTTCCCTGGACATTTCCTGGTGCTTAATTTTGGCTGGGTCAACCAGGGAGCGCAGATCAATTTTTAAATTCTGCCGTGATGGGCAAGCACACTAGCCACTGCACTACCATAGCTCACGCATGAGGTAACCAATAAACATGTAAGATGCATCGCATGGTACAGAAAGTCATAATGATGATCTCTTCATCTCACAGTCCATCACCAATTTGTCTATAGTCTGGTTTGTCTTTTTGACTTTGCTATTGAAACTATGCCATCTATATCTCTCAGAATGTTTATATTTTGTCCTCCAATTTTAATTCCCTAAAGTGATATGTGTGTTGTCTCGATGTAGATAATGAAAGGGGGGGGGGGGTCTCTGAACATGTGGTCAAGCCACCTTGCTTGTGCTACAAAGATCATGGGTTCATTTTTGGACTCTGTAATTTGGTTCATGGGGGTAATTTTTGGGAGACCCCAGGGGGTCATTGCTGGAGCTAATGAGCTTGTTCTCTGTGCAGTGCTTTCAGCAAGCTGTTCTGTAGAAAGAAGCCTGAGCCTTATGAGGTGGAACCTGGTGCAATTAAATCAAGCCTCTTGTCTTTAATCCTCTTTTTTTAAATGTTGAAAAAAAAAATGGTGATAAAATACATCTTTCCCTATGTCCTCTTTTTAAAAAAAAACCCGCAACATTCAGTCCCTTACTACTTTAAACAGTGTGTAAGGACTGCGCTTGAGTTTAACCAAGCGAACAAAAAACAAATATGTCCTTTTTTATCTGGTCTGAATTCACTTAGTTTTCCTTCAAATCTGATAGCATATTCTTGCTCCAATTATTCATTATCATACTGAATTAGTTAACACTTCTGTTCCATTAACTTCTGATATTATTTGGTATATTACAAATGCAGGAAAATATATCAATTACATATCTAGACCTCAATATTATGAAATGCCTTGCCGACTGGTGAGGGCGATCGGGCTTCTCCACACCCTACGATCTCCAACAAATATCAGTTCACTTGCTGACACCTTTAATCGGCACCTACACTATGACTAATCTATGTCAGTCGATGTCAACATTACTCCAGGGTCCTGAACAGACAAAGATGGCAGCATGCATTTTCCCCCTATTTAGCTGTAAACTAACAATAACTTTATGTGTGCTTTCTTTTTTTTTAGTAACGATTATCAAAGTGCATTTTGTGTATATTTTTTTTCTTGTACATGTAATAATTCAGAGAATGTCCAATTATAGATTTTCTTTTTAATACCATTTATAAAAAAGTATTTCCTAAGCTCTTCTCCTTAAAACAAAGGTGAGACTAAATGTCAATATATCGCCAGTTTTTTGGCCAGTTATCCCACAGGGAGGGAGCAGAAAGAATGTAACTGGTCATGCGAGTCCTTGGACTGAAAAAGATTAAAAACCACTTATCAAAACATACTAATCTGACTCACTTGTTGCATCGACAAATGCCTGAATATTGCTGGCAGCAATGACAGCTCCGGAAGAATCCATTAGTCTGTTGTTCCCACTTAATACATCAGTAATGAAACCTTGCGCCACTGCAGTATCTGGGCAGACATCGGCCACTAAACTTCCTAGACTAACTTGTAAAAACTGAGAGGGGTTGTTTGTTTTGTACTGTTGCACAGCCCATTCAGCTGCTACAAGTGACACAAGCTGTGAGACCCGACCAGCACCACATGTGAATGGAGCCCGGCCAGGTTCATGTGCATTTATTAAAGAGGCAATGACCAAATCACCAGATCTGTAGCGATAAGATACTGAATTTTGAGGCACAAGGCAATTTTCACAGCCCAAACTGGCACATGTGGCTGTGAGGTTAACAGTAAGGGAAGTGTTGCGAGATGAATCGTAGAGCACTGGTCGCATGGCCAGGGTGAAACTGTTTAGTTCAAAGCGTCCAATCTGAAGATAATAAAATGTGAATAGTATGTAGAACATTTGATGAAATTCCTATCACTTACATCAAATACTAAACAAAAGTGTCGACATAGGGCTTAACTGGATATGCCCTACTTCAACATATTAGGACCACCCAGTCTAAAATAGTGACCAGAAAATATCTTGGGAAGTACAGACAGTCGATGTGATACTACCACATCACCCACTGGGTGCTAACTGGTCATTACAAATAATGGTTAGACACAATATGTGTCTTAAAACATGTAAATGGTCCCAACTTTTATATCTGGATATCTGGAGCAAGACTTTCCTTGATAGAATGGGGCAAGGAACCACCAAGAGGCATTGCTATAACAATAGCAAATGTTGTCAATGGTTTCAAAGGTAACAGACATATGAACATATATCACTGGAAGTATTCCTGTAGAAACAAACATGGCATGACTCAAGCTGAGTAAACCACAAACTTAGTCGTTTTTTTTTTTTTTGCCTGATGAAGGTGGTGGAAATTTTACCTGAAACATTGCATTAAATATTTTGTTAATTTCAATGTAACAAGAGGCCAGAATTTGTCTGCACATACACAGAGATCTGTCACAGATTTTGTTGTAATCAACTTAAGGCTTTATAATAAAGATGTTAATAAACAAAACAAAACTGGTAACATACAATATACACAAATGTATGTACTACAGTAAACCGAGTCACAAAAACCAGCACCAGGTTTAGATGACAGTGGTTAGTGTGCGTATTTGATAAATACAGTGGTGTGAGGTCAATCCCCAAAGGAGCAGGATTATTTTTTTTTTACCAATACAGCTCTGGGGCTGACCCAGCCTCATAAGAATGGGTAGCAGACTATTTGTCTGGGAAGGAAACTGGTCAGCCCCAACCCCATATGTCCTGGCCTAGAATATGTACAGGCCGAAGACTTCACACCCCAACAGCAATAGACACACAGGACATCACAATCAACCCTAGTCTTTTAGTCTGGTTTTTTTTTTTTTTTCGTTCGCTAGCTTTGACCTCAAGCCTAGTCCACGTACATGCTACTACTCCTAGTGAATGTGATATTTACGTGTGGATTTGCTTTTCCTAATTATCATTGTTCCTCGCCATCAGGTGAAAAAATTCTGACTTCTGAGGTACTTGTAATTTACATCCCCAAGTCAAGGACAAGAAGTCAACATTTTAGTCCAACTTACCAGTGTAGGGGTTGAACCCTCTCTCTCAGTATCAGCACACCAGAAGTTTAAGAATTTGTGCTCATATCCATTCAGTCATGCTGACCTGCTGGCAGTTAGTGATATACTAGGCCATTTTTACCTTCAGTAGTTTGCCTGTTACCTTCCAACCGACGCTCATACCAATGAAATCAGCGCAAGATGGTCTGCAGCTGATTTGAACCCTCAACTCGGTATGTCGGGGAACTGTGAAATTTGTTCACTGCTCCTAAGCCAATATGCTGGCTCTGTGTGTATTTTTATCAAATTACATTTCTTTCTTTTCTTCTTGATCTTCTTCTTTCCACCTTCCGTTATATTTTTCTTATTGGGAAGAACTTTCTTTATAAGGCCATTGTCTGGGCTGTTTACTATGTGACGTTCATAAGCTCTACCTTTCTGTTACTCCATCACTTGAGTCTGTTTCTTACTCAATTTCTACTGTACTAGATGTGATTGGCAATACTGTTGGCAGTATTCTGTTTTTAAGAGTTGTGATATGACCAAACCGCCTGACTCTCTATTACTCACTAAAATCCATGATACTATATGTCATATTAACAAAGGCAAACTATATTAACTGATTCATTGCCACAGGATAATATATTGCCATATGTGACCTCCCATTTGGACACAATATATCGCCATACTAGGGTCATTGTGTTATTTGTTTTGTTTAATGGCATCTTCCACAATTTCAATGCTCATTGAATAGAAATTTACATTATAATACTTGTTCATTTGATCGTGTACCATGTTTGATCCAAGCCTTATTTTGTTTGGCACTGAATCAGTTAATTATACATGGTTAAATACCTCTTCAAATGCAAAGGTTCCCAAGCGGTTGTTATAGTTGTACACAGTGAAGTCTGATGTCTGAGGATCTCCATTAGAATCAAATGATATTGTCTGTCCTCTAAGAGAAACTGGGAAAGTGGTAGGGATAATGAAGCCCAAGTTAAACAGCATACTGTTGAACTCTGTTGGGGGCATTGTGGTCAGCCTTGAACACACACCATTAGTGCAGATAGTGCGAACTGCCTCAGCATAGGCAAACACAGCCTTCATAGTTGGTACTGCCCAGGGACTTTGAACAAATTGGGCTGCTGTTGGAGTTGGACAATTTCCAGCTGTCAATGAACATCCATAGGTTGCCTCAAACCTGTAAAAGCATTCATTAAGAGATTTATTGCACTGTGAGGGACATTTCGCTATTAGATTCTGTTAAAGCAGATACAATTAGGGTACAGGTATATAAATAACAAAACAGTATACAGTGAAATGCAGATGATTAAATCTGCATACATAAATAGTGCCAAAATTTTTGGGATAGGTAAAGATATTAAAATAAGATTACAAAAGGCAAAAAGAGCTTTCATAGCACTAGAAAATGTGTGGAAGTCAAGGGAAATTAAATTTAGCACCAAACTTAGAATATTTAACTCTAATGTTGAGTCAGTATTAATAAATGGATAAATAACATGTAGAACGACTAAAACAATGACTAATAAACTGCAAAGAAATATTAACTGGTGACTTTAAAGCATCATCATCATCATCAAGTGCTCTGCCAGTCTCCACAGATCTCGATCTTTGGTTTTCTGGATCAACTCCGCTGCTGATATTCCTTTATGCCACCATCTCAATCCATCCAGCATCATTTCTCTTCGTCTGCCTCTGCCTCTCTTACCTTAGATCTTTCCAGTTGTCACGTTGTTCTCCAACGCCTATCTTCTCATCACATGACCGAAGAAGGATGTTTGTCTCTTTATTATTGTTGTATATAATGTTCTAGTTTCATTAGCCTGTTTCAAGCAGTCGTTGTTAGTTACTCTGGCAGTCCAAGGAATTCGCAACATTCGTCTCAGGAACCACATCTCTGTTGCTTCTAATTTCTTCTTAATTTGTTCATTTACATTCCAAGATTCACTGCCATACAGAACTCTCTTTCTTACATTCAGTGATAGTGACTTATTGCATAAGATACTCTTCATTTTCTGAAATGCAGCTTTTGCTTGCCCTATTCTGCTCTTAATCTCTGTTGAACATCTTCCATCTGATGTTATAAATGACCCTGGGTATCTAAAATTATCCACTTGGTTAAGAATTGTTCCTTCTATTTCTATGTCAATTTTGGTGTCACACACCATTGTTACTGTTTTCTTGATATTCAAAGAGAGTCCTTTCCTTGCACTCTCTGTTACTACAACGTCTAATAATTGCTGTAGTTTTGTTGAATTATCCGCCACCAATACAGTGTCATCTGCATAGCGTAAATTGTTTAAATTATAACCTCCGATTGGTATTCCTGGCTTCTCTTTGATCTCTCTCATTATTACTTCACTGTAGAGAGAGAAGAGATCAGGTGACAAGACACACCCCTGTCGTACTCCTTGCTTTATCTGTTCGTAACTACTCTCTTTATTTCTCATTTTAATTGCTGCTACTTGGTTCCAGTATATATTCTTTATTATTCTTAAATCTTTCCCATCAATGTTGATATCTTCCAACATTTTAATCAGTTCATCATGTTTTATTTTTTCAAATGCCTTAGTATAATCTATGAAGCACAAATATATGTCTTTCTGTTTCTCTACTGACCTTTCTATTAGTGTCCGTAATGTATATATTGCATTGTTTGTGCCCTTTCCCTCCACAAATCCATACTGTTCTTCACTAATTTCCATTTTTATTTTCTTTCTGGTTCTTCTCATTATGATTCGGAGTAGAAGCTTAGTGATATGGTTTATGAGGTTAATTGTACGAAAATCTTCACATTCAATTGCTCCTGGTCTTTTTGGTATAGCTATAAACACAGATTTCAGCATATCACTGGGTAAATATCTACTGCTGTAAATATCATTCAACATTTTGGTTAATATATCTACTCCAAATTCTCCCAATACTTCTAATTCTTCTATTGTGATTTCATCTGGCCCAGCTGTTTTTCCTTTCTTCATATGTTTCATAGCGTCAGCGACTTCTTCTTTTAGAATAGGTGGACCTTCTAAGTTACTTTCTTCTGTTAATTCTTTCCTTTCTCCATCATATTATTCTCTTATATACTCCACCTCTTCATTATAGCATCTTCCTGCAATAATATCTTTCCTGTTTTTGATTTCAAACACGCTGTATTTATTCTTATTTTTCTTCCCGAGCACTCAATGATTTGTCTGTACATATTTTTTGTATCTTTAATGGCATTTAATTCAATTTTTTTGCACTGCTCGTTTAACCAACTTTCTTTTGCTTTTCCACATTTATCTTTTATTTCTTTATTTATCTTAACGTATTCTTGTTTGTCATTTTTACTCTGTTTTCTTTTGTCCATCAGCATTAAGATTTCTTCATTCATCCATTTTTTCTTAGCTATTTGGCTTCTCTCCGGTAATATTTCCTTGCTAGTTTGATTAATGGAGTCCCTTAACATTTCCCATTGTTCGTTTATACTCTGTACTTTAGCTACTGCATTGTACCTATTTTTCACAGTCACTCTGTATTGTTCTTGAATTTCTTTATCTATTTTCAGAAACACTTTATTAATTCTTAAACGCATAGAAGGAATAACATTGTATGACAGAATCACCAATGTAGAGCTCATGGCAAGAACTAAACAGACAACAGCAAATCAAGAGGAAAGTACAATGGCACTGGTTAGACAGACAATGAGAAAACCTGATAATAGTGTAACTAGAAAGTCCCTCATCTATAACCCACAGGACCAATGAAATATAAGAGACCTATAAACAAATGGGGAAGCAAGATTATCATATCGGGAAGATATGAAAGAAGCTGAAGGAGATTGCAAAGGATAATTTGGCTTGGCGTGGGTTGACTGAGGGCCTATATTCCAAAGGAAGGTAAAGGACAGAAGAAAAAGAAGAAGAAGAAATGCTAAGGTGTTTGGATATAAATTAATAAAATAACACTAATGACATGTAGGATTATGCAAATCTGAAAAAGTTTTAGTACAAAGAAAAACTAAAGTCTGATAAACCAAATGAAAGTATGCTTTTGTCACTGCCACTGACACAAGCTTACTCACTATAGGAAGATACTTTGAAACATTCAATGACTAGACATATCACAACACATTCTACTATATATTTCTTCACACTTAGACTGTTCAACAGATCCTTATTTTTTTATTTTTTTTTGGTGCATTTTACAGCTGTTTCTTAACATTCTTCTGTTCAAGATAGTTAACCCCCTTCTAGCCCAGATAGTTTTACTTTGCGTACAGCAGAGCTGTGACATTTGTGACTTTAAATGACACACCCGACTTCCTAGTATTTACTAATTTGATTAGCCTTCTCAGGTCATTAACTCTGTTGGTAACAAGGAACACAGCATGCATTTATTGGTTACCCCTGATGTTTTCTTTCTTCGCTCACTGTTGAGTTAAGAACCGACATCATTGCACTCAGGACATTCCCATTTGTGCTCAGTCCCCTCGTTCAACAGCCAGCGAAGAGTCATACTACTAATCGTTCCCACCACTATCTGATTAACAGTTCTCCTGGTCTTTCCTCTCAGTTTTGAGATTCTTCCAGAACCCCTGCTGATCCCCCGCAATCTCATTCTTTCCACATATGGGTTCTCAATCTGTTCCTCCGCCTTCTCCACCTGGTCCCACAAGCGCACAACCACCTCCCCCTTGTCCATAGGCAAAATACCACCAAGAGGTGCATTCCCTGCCAGCCTATCAGCCTGTTCATTCCCCCGTACACCCGCATAGCCAGGGCAAAATATCCATACAATTCTCACAATCTGTGACCTCTGAAGCGACGAGAGCCATTCCACACGAAACATTCCTTTCTTCACCTTGCTAAGCATATTCTTTGAATCCGTAATGAACACGTGTGTTGCAGTAGTCTCCTCTAGCCACCGGTATGCCGCTGTTACTGCCTCCACCTCCATTCTCATGCTGGAGGTCGTAGTCTCATATGCTTTGCTTACTTTGAATTTAAGCGCAGTCCATATATGTGCTATTACTCCATGTGCACTGGACTCCCTATTACCAATGTCCTTCCCCATCAGGTGAACCCACTCTGACTTCTGAGGCACTTATAATTTACATCCCCAAGTCAAGGACAAGAAGTCAACATTTTAGTCCAACTGTCTGGTAAAAGAGTTAATCTCTCCATCTTTGAATTAACACACCGGAAGTTTAAGAATGAGCATTCTTATCCATTCAGCCATGCTGACTTACACTAAATGAGTTAATATAACAACTGCTTGAGACAGTAATAATTAACACATAGAAAATTAATACAATGTCAGCATCCATGCTTTTATAAGCCAAAGTCACAATAATATACACACACATCAATGTTACTTTAGTACACTGACCAGAGTTTCAGCATTTATACATTTATAAGCTAACATTATAAGAATGCATAAAGGCCAAAGGCGAGCGGATCACTTCACTGCCTTGAGTTTTACTTCATGTGGCCCAGTCTCTCTAACAAAATGGCAAGTCAGCTGCCGAGTGCATCGCACAAAACACAACCTCTGTAGCTCCAAAGATGGAACATGAATCCACCACCAGCACAGCATGAGGTAAACGGCTTGACCACTTCACCATGAGGAACCCCCACCCCCCGGCAAGAATAAATACATACACACACACGTTACTTGACCACACTGACCAGTCAGCAAACCAGGGATTTCCAGTGTTACTCCTGGGACTCGCCAGCAACTGTGTGAAGTACTGTCTGAATTCATCAACAACGGCTGATCGAGGCACAACCACCAATGCTCCACGGACACGTCTTAAGCTGCTGACGTCATTTGTTATGTCTATATCACCAAGGACCCACTGCAAGCTAGCCAGAGATGGAACCTGTGAAGAAAATATTATATGGCTCATATCATTTTAAAACTGGCAAAAGTTTGATGTTAATAAAACAGTAATTACTGCCTAAAGTACCTTGCAGTGTAGGACTAAGGGGGGATTGTGAGCCTGAGTAATTAAGGCTGCCTGTGTAATGCAGCCGCCACCAACTATGCAGGTTAGGGTATTCTTACAGGCCCCGACAGAAAAAAAAATTCATCACCTTACTAAGGATTTGAACCTGGTCTCCCAAATGGAAGCCTGGCATTCTAGTCACTCGGCCAGACCCTTTCATGTTAACATTTACAGAATATTTTTATATGAAATCAGAAGCAAACAGCCCCTCTGCCGTGCGTCCACCTTGACGAGGTAGAGGGGCTTCCGCGTTCCAATGACCCCAAGAGCTATGCCGACGGTAGCACAGCTACTGGTAGGGTCACCCATGTCGGACAGGTCAAGGGAGAGGGACCAGACGAAGTGACACACAAACCTGCTGCCTTGTAGGTAGACTGGGGACAGTCAAAGGCTAGGGAAAGCACCCCAAAATATGCTTGTCGAAATCGGATGTACTGAGCCACAGGCTTGACAAAGCAGTGCAACGTAACTTTATCATTTCATGATGCCACAGATGAAAATTAATCGTTATGGTGCTAATCCCGTGAAGTCCCATCAGGCGGTGATAGTGCCGGGCCCCCTGCCTCGAGGGGGTCCACCCATGACTACTGGTGGTCACCTTCCCCTGTGCTGTGGAGTCAAGGCACAGAGGAGTAGGTTAAGAGCTATTGACCAAATACCAAGGACACTCAACATACTACAGTGGAATGCCGAAGGAGTTTATAACAAGAAAGAATCCCTGACACAGCGTCTTCATAAAGATAGAATAGATGTGGCATGCATTCAAGAGACACACCTCAACGCCAAGCACAAATTCTCAGTCAGGGGATATCAGGCCACACGTTTCGACCGCGAAGGACATAAAGGAGGAGTTCTAATACTTACACGAAATACAATACCTTGCAGCGAAGTATCTGTGATCTCTGACAACCAAACAGAAATTATAGGTGTTGATATAATGATAAAGGACGTGAAAATAAGAATCTTACAATCTTTATAGCCCAGCAGATAAGGATCTTACACTCTCAAACATGAAAATAACTGACACAAACTGCATTATTGTCGGAGACTTTAATAGCCGTTCAGAAAGATGGGGATACCCAGATACTGACAAAAGAGGAGATGAAGTGGAGGACTGGGAAATAGACTCAAATCTCCATCTACTCAACAAAGCGGATGACACACCGAGCTTCTACTCCAGAAGATGGATTACCACTTCTACTCCAGACTTAGCTTTCTGCACAGGAGACATCCTCCACAAAATCGATCGCCATGTGCTGGACCAATTAGCAGGTAGTGACCACAGACCAATCAAGCTTGTAATGAATATGGAGTATGTTCCACAGGAGCAAAAGCCCTTGCCCCGCTGGAATTACAAACGAGCAGATTGGGACAGATTTGCCACACTAACAGACAAATATTGTGAAAACATAAATACACGATATGGCAACATGAAGCAAATGGTGGAAAGTCTAAACAGAGCAATAATACAGGCAGCCACTGAGTCCATTCCAAGAGGAGCGAGGAAAAATTACAAACCATACTGGACTGAAGAACTACAAAGTTTGGAGGACAAAGTTGAAGATGCCAGGAAGACAGCAGAGAGAGAACAATCTATTGAAGCGAATACCTCTCTCAAAGCCATCTCAGCAAAATATAAAAGAACAGTAAATCAAACAACAAGAGATCGTTGGAGGGAAAAAACAGAAAACCTGAATTTTGACAGGGATGGAAACAAACTATGGAAACTAGTGAAAGCCATGAACAATGAAGGACCTAGAAACAAACAAATAACAATTAAACAAGGAAATGCCTTGCTTACAGGAAAAAAGGCTGCAAATGCACTAATGGAACACTATGCAAATGCAAACCACATTGATATTACAACCGAACAGAAGAAAGCAATCAAAGACAAACAGATACATCATAGAAATACAGAGACAGCAGCAGAATATATGATGGCAAATCTAACAATGGAAGAAATGGAACAGGCAATGAATACCCTAAAAAAGAAGAAATCACCAGGAAAGGATGGAATCACAAATGAAATGCTAATAGGACTAGGCACCAAGGCAAAGAAGAAACTACTAGCAGTCCTAAATAACAGCTGGAAGAGAGGAATAGTCCCACAGGCATGGAAGGAAGCTATACTAATACCAGTCCCAAAGAAAGGAAAAGACCTGGAAGAACCAAATGGCTATCGACCTATCAGTCTACTTAGCTGTGTAGGAAAATTAATGGAACGCATTATCAATGGCAGGCTAACATGGCATCTGGAAGAAAACAAACTTTTAACACCACACCAAGCAGGATTCAGAAAGTACAGATCCACTGAAGATCAAATAACCTATATAGCTCAGGAAATAGAGGATGCCTTCCAAGAGAAAAAGCACACACTAGCAGTCTGGATAGATTTAGAAAAAGCATTTGATAAAGTATGGAAGGAAGGACTGAAAGTAAAACTGCAAAACATGCATGTTTGTGGAAAAATGTATAAATGGATCAGCCACTACCTTGAGAACAGAACTGCCAGGACAAAAGTACAAGGACAAACAAGCAAAATGATGCTGCTGGAGCAAGGTGTCCCCCAAGGAGGAGTTCTTTCACCAACATTATTCCTAGCATATATAAATGACATCACAGAAAATTTTCCAGCCAGAGTACACACATCCTCCTTTGCAGATGACCTAGCCATATGGACATCTGAAGAATATATTAGTACAGCTAACAGCAGAATACAGCAAGCCTTATTAGCGCTAGAGGACTGGTCAAAATCATGGCTAGTGAAGATAAGTGAGGAGAAAACAACATGCACAGTGTTCTCCCTCTCAAATAAAACTCAGCAACCTAAGCTGGTATTGAATGGAAAAATATTGCGCCATGAAGAAAATCCAAACTATCTAGGAGTCACCTTTGATCGTCGCCTGACATGGAAGACACAGGTTGAGAAAAATCGAACAAGAGCAAGGCAGAGAATGGCAATCATGAAAAAGCTTGCTGGTACAACGTGGGGAGCAGATGAGAAAGTTCTCAAGAAGTTATATACTGGACGGGTGAGGCCAGTACTGGAATATGGCATTGCAGCTTGGGCAACAGCAGCTAAGTCAAACTTTAACAAAATAAGTAGAGTCCAAAACCAAGGAATGCGAATCATAACTGGAAGCCTGAAGACAACGCCTATTAATGAACTAGAAAAGATCACTTGTTTACAACCAATGCAGGATAGAAGAGATAGCAGAGCCCAGCAACAAGCAGAAAAATTTAGAAGATTGACAGACCACCCTATGTACAACAGATTTAATGGTTTTGGAAAGGGAAGACTGAAGCGTAGCAACTTTGTAGAAACTGCAAAACGAAGGATTAGGGCAGATCCTATACTTAACATATCAACAGTCAAGCCCATACACAATGCACACAAGTTCCCAGCTTGGAGACAGCAGCAACTGCCTGAGATGATAGAAAACATTCCTGGTATTGAGAAAAAGAACACTCAGCATGAAACCGAAAGAAGAGAAATAACCCTAAACTACATAAAAGAACATTACCCAAGCAGGAATTGGACCCATGCATATACAGATGGATCAGCCAAAAATTCAATAGAGAATGGAGGAGGAGGAGTTCTCCTAAATTTAAAAAATGGAGTGAAAAAAACACATTCAATGGCAACTGGAAAATTTTCAAGTAACTTCAAAGCGGAGGTAGAGGCTCTGAAAACTGCAGCAGAAATGCTCCTGATGGAGGAAAATAAAGAGAAGCAAATAGCTATCTTCACAGATGCAAAGTCAGCTGTCTCAATACTGAAGAGCAATAACAGCACAGAACTAACTGACCTAAGAGCAGCACTCCATGGTCTATGCCAGAAATCCAAAAAAGTTGTAATACAGTGGATCCCATCACATTGCAGTATACCTGGAAACGAAGAGGCTGACAGACTGGCAAAAGAGGGCGGACGACTACCACAGCCTGACATAGACATAACCTATAATGAGGCAAAGAGGTTGATAAAAAGCACTTATAGAACCAAATGGGAATCAGAGCATCCAGGCCATCAGAAGGATGATGCATATTACAAACTCGACCGAAGAGAACAAGTAGCAATCTTCAGACTCCGCACAGGACATAACAGGCTGAAATACCACTTGTTCAATAAACTAAAGATAGGAGATACCGATGAATGTAATTGTAGAACTGGAAAAATGACAGCAAAACATTTGCTGCAGGATTGCCCAACGTATGCAGAACAGAGAAAGATATTTTGGCCCACACCTGCTTCATTTGAGGACAAGCTCTATGGAGATATCAACAAGCTCAAGTTGACCGCAGCTTACTTTAACTATATACAGGTTGACATTTAAAGGTGCATGAAGACCCAGAGGCATGAAATGGAATATTGCTTGGATAGCAAATCCATTATGTGGAAAGTCCAAATCGAAAGCTCGCTGTGTGGGCTTCATAAAAGGTGGAAAAGTGTCCTAGTGGCACGAAATGGAATATTGCTTGGATAGCAAATCCATTACGTGGAAAGTCCGAATCAAAAGCCCATTGTGTGGGCTTCATAAAAGGTGGAAAAGTGTCCTAGTGGCATGAAATGGAATATTGCTTGGATAGCATATCCATTACGTGGAAAGTCCGAATCAGAAGCCCACTGTGTGGGCTTCATAAAAGGTGGAAAAGTGTCCTAGTGGCACGAAATGGAATATTGCTTGGATAGCAAATCCATTACATGGAAAGTCCGAATCGAAAGCTCACTGTGTGGATGTCATCTGCAGACTGCATACTTCTGGTTTCCGGAAGAACAGCCTATGGTGAACGGAAGGCCCAATATACGGAAGTGAGGCTAAACAGCCATGTGCAGGACGTGACGATTCCTTGGGTGAGCCCAGTACCAGAGCGCTATGTATCGGCTCTGCAAGTATGGAAGCCTCCTTGGATGGCGGGGAATGCCCATGGTCTGCCCGTGCCTTCCCTTGAGGGCTGACCAGGATCTTTGGCTGTTCTATATGGACCAGCTGGGATGGGGGATAACACCACAACAGTGAGAGTCAAACGTCCTAAGAAACCCCCGGGAAGGTTAACCCGGTCAACAAATGCCCGCAGAAGTCGGATGTGTCGGCCTAACGGCGCAAGAACGCAGCTCTGCTGTAAACAGGCACAACGCAATCACATCCGGAAAAAAAAACTCCGGATGAACGAAGAAGAAGAAGAAGAAGCAAACAGTCTGTGAATGTTAACTCCACTGAATTAAGCACAGTAGGTTGCGCATTCGCCTATTGGCCTAATAGTCACCCATTTAAATCCCCATTTGAGTGAGGATTTTTTTTTATTGAACTCGACTCACAGGCTGACCCAGCCTAAAAAGGTTACCAGGACATAAAGGCAGCCATCACGATACCGACATCACCCATCAAGCACAGTTTTGATCTATAAAACAATGGCGCTAGCACCATATACCTAAAATGTCTCAAAGCATGGAACAGGACCTTTACTTCTTACTTACTGCAACATTTATCTTACCTCATCAACAGCTTGAAGTATTACTTTCGTCAAACTGTTGGGTGACATCAGTACAGCAACAGGTGTAGATACATTTCCCATATTAGTCAGAGCTGTCTTGTAAGAATCTTTGTTGCCTTTTGTGTCCAGCATAAGTGACTGTGACACACACAGACCTCGATTGTACATGGCCATGAGCAGCTGTTCATATCCGCTGCGTCCGTAGGCATCATCAGTGTATACGACAAGGATGTTTTCCCACTGCAGTTGCTGCAGAAGCTGGGCCAATACCTGCGAATAGTTTCAATGTTATAGTTAGTTGCATATCCTTAACAAAACATCGCAATCAACCGCAAATTTTTTGCCTGTTTTTAATTTACTAGGCAACTTTTACGTTCAGTAGCTTGCCATTGATTTCTGAATGACCAATGCTCATACCACAAAAATCCAAGCAGGACGATCTGCTTCCATATCGTTTGCAGCTGATTTTGAATCCTCGACTCAGTATGTCCGGGAATTGTAAAACATGTTCATTGATTTCAACTAAAGCGCCAATGAGTATAGTTTACACACACATTTTAATAACAATTTCAGGTACCAATTCTAAAATACTAAATTACTGACATCCTGTTTATTCATATTATTTCTTACAAACTGAGATAATTTGACCACATTAAACGTCACAGGGGTTTGGAAAGAAAGTGACGGAAGGCATGGTTTCTGGAAGACGAGGCAGGGATGGACTAGCATAAATATGGACACAGGATACTGCAGACATGAAAATGCATGCGGTAGGAGAACTGGCAAGGGATCAAGCATCTTTTTGCTGGGCCATGATGAGAGCGATGTTCTGCAAAGGACCTGCTACATGAAGATTTCTATAGTGCATTCACAAATGTTTGCCTCATTCATGATCAATATTTTTTTTTTAAGTATCTGTTGCAACATTATAAAACTTTTCCTGCTGTCTTATATTTACTCCCACCCAAGAAATATGTCTTTGAAAGGTCCAAAGGCAACTGAAATCATGGAAAGCGGCGAAATGTCTTTGATGTTTGGCAAAAACGTATTTAATTCACGCAAACACACTTGTCTTACAGTAATGTGCATCAATTCGGGTAACACTTCTTTTCTCTATGTGACATGCTTCTCATAAGGAAATTCCCGTGCACCACGGAGAATATTCATTATTAAACACTGATGTTTCCATGTGAAGATGTAATACATTTCATAATATGCACTTAATCTCTGACTCGTAAATTATATACCACATATAAACAATAAGATCTGCTGTACAATCTCCAGAACAAAAAATTTTTGTTGGGTGTACATAATGACAAGGTTATATGCTAAACCTCATAATTTTCCCTCAGGGGTTACTGAGTTATGGATTTTTATACAGGAGAAAACATTTGTGAATGCACTATAAAAATGAAATGATGAGCCACTGAAGCATTGTGGCTAGCTTACCAAGACTGTAATTCAGGTTCAGTCGCCGACAGTGGTAGAGTTTATTTTAATTACCAGTATAGCAGTAAAGCCAATCCAGCCTAATAAAATTGGCACTGGTAACTGTCAGAACTTTCATGGAAGGAATGGTGATGAGGAAGGGAACTAGTCAACCAAGTTCATTGTGTTGAAGATTTTGAAGCCTTTTATCACAGCATGCTCATATAGCACCTAAATTGATATTCTGCTGGGAAGTAGTAGCAATATAATTACATTTGCAAATTGGCAGGAACTTGAAGATGCTAATGATGATTCTGGTAATATAACTGATAATATTACTTACATTAGTCATAGAGTGCCGGTCTCCGTGGCAAAGGCGTTACGGACGCAATTCGTAATTCTGCTTACCTGCATTCGAAACAGTTGCGACAGATTTGGCGGCAGACCATGTCGCGCTGGGTTGTAACATGTTGGTATGGGAGCCAGTCATTCAGAAAGCAATAAGCAATGGCAAACTACTGAACGTAAACTTGCCAAGACATCAACAACAGCAGTGCTGGTGTTGACAGCGCTGTACTGTAAATAGGCTATGCCAAAAATAAAGTCACAGAGTTTCTTGAAGAACTCAATGCTCTGTTAAATAGAGGCTGTTAGTAATAAATATACAGACAGTCATGCATCATGTAACAACAACATAACCAACCTGTGCAAACACAGCATATGATGGCACTGTCCGCAAGAAGGTCGGATACCTAAACTTATCACTTAATTGAGGTTCAGTTGCCCCAGGAGAAATGAGGCTAACTGGTAGCTGACCTGCAAGAGCAGCTGCTGGAATGGCTGTTGAACTAGATAAAGATCCAATGGTACCTGATACAACAAAAACAACGTTTATTATTATGCAAAATGTTTATCAGTTTCTTATATGTCAATCAATATCAACAGGTTCACAAATTTGAAGCTATAACCAAAATATAAACAGTGACTTATGCAATTCTTTTCTGTTATAGCTGGTTTCTGCTTTGGTACTTTTTTTTTTAACTTTTCAGTGGATCTTTCACACTTTATGATCTCTTTATTACAATGGTGTGCCTGTCTTATGCCTAATTTATGAGCTAAATGTAACTTCTACATTAATTACAGTTTCTCTGAAGTCAAGATCAACTTGATATAAAACAACAGCAAAACACTTTTGAACTCCTGAAATCATTCAAATTCCAAACAATTATAGGTAAAATAAAACTACCAAGTAAAATAATTTACCTGCAATCACTGTGTTATTTGACATGCAAAATAAACTACTTGATTTGGATTGTGGGAACATCATCTCAAGGTACACCAAGAGCATTACTGGCTGAGACACATGTGTCATATGCATTCAAGCCTACAGAAGTAGAAAATGTATACGATTTCTGAAAATCCCATCATTAATAATTACAATCTAAAAGTTCACAGTAAGATTAAGAATACAACATACTATGTTTAAAACTTTTAAAGGAAATAAATATTATATATACAGTTTTTTTCTTTTTATTAAAATAAATCGTTTACTTTGAATAACGAAGACACAAACAATAGATTGCACGATTTATTGCCTGGCATATTTCGCTGCATCTCGTCAGGTACATACTGCAGAAATCACACAACTTACGTGAAATTAACTAGATAAATCCTTCAAGTTGAAATATACACATATTCGCACAGTAATGTCAATTATCTACCACGGTAATTTTAAGCTGACTAACATGTCTTTCTGTTTGCACAATTCTGGCTTGCGTTGATAGATCATAATTGCTTCTGCAAATTTTAACAAACGAGTATTTTGTGTTCTAAACAACACGCGAAATGCAGTGTCTCTGGACACAACGTGGCCACTGGCAACGATGTGCCTGCCAATTGAAGACGCCGGGAGCTTCCGGTGTGTCGGCTCCTCGCGGCTAGCATCTCCTGTGTGTTGTATCTTGTTGACCCATTGAGGTATGTGTTCTGACACCCGTTTGTTAAGCTGTCTCTCCTTTTGACCAATGTAAACGGCCTGGCATCTACATGTGAATTGGTAAATACAATTGTTTGTGGCGTACAGAGGAACAGGCTCTTTGACTGTTGGTGTAGGAATGGGTACGGTTTTACATCTAATGACTGGAGTTGCCGCACAGAATGTTCGACCTACTGCTGTAGTAAGACGGTCTTGTAGACGTTGCATTACGTCATCCCCTCGAAAGGTTAGCTGGATGAATACCTTGAGTTTAGGGACTGTAGTTACGTCTGCTTTGGGTTTGGGCTGTTGGCAATGGCGCTTTATAAATCCTGTGGAGTACCCATTCAGGTTTAAGACATTCTTCAGAGTTTCAAATTCCTCTGTCAGTGTGTCCTGGGTGCATATCTTTCTAGCACGGTCAAACAAGGTCCGTACTAAGCCCCGTTTGTACTGGACAGGTGTGAAGCTCTGAAAATTTAGGTATTGGCCAGTCCATGTTTCTTTGCGATACACCGATCTTTGAATTATGCCGTCTGCTCTACTGCTCTCGTTTACTGTTCCTCTTCTTCTGCTGCAATGAGTCTCTTATGCTCAGCACTGTACTCAACAAATTGATGAGCTGCCTTCATGTCAGATCACTGCCTGTATTCAAGTTTCTCTTAGTTATGATAGATTATGGATTTGTTGGAGTGAAGGGAATGAAAGAACGAACGAACCACTTTTATTTTCAAAGGGTCACATATTGGGCACGCAGGCCCTACTTACATTCAGCCCTTCCAATCACTCATCATTCATCAATTGTGCATGTTACATTCACATAGGAAAAAAAACATTGTCAAATGAACGTTGTAAACATAAACAAAGCATGTTACAATGTTATGAGATGAAGGTAGGGCATTCTCTACATGTAGAGAAGACAGTACAAGCTTGAGGGGAAGAGAGGAAGGGGGAGACCAAGGGAGGAGATCATGGACAGAGTGACAACATTGTGTGGAGGAACATTGGTATCATAAATGACTGGCAGTACACGAGATAGAGAGCTGTGGATTGACATGATCACCACCACCACCACTGTCAGAAGAAGATTTGTGTTTACTCATATCCTTTATGTGGCAGCTGAGGTAGCACAGTTGCTAGAATGTTAGCCTGCCAGCCTGGTGCTCATGTTTTTTTAATCCTTACTGAGGCAGAGATTTTTGTGTAAATCGACCTAGGCTACGGTAGACACAGCATAAAATGGACACCAGGACATCCCTACTGAGGCAGAGATTTGTGTGTACATCTACCTAGGCTACGGTAGACACAGCATAAAATGGACACCAGGACATCCCTACTGAGGCAGAGATTTGTGTGTACATCTACCTAGGCTATGGTAGACACAGCATAAAATGGACACCAGGACATCCCCACTGAGGCAGAGATTTGTGTGTACATCTACCTAGGCTACGGTAGATACAGCATAAAATGGACACCAGGACATCCCCACTGAGGCAGAGATTTGTGTGTACATCTACCTAGGCTACGGTAGATACAGCATAAAATGGACACCAGGACATCCCTACTGAGGCAGAGATTTGTGTGTACATCTTCCTAGGCTACAGTAGACACGGCATAAAATGGACACCAGGACATCCCCATTGAGGCAGAGATTTGTGTGTACATCTTCCTAGGCTACAGTAGACACGGCATAAAATGGACACCAGGAGATCCCTACTGAGGCAGAGATTTGTGTGTACATCTACCTAGGCTATGGTAGACACGGCATAAAATGGACACCAGGACATCCCCACTGAGGCAGAGATTTTTGTGTACATCTACCTAGGCTACGGTAGATACAGCATAAAATGGACACCAGGACATCCCTACTGAGGCAGAGATTTGTGTGTACATCTACCTAGGCTACAGTAGACACGGCATAAAATGGGTACTAGGACATCCCCATTGAGGCAGAGATTTGTGTGTACATCTACCTAGGCTACAGTAGACACAGCATAAAATGGACACCAGGACATCCCCACTGAGGCAGAGATTTGTGTGTACATCTACCTAGGCTACGGTAGACACAGCATAAAATGGACACCAGGACATCCCTACTGAGGCAGAGATTTGTGTGTACATCTACCTAGGCTACAGTAGACACGGCATAAAATGGGTACTAGGACATCCCCAGTGAGGCAGAGATTTGTGTGTACATCTACCTAGGCTACAGTAGACACGGCATAAAATGGACACCAGGACATCCCTACTGAGGCAGAGATTTGTGTGTACATCTACCTAGGCTACAGTAGACACGGCATAAAATGGGTACCAGGACATCCCCACTGAGGCAGAGATTTGTGTGTACATCTACCTAGGCTACAGTAGACACGGCATAAAATGGACACCAGGACATCCCCACTGAGGCAGAGATTTGTGTGTACATCTACCTAGGCTACAGTAGACACGGCATAAAATGGACACCAGGACATCCCTACTGAGGCAGAGATTTGTGTGTACATCTACCTAGGCTACGGTAGATGCAGCATAAAATGGGTACCAGGACATCCCCACTGAGGCAGAGATTTGTGTGTACATCTTCCTAGGCTACAGTAGACACAGCATAAAATGGACACCAGGACATCCTTACTGAGGCAGAGATTTGTGTGTACATCTTCCTAGGCTACAGTAGACACGGCATAAAATGGACCAGGACATCCCCACTGAGGCAGAGATTTTTGTACATCACCTAGGCTACAGTAGACACGGCATAAAATGGAACCAGGACATCCCCACTAGGCAGAGATTTTGTGTACATCACCTAGGTCATATACAGTAGACACGGCATAAAATGGACACCAGGACATCCCACACTGAGGCAGAGATTTGTGTGTACATCTACCTAGGCTACAGTAGACACGGCATAAAATGGGTACTAGGACATCCCCACTGAGGTAGAGATTTTTATGTACATCAACCTAGGCTACAGTAGACACGGCATAAAATGGATATCAGGACATTCCCACTCAGGCAGAGATTTTTGTGTACATCAACCTAGGATACGGTAAGCACAGCATTTTGAGTGGTTACGAAGTATGGTGTCCTCCTCGAATGCTGGAGGTCCTGTGTTCAAGCGCCGGTGAGAGCCAGGATTTTTTTCACATGGAACTTCTAGTAACAAAATTTCCTATGGTCTCTGTGGGGTGAGATCAGACACCATGTGTATTGTTGTGCATGTAAAAAGATCCCTTGGCAGTTGGAAATTGAAAAAGAGTAGCCTAATAGCACTGCCAGGGCAAAATTTTGAATTAAAAATCTACCCAAAATATTTCAGGACCCTTGCCGGTGCTACGGAGTTCATGCACTGAGCTGAGATTCTCCAAACTCAAGCTTGAGTTAGAAGTAGAACGGAGCACTTAGGTTACACCCGTGTGCCGTGATGTTGATCTGTCGACTAAACTAAACTAAACTATACTAAACTAAGACACAGATAAAAATGGGTACCAGGACATCCCTACAGAGGCAGAGATTTTTGAGTAAATCGACCTAGGCTACGGTAGACACAGCATACAATAGATACCAGGACATCCCTACTGAAGCAGAGATTTTTGTGTAAATCGACCAAGGCTACGGCAGACACAGCATAAAATGGGGAGCAGGACATTGTTTGAGAAATAAAGACAGTCAGCATGATATTTACCACATCACTCAGACAGTGCCGATTAGTCTAAAAATATGGACCCAGCACTGTATGTCCAATGTGCTTAAGGTGTTTAAAAGAACCCTTTACTTTACTTTTGCTATTAAGCATGCCATAAGATGCAACTAAGGAGAGTTGGTATGAAACTGGCTGCTTTCTTCTGTAGAAAACTTAAGCTGCAATATCCAAACATAAGAGCGGTTGGCATGAGTAGGCTGATAGCCTATGTTTTATTGGTAAATGGCACAAGAAGATGAAGAAAGTTTAATGTATTTTCCTCTGGTTTCACATTCTGTCAATAAGGATCATAGACCACAGCACAGCAGAATGCGAATAAGCCCTAATGTTTGCAGAAACTGTGGTATCTGTAAGCATGTTAATAAGACACAGTTGCTGTTTCAATGTAAACATACTGGAAATGAACCCTCAACCTTCGGAATGCAAGGCAGGTGGCTTGACTGCTTTGCCAGGCAGACATGCAAACAATACTGTAAATAGTCCCTTCAGTATGTCTCAAGTTATAAACTGACACTTACCAAATTTAACTCCACCATAACCACTTCCACCGTTGAGGTTGTTCAAGAAGTTTATTGCAAACCTAGCAGCCTCAAAAACCTGCATTGTGTCTGAAATGTAGAGATGATTTCAGTAATTGTCTTATCACAAAGGGTGAGACAGATTTCATTTGATTGCTGATTACTTTATGGTTCTTATCACAAATAGATTAATTGTATATGTATGTTGAATACTTTATTGTCTTATCATAAAGAGTCACACAAATTGTGTATGATTGTTGATTTTGCCTTTATTTCTCCTCCTTCTTCTTCTTTTTTCTTTGTTCCTCTTTCAAGGAAAGTGTTTCACACCTAATTATGCACCTCAAAGGTTCAATGTGTCCGACTTCAGCATGCATGTGTGTAAGGTTTGCTTCCTCCAGGCAGGTTCCATCCAAGGTAATGGGTTCTATTTACTCAAGCTCTTCATTGTGTTATCATGAAGAGTCAGAAACATTTTAAGTATGTTTATTACTCTTATGTCTTATGAAGGGTCAGGCTGATTTTTATGTTTGTATTGATAACTTCAGTAAGTTTCTTATCATGAAGAGTAAGTTTCTTATCATGAAGAGTCAGTCTGACTTTACATGTATGTTGATTATTTCTGTGACTTATCAGAAAGAGTCTGACAGATTGTGTCTATACTGATGACTTTTATAAGTGTCTTGGCATAAATTAGACATAGTTTATGTCTGCGCTGAATGCTTCTGCAAGTATCTTTATGAACTGTTAGATTCTATATCTGCATTATCAGATCCATCTCACATATAATGGAATAGCTAACCTCTTTAAACAACAATGTAATGAAAACAGTTTTTTATATTGTCACAGAACGTACCAGATTTTAAATATACACAGCTGAACTGTTATTGAGATTTTGTAACTAACTAGGCAGATTTTACTGTATCGTTTACACTAAATCAAAATGCCCTCTGTTAATTAAAAATAAAGAGTAAAGTACATATGTTTCATCATCATCATCATCATCATCATCATCGTCATCATCATCATCTTCCACTTCTGCCATCAAGCGTTGTGGGGAGGAATAATTTGCGTTCCAGCGCCCGGTGGACGGCACTGGATAGTGTCATTCCGTGTGGTTGTACAATGTCTCTGATGTCGTCAATCCATTTTCTTCTTGGACGTCCTCGTGGTCTCGTTGCAGATGATCTTTGATGTAAGGCCAGTGATGGTAGTTGCTGATGTTGCATTCTAACGACATGGCCAAACCACTTGATCTTCTGTCTTTCAATAAATGTGGCACAAGGTGTTGATCCCACAGTCTGTCTGATAGTAGCATTTCTTACTCGGTCTCGGATTGTTAAGTTGGCAGCTCTCCTCAGGCATCTCATTTCGCAGGTGTTGATTTTGCGAAGGTGTAATTTGGATAAAGTCCAGGTTTGAGATTGGTATCATAGGGTTGGTGTGAATATGCTGTTTATTATCTGTCGTTTTGCGGACATGGGTATGTTTGGATGTTTCAGTAAGGGTGATAGTTGATATGTAAGTGCACTAGCTTTTTGACATCTGATTTCAATTTCTCTGTCCAATCTGCCATCTTCTGTGATCATACTTCCAAGGTATTTGAATTCTTTAACTTGTTTCAGAGGTGTGTTATTTATCTGTATACTTAGTGGGCCTGGCGATCTGCTAACTTGCATTACTTCGGTTTTGGCTGTGTTTATACTCATATTGTATCTGCTGCAGGTTGAACTCAGATTAGTAATATGATTTTGTAGTCTGCCCTCATCGCTATAAAACAGGCACTGATCGTCTGCAAATAGAAGTTCATTTATTCCCTGTGGGTCAGTTGTTTCATCTGGAGTAAAGAGTTCTAAATTTTCTGAATCTGTTCTGTCGAGACTTGCTTCTTTGGAAATTCTGTCCATGTAAATATTGAATATCAGGGGAGAGAGCACACATCCCTGCCTCACTCCGGTATTGACTGTGAACATATCTGATATCTTGTGTTCTTACTGCACTTTAGCTCGAGTGGTACATGGCTATGATGTTTTCGAGCAGTTGCCCTTGTATCCCATAGTCTTCAAGGATGGTCCATAATTTGTATCTGTCTACTCTATCGAAAGCCTTTTCCTGATCTACAAACACAATATTCTGCTGGTCACTATATTCGATAATATTTTCACAAATTTGTCTAAGTGTAAATAATGCATCAGTGCAACTTTTACCTTTCCGAAAACCGAATTGTGCTTTGCTTAACTGTTGTTCAACTATTGGTCTAGCTCAGTGGTTCTCAACTGGTGGGGAATTCCCCCCCAGGGGGGAATTTTAGGGTTTCCAGGGGGGGAATGAAGAGTATTTCAAGATGGCGTTAATACAAGAACTGATTTCTTGATGATGTTTTTCCCTTCATACTTTACGGTTCTGTACATCTCACCCTTCTAAAACATTTTATAAAGTAAGTTGACCCACAAATCACATTTTATGTGGACGTCTAGACTTGTTTTAGTATGTGCTTCCATTATTACGTATACTGTGGACGAGCTGGGGAGGGGGGATTTTTAGGTAGGAAATATGAAAGGGGGGAATGACGTTCTGAAAATATGGTGAAGGGGGGCACGGGCCAAAGAAGGTTGAGAACCACTGGTCTAGCTCTTTGTTCCAATAGTTTTGCATACATTTTCCCTATATGGCTCAGGAGTGATATACCTCTGTATGTTTCGCACTCTCTCATATTGCCTTTCTTTTTCCATATTGGTACTATTATTGCCTGTTGCCAATCATCTGGGACTTTTCTTTCTTCCCATGCTATATTAAAAAGTCTTGTTAGCCATTTAACTCCTGTTTCCCCACAGGCCTGAATATCTTCTGTGGTTACTCTATCTGGACCTTGTGATTTGTTTTTAGGACTTTTCTGTATAACTGCTTTGATTTCTGCAGGTATGAAATTTGGTTCTTGCTGTCACTGGCATTTAGGCACATATGTTTATATGTGATAAATAGAGGAAAACAGCACGTTCAATGGGAAGATAGTATCAGAATATTGAATGGACAGAAGATGTTTAACCATATGAGCATGGTGAGAGACAGAATTGTCAGAGGTCCATTAAACCGACCTCTCATGTCAAGGTGGACACTGATGTCGTCTAAAGCCAGCATATGTCAAGAGAAAAAAAGAGAAAATAAATCAAGTTTAATATCAAAATTGGTGTGTAGAAAAATAAAAATGTGACAAAGACAACAACTCATAAACCAGATTAAACTCAGGGAATATTAAATTACCTGATAATGGTTTTCCGCATCCTGAACCGTTTGTTCCCATGCCCCGAATTTCAAATAGACCGCCAATAATAACTTGAGCTCCAGGCTGGACAGTGGTCATCTGCCTGTCCATGGTACAGACTTGTTGAACTACAGTCTGGCAGTTGCAGAGAACTAGCAGAGCTGCTAACGGCAAGAATGCCTTTATCCACATGATGGTTGTCTGAAAGAACAAAAAAACTAAGGCGGCTAAATACTTCAGGAGTAAATGATAAATTGCTATTACATGAATTGAGAACACATAGTAACAATACATGTGTATACCTTCACGAGAAATTAATGCACTGGTATTCATCTATGTTCACAGAAAACAAGGAAAAGCAGTATAAACCAGAGGACAGCAAAATTGTAAGTTATAATCACTCCAGAATTATACGCAATTACCCCCAAATAGTGACATTTCACTTAAGGAAGATGCACAACCATCTAGATGCCCTTGATAAAATGTGCCATGATTACCTAGGTCTCTCATTCATCTGGGAGCCATGGTAACATAGTAGCAAGCATGCTTACCAGGTGGGCCAGTGGTTATGTATTCCAATCACCATCAAAGCAGGTTTTTTTTAATTGACCTTGGCCCCCAGAAACCAGGAAATGTCTTGGGAAATAAAGGCAACCAGCATGATATTCAGCACTTCACCCGTCAAGTGCTGATTGGTCTACAAATATATGGGGCACCACCATATACCCAACATGCCTCAAATTGTGTAAAATGGTTCTTAACTTTTGTATATTTATCGCTCACCTGAATTAACTACGGAATATGGACAGAATACACCCATGACATTTCTACAGTATTAGATGTCAGAAATATGTCTAAATCTTCTCTGTATCTTGTATCTTTTACTGCCCACAGAGCAGACTGCCTCACGTTGGTTTCCCATACAAAGATATGTGTGCCAGTCATTCAGAAAGCAATGGCAAACTACTGAACATAAACTTGCCAAGAAATCACAAACTAGACAAAACATGCTGGGGTTGACTACGATGTCCTGTAAAGGATATGCAATGAACTTATACTGCCCTTTTTCCCTCGTTGCAGCATAGGTCGTCAACAAACTCCTGCCAAGCTGTCCTATTTTTTTCCCCACCTACTGCAACTCTCTTCATGTTCTCCATATATTATTCATCTGTCTAAGTCTCTTCTCCGTGTGTTTTAGGTCATCCTCTATTTCTTTTGCGATGTGGGTTCCAGAGAAAATACTTCCTAATTATCAAGTTTACTCAGCGTGTGTCCTATTCAGTGCCAGCATCTTTTCCTCACATCCTGATTCACTGGAATCTATTTCTCTCCCTAAGCTCCATGTTAGTGATTCTGTCATATTTTAATTATCCTTTTCTGCGCAGGCAATTGTTAATGTTCTTAGTTTATTAGCAATTGTTTAGTCATTCTTTATGTTTCTGACCCATACAGCAGCACTGATGAACCGCAGAGTTAAATATTCTTGGTTGTTGTTGTTGTCTTCCACTTATGCCGTTAGGCGTTGTGGGGAGGGATGATTGAAGTTCTGGTGCCTGTGACTAGCGCCTTTCCTCCAATTTCCTCCAAGCATCTTGAGCAGAGTTTTAGGATGAAGTAAATTAACCTACCAGTTTGCTAGACCAGTCGTAGGTTCCTTACCTACTTAACCCTTGTATATTTATATATTTTTGTAATATTCTTGGTACTAGGATTAAATTCTTTTTACTTTCCTAGTACAGTGCAAACCGCTTAAGGCGATCTGATGTGGCAAATTTCTGTTGTGTAGAACAATATTATATTGCATGTTGTAAATGCATTACTATATGCTTGAACGTTTATAAGAGGAATTTATGATAAGGAGAACTATTTCTTGGGTCCCAGGTGAGTTTGCCTTATCAAGTCTGCACTGTACTATGAAAGCTTCTCTAACATTGTGTTTTCTTATTTTAATATATCTCTCTCCGTTCCCTCATCTTTGTCTATATTGCTTTCTATAAAGGTATATGATTCCACTTCTTGAAGTGATGTTTCACCAAGAGAAATTAAATTTGTTATTATTTTCTTGATTTTTTTCTCATTATCTTTGTCATTTCCCTATAAACTTTTAGAACCCAATTGTTGTGATTCTGCCAACAAGTGAGCTTAGTTTATCTAACTTCTGATTTCACACATGAGGTAGGAGTGCACTAGGCCATTTTAAAGAAATCTGCCATCTCCAGTGTCCACTTCCATTATGTATTTAGCCTCTTTGAAAGTCATACACTCCATTTTTATAGTGGTTATTATTCAACACACCCCTACCCCACCACAAGCTAAACTTCTGGGACTGAAAGTGTTAAAGCAATCTATCTTAACCATACCAGAAAATAGGTACCTGGACATGCCTTGGAAAGTGAAGGTGGCCAGAGTGATACTGACCACATCACACATACTTAGTACCAATTGGTCTATAAAAATAGGGGTCCAGCACGATATGTCCAATGCACCTTGAGGCATGTAAAAGAGTCCTTTACTACTTTATCTGAGCCATAATGAAACTATGAAGAGACATTTTATTTTTTTTGGCATATCCTCGCCCACACTCAGGAAATAAATGACCACAGACCCCGAGGTAGATCAAGAAGACGGTGGAGAGATAATACATATACAGACCTACAAGCACTTGGAATCAACGACTGGCAAGAGAAGGTCAACCAGAGAGACGAATGGAGACGGATTGTATCTGCAGCAAAGAACCTCAATGGCTCAGAACGCTGAAGAAGAAGAAGATATACTATTTACAGGACATCGCTGTCAACACCAGCACTGCTGTTGTTGATGTCTTGGCAAGTTTACGTTCAGTAGTTTGCCACTGCTTACTGAATGACCTGCTCCCATACCATCATGTTAAAACCAGCGCGACATGGTCTGCTGCCAAATCGGTCACAGCTGTGTTTCGAACGCAGGTAAGCGGCGTCATAAATCGCGTCCGCAAGACCTTAGCCGACAGAGACCAGCCATGAAGACAAATAGTGTCACTAAAATTATGTTTCTTCAGTAACTAAGAATGACTCATTAACTCCTCCTGCCCAGTTAATTTAACTCAGTTATTATTGCAGTGCCTTCAGACCAAAAACTTACTAACCTTTAATCTATTCTGTACTTTAAAAGAATTCACCATATTTATTTGACCTAGCCGATTAAAATTATTAATCAACTCCCTTTTCCCATAATGCTGGTCTTCCAACTCAATAACCAAATATTTACTACTTCAAAGCAAACTCTTCGGGACAGAAAAAGTTAATTGTATCAACTGCCTGAAACAGAAAGTGAGTAAAAATGTCAAATGTTAAAAGAATTAATATAATGTGTCCACAATAAACAAAATAAATATATATTGCATTTATACTTGCATTATCTCATTATCTAATCACTATATAATGTACCAATATTCGAGGTTGTGTGTGCCTTAGAATGTAGACTGTATCTTGTATGTTTGGTCAATTACATCAAACGTTACTTTTACCTCTTTAGTTCATTTATAATTAAGTATATCATCAATTAATTATTGTGCTATGATTATGATATGAACCTATAAAAATTGAAGATTATCTCAATACATTACCTCTGTCTCACACAGCGACACAGTTTGTTTCCTTTCCCGTTAAATGTGTTAACAGCGCACACCCAACTCAATTACTGAAAACTCTGTCTCTATAGTACCTGGTATTCACTGGTATTTATAAACTACTGCTTTGCTATATTATATAACAATTAATAAATCCAATGAATTGGTGGAGACATTCTCCATTTATTATTCTCCTCAAAACAATATTTCTCTCTGCCCGTTTATTATCTCACAACCAGCAACATCTACAAGAAGTCCAGGCCGGTGTGTAGCCCAACCCTTGGGACGATACGATGAGAAAAATCGACACCCAGAACGTTGACAGAAATAGCTGCAGTGCTGGGTTGTTCATTGTTGCCCCTTACGGGCTTTTCTCACTCGACTCGCTTCGAAACCGGTTCCTCCACTTTGCAGACGGCTGGCCAGGTACGCGTAGTGTCTCTGTTTTAAAACTGGTGGGTTGATCACACGGCGTGTACTTGCTTAAGGGTGTGACATACTTAGCTCCCGACATATATATATATACTGGGCCACGGTATGAGGCAGGGTAGTCAGTTCATTCCCTCGCATATCTCTTTTCTAAACTACTTATTGATATTCTGAGATTAACCGGTAACTATTTTATGGTGGTGTGGAATAAGTACGATATACGACGTCTCGAAGGATGAAATGCGAACGGGTGACAGGAGAAGAACCCCTGGGAGTCATGACTCTGGCAGTTCCGCCCCATGAGAGTGTCGGGAAGATAAAGGGACCACGGCGAGATATTCGGCGAGGGGGAACCCTTCTGATGATTGGAAGCCTTCTGTCGTGCTTGCTCCGCGGCAAAGTTTTCCACTGATGCTTGCTCCCCGGGCAGTTTTTTCACTATTGGACTGTGCACTCGCCTACTAACACAGGCACGTTGCATTCGGACCCCAGTAGAGGAGGCCAACCTCTCAATATTTTTCTAGACGACTCTGAGGTCGGTACAGGCTAGTGACATAGGTACCAGATGCTTCTCTTAGAAAGTAAAGTTAATATTATACCTCCACCTCCACCATCCCCCCCACCCCCCCCCCCCAGTCCCCAACGTACCGTACGAGCAAAGACAATATAATTGTCAATGTCTTAAATCATTTAACTGGAAAAGTTATCTTCATCATAAAGTGCCATCTTTGCATTAACGGTCTCTATAATGAGTTTCCAGCACCCTCTGTCACGCCTCTTCATGTTGTATTCATATATACATCTTCTAACCTGTCTCTTGATGTTGTCTATCGACCTGTGATGGCGTCTACCTCTTACACGCTTCACACCCACTTTACCTCCAACACATGCTTTAACATTTCTTTATTTGGCCAAAGTACCTTAAACGTCTGCTTTTGGTTGCATACAGTAATGTTTTCTTCAACCCCATGTTTTATAATATTTCTTTAGTTTTCATCGCCTGCAATGATATTCTTTCTTCGGTGTAGCGAGAATACAGTCGGACCAAAGCCAGGAACGCGCCGATGTACTTCCTCAAGCATGCCAGAAAACGGAAGGTACAGCAAACCGCTGTTTTGTCTTTTCTCGATATAGAAACGTGCAGTGCAATGCACCTAAAGAGCCATGGAAAATACCCTGCACGATCTGAAAGTCTCATTTAAGACCCGATATTGTAATGAACTCCTCTTCGGCTCGGCAGTTAACTCTGATCGAGCTGATTGTCTCGTACGAATTGAGGAGCAACACATCTTCAAGATGGAAAATTACAACGACTGGTATTAGATATGCAGATGATACAGTATTGATTGCAGACAATGAGCAGGATCTGCAACATTTAGTAGATGCGGTTGTTGCACACAGTGAAGAACTGGGGTTAGAATTAAATTGTAAAAAGACACAGATTATGGTCGTCACTAGGAAGAAAGAAGTACCACAATGTAATATACAAGTAAATGGGAATATTCTTCAACAAGTGAATCGATACAATTCTCTCCGAACAGTCATAACATCTGATGGGAGATGCCTTGAAGAGATTAGAACAAGAATCACCATGGCAAAAGTAGCCTTTAGCAAGATGAAAAATATACTGACCAATAAAAAAGATGTCAACTGACACAAGAAAAAGAGTGATGAGGAGCTATATAGTGCCTGTACTTTTGTTTGAATGTGAAACTTGGACAATGAGCGGTCAAGCTGAAAAACATCTGATGGCTGTAGAAATGTGGTTTCTGAGGCGAATGCAAAGAATACCATGGACAGACAGAAAAACAAATGACCAAGTGCTACAGGAAACAAATGAAAATCGTAAATTGATTAGAGAAATTAGACGTAGACAGTCAAAATTATTTGGATATGTTATGAGAAGAAATGAACTGGAGAACTTGTTGACAACTGGCAAGATCGAAGGGAACAGCCCAAGGGGAAGACCGAGAAGTAAATACCTGGATGGCTTGGCCACGTGGAATGGTCGAGACAGGAAAACTGAGCTGTTCCACGTGTTAGCTAGTTAATTAGTCGACAGATCATCCTCATTGCACATCGAACAATTACGTCCATAAGTGCTCGGATCCCCTCCTCAGCAAATCCCGCAGCGTGTAGCGGCTAAAGACACCAGTTCTGTGCTGGTTTATCAGTCTTCTTTGGCTTCCTGCGTAATGTTCTTGTTTGGCCACCCCTTTTTTAATTTGCTGTTCTCGCAGTCTGGCCATGGTTGTAGATTCACAGTCATCACTTGGTTCTCGCAACAATCTTGCTTCTCGTAGAGCATTCAGAATGTCAGCCTGGTCCATGGCGCGTCCGCCCTCCACAGTAGCGTTACCTGCGAGCTTGTCAGCCCGCTCATTCCCTTGTACTCCCGCATGCCCTGGCACGAAGATGAAACTAATCTTTGCCAGCCGAGACCGCTCCAGAGACAGCAACCAGTCTCTTCGGATCTCCCCCATCTCTATCCTCTTGAGCATGTTCATTGAGTCGCTAAGGAAACATGCCCTAGTGAATGTTGCCATATACCTGGATCAGGCTATGGATTGTAAGACACAATTTGCACGGCATTAGTTAAAGAAGAATGAAAAGTGTGCAAGACGTTTTGGTGCAAGCACGAAAACGTCACGGTAGATCAGTTAGACGAGCTGGCGTCCACGTCGGACATGGCTTCTTGTCACTAGAGCACGGCTAATATTATGCCGCCTTTTCTTTAAAATAGTGTGTGTAGGTTGTCAGGTACGCCATGTTATTGCTTTACTTACTGCCATGACTTCCATAGTCAGGCTACTTGTGGTCTCAGCAAAAGCACCAGAGTGCTCCTTCACAATTCTCCCTCCGGCATGAGCCGTAAAGGCTCATGAGCTTCTCACATGTCGGACGACTGACCCATCTGTGTAAATGACAGCATCACCGTCTAGGGAATTCTCGAAAATCAAAGCTTGTACTTCTGCCTCCACAGCTGCCGGGTTTTCTTGTCTGCATTTTCTGTCTAGTTGGATGCAAACTGAAAAGGATGTGCAGAAATCTGTTGGCACTTGTACCCACTCCTCACCAGGTTCTAAGTCCTCAAGTGAACACACCTGTTGAAGAATGTCTTCGGCTTGACCCATCCACGACCGTCATCTTTTTAACCTGCTTCCCTTCACCTTCATAATTTCACTATGCAGTGGATGTTGTGTGTTTGCGTTAACTCTTAGGTATGCGCGACTTGTATATTTCACTTGTAGACTGCAGACTTGTATTCTGTCTTCAATGGTTGGAAATTCAAGAAGGTAGTGCATCGCCCTGCATGCTGTATCTCTTGTACATCCAAGAATAATGCGCATAGCTTCATTCTGTATCCTTACCATCCTTTCTATCTGCTTACGGCTGAGAGTCAGGATTGCCATCGCATACTCAAAAACAGACATGACCAGCCCTTCGCATAGAAGACATAGATGGCGCTGCTCACAGTTTGCTGCCGCCATCACCCGTATCACAGCCAAACCCCGCTTGGCCTTTGTTATCACCTGGTCTATGTGCTCATTATAAGCAAGGCTTCGATCAAACCATATCCCCAGGTAATTCATTGCCTGTGTTCTTTCCACCGTCTCTGAACACAGATTTACAGTTGGTGTTGGAGTGTTGACAATATGATTATTCAACGAGAACCAAGTCACTGTTGCCTTTGTTGGGTTGACCATTGCCCCAGCCTCAACACACCAAGTACTTATGCGATTGAGTTCGGTTTGTAGTTCCACAGCAACCTGATCTCTAGCCTTACCCTGGCGATACACTAAAACATCGTCGGTATATGACAATGTCCTACCAGGTCCAGTGATCTGCTCACTGGTGATTCTCACAGTGTAGGCGTTGAACAGTACCGGAGATAATGGTGATCTCTATGGTAGGCCAGGATATATTGTTGTTGGTTCCGACGTCCAACTGCCACATCTAAAAACTGCTTTCCTTTGGAAGAGGGCTGCAGCGATCCAACTAAGGAGGAATGGACTTATTTTGAGTTCAAGAAGCTGAGGCATTAAAATATCCAATGGTACTCTGTTGTACGCGTTCTCAAGATCAATCGCTGCAGCAAAGGTTTCAATGCCTGAGTGGAAACCTTCATAGACATTATGGACAAAAACTGCTGCATTGGTCCAGGTTTCTCTTTTTGGACGGTACCTTCCCCCCCCCCCCCCCCCCGGGTTGGGTGGGAAAACACCTTCCCCTATAGCTGGCTTGATATTTTCCGGGCAATTAACTTCTCCAGCAGCTTGCCTATTGTATTCTGCATGGTTGTAACTCGATATCCCTGAATTTTTTTGTCTGGTCTTTTCCAGGCTTCGGCAAGGGAATCAGATAGCCGTGTAACCACTCCTCCTTGATGCTAGCACTCCCTATACTGTTGTTGTACATGTCTGCTAGTTCCTCTAGCTCGTTGTCGGTACACCTATTGATGTCGTTGTTATGCCATCTGGCCCTGGAGCGCTGTTTTTTGATCGTCGAAGCACAGCCTTGATTTCTTTCACTGTCACTGTGTCTTCGTCCGAAGTGTTCTGGGCCTTGCATCTGTCTGAGGTGACCTCCTTGGCCAGATTTCGGCCTCCCATGTCTGTCTGGTTGCTCTGCTCTAGATAGCGTTCAAAGAGGACTTTGCCCTTGTCCTCGTCAGTCCTCTGCCAGATGAGGTCAGCACCTTGGAAGTCAAATGCTCTTATTCTTGACTACCCCGCTCATGCTTTTGTGTAGTCGCCAGAACAATTTCAGTGACTTGTCTGTGCTTACTCTTTGACACACCTCTGCCCATTTTTCACTTTTAACCACCTTGACCAGTTTTTTTAAATAGCTTACTTTTGTGTGCATCTCTCTTTCTAAGTGCATGCAGGGACTGGGATGGCCAGCTCTGTTCTTCTTGGCATTTTGCCATCTCCTTACAGCACCATGTCTATCCAACCACGCCTTCTCCACCTCAAGGTTCCACCACGGTGGCTGCTCCCAGCTTTTTTTCCTGCCCTGAAGCTTTCTGCGCTTGTCACGTCTTATTTTACTCACCACATCTTGCCCTGTACTGTCATATTGGAAAGTCTTTACCTTAAGCTTGTGCTGCCTGGTTCTGCCTTTCTCCACCATTATGCTGCAAGGGTGGTGGTCGCTGCCGTGGTGTCCTAGGACACTCCATCTACACACTGTAGTGAGGGAAGGAGAAACCAGCGCCAGATCAATAGCACTGTCCTCATCCCCTGGACGGCTTGCTGAATGGACTGAATGGTTCGATGTGCAATGAGGATGATCTGTCGACTAACTAACTAACGTATAACATGTGCATGAGACTTACAGTGCTACTTCTTCGTTCGTTCATAATGTTTGTTTCGGGCGTAATTGCGTTGTGTCTGTTTACAGCAGAGTTGCGATATCTGCGCCTTTCGACCGACACATCCGACTTCTTCAGGCATGTGTTAACCCTGTTAACCTTCCCGGGTCAGTGATACTATTCTTGATTTTCGTTTGGAACCCCGGGACCATCTAACATATCTTTTATCGTCCATGACAACTGGTCTATTCCCAACACGTTCCAATTAGACCAAAAATAAGTAATTCACCTTATAAACGGTCTAAATCCAGCTCACGTTCTATTTAAACCTGTCTGTTCACATTGTGAATGGTCTAATAAAACATCGCTTGATTACTCCTGCAACAAGCTGCGGTCATATTAACGAAATGATTGCCATTGCTATCTTGCGTCGACTGAGAGGACCCGCTGTTGATACACAGCCTTCAGATCCTTGTCAAAGGGTATCAAGTGTACTATTACCACCCTACTAAGGTGTTAAATCTCTGTCCCTGCTACTGAAATCTATTTCGTCCAGACATTTAGATTAATGTATCACGGGTAAGTCTGCGTGCAAGGTAGCCATTGGGCCAAGCAGATTCACATACTGCTATAACGCAGTAATCTATGTGCTGGCGGCCTTAGTGGATGTACAAGCAAGAATACAAGTAATCAAAGGGGCCACTGCCAGGACCAAACGGATATACTTCCTTAAAGTTAGGCAGAAACCAGATGGTAGTGCTAACTATTCTGCAAACTTCACGTCCATCCTCAACGGCACGGAAGATTTGGCGATAGCAGTCATTGCAGACACCAGGAAGCAATCCGGGGGTTTCAGCAGAGACCTGACATATGTGTTCACTCCTGGTCGGCTCAACAGTTAATGCTGATCGAGCAGACTATGCCGTGTAATCTAGAATTGAAGAACAGCACACCTTTAAGCTTAGAAAGTACCACGACCTGGTGGCCAATCTCAGACACGATAGATATACAATCAGGATATTCACCTTAATCGTATGCGCAAGTGGTCTGGTTTCCAGCTCAATGTACCAGGCTGAGCAGATGGGTCTAAGGGGATAGTCCACAACTTGAAAAATAAAACGGTAGGACGTGACTGAAGGGAAGATCTCGTGCTGGTATGGAGCAACCGAACCATTTATGGGACAAATCAAAGAAGTAAAATGGCTATGTCTCTGCCATCAAAGCAGAAATCTACCAAATGTCTCATACAAGAGAAAGCGAATCAGTATCCCAAGCAAGATTGAAACAACCTTGACTGTCTTGTGCCGACTCAGTAACACTCTGCCAAGTAAGAACAGTGCAGTTCAGTTTGGGGGAGCTACGGAATGGTCAACAGACCACAACGTTGCCATTATTAGAATCGAGAAATATAGTCCGGAGTCCAAGATTAAGAGCCTAGAGGCGACAACTGTCGCTGGCAGTAGTAGGAGACGTCTTGCGGGGACCTTGCTCCGCTGCAGAGATAGAGCGAGTGGAGTCCAACCCGCAGCAAAATGAATTAGCCCAAAGGAAAAGATGGCTTTCCTTGCGCAGGAGGAAGAAATATGGCTCTTTCAGCTGTGGCTGGAACTCCGGGGCATAGCGAACAGCCGATGCGGAGTCAGAGGCAAAACGATCGGGAGAAAATAGATGGCTTTCTCGCAGTCAAACTAAGGGCGTGGTAATAATTAGACATGTCATGCTGCACCGACTAAACAATGTTCGCCTCTCCGATGGTCAGCTATTTTTGTGGGCAAACAATGACAGATCTCGAGGCTGGAAATCAAGAGTACGAAAGCGCGACAGCAGAAAGACAACCGAGAGTTATGAGCCACCCATAGAGAATGTCAAGAAGTTAAAGAGGCTAATACATTCGCGGAAGAGAGACCTTTATGACGATGTGGAGCCTTCTGTCGAACTTGCTCCAGGGTGGAGTATATTAATAATTATCACCACTTATCAAGAGGGCTTAACTTTGGTAGAGTTGCCTGCAGTTCAGTGTGTTGCTTCCCTTTTACTATTTCATCATATTTTTCAAAAGCTGCATTTCAAAAGTTTATTGTATCATATATACGTCGCTATCACTGAATTCCAGAGAGAGAGAGAGAGAGAGAGAGAGAGAGAGAGAGAGAGAGAGAGAGAGAGAGAAAGAGAGAGAGAGAGAGAGAGAGGGGGAGAGAGAGAGAGAGAGAGAGAGAGAGAGAGAGAGAGAGAGAGAGAGAGAGAGAGAGAGAGAGAGAACGAACGAATAAGCTTTACTTTCGAAGGGTAACAAATTGGGCACACAGGCCCGTCTTACATTCGGCCCTTCCAATCACTCATCTTTCGTTCATCAGTGCATAGTGTATTCACATAAGAAAAATTGTCAAATGAATGTTGTAAGCATAAACAATGCATGTTACCATGTTATGAGACAAATCCCCCACCCACCCACCCATCTCCTATCCATCCGCATGTCCCCCACACACACATCCACCACCCAACCACACACATACCCACAGGCACATACATGACCCAATCCATCCACCCATCCCCCAACCAACACATCCCAAACACACCCCCACATACATCATCTCCCTACCCACACACACATCTCCCAACCACCACACATCCCCACCCACACACCCAGGCACACATGCATGCAACCACCCATCCATACCCACCCACACATCCTCCACACCATCCATAACCTACCACCACCCACCCACACACCCCAAACACTCAGCTAATCACACATCCTCCAACCACATTTCCAACACCTACTCACACATATTCCCGCCAACTCACATATCCTGCAATTACCCACACACAAAACCCGAACCCACCCACACATCCCTCACTTGCACACATCACCCACCACACAATCTCCCCCCACCCACACACACACATCCCCCTCCCACCCCCAACCTACACACACTCACCCTCCTACACATCCTCCACCCACCCCACTCGCCAACCATCCCACCCCGATCTCCAAACCTCAATCACACATCCCTTAACTACACATCTCACCACCCATACATTCACACACACATCTCCCCACCCACACACATCCTCACCCATCCTCACCCAAAAACACACACCAACCACCCACACACACCCACCCACACACATCCGCCTTCCCACCCACCCACACACACCCCCCACCCATACTCATCTCTCACACACACCCACCCACTCACATACTCATCCATTAACCACTCACACCCACACATCACCCACCCACCCCT
>JACEFZ010025752.1:0-50777 GCA_014155875.1 Cepaea nemoralis
ATAAAGTAATAAGATTTGGTTTTCAAGGCCTATCTATCTGTGGTGGTCTCATCAGTAAATACTCAATTTTAAAATCATGCTCGTACCTGCTACGGCTCAATCAACGGGCTGATGTTTATTTGAATGTTTTTTTTATTTATTTCATTCCTCCAAGTGGTGAAGGACGGACAATCAAGTCAAAGAAGATGCTAATTTTTTTTTACGTAAACAAATAATTACCTGTTTAACATTAACAATATATTTATTACATAGTGCGATTTTTAAAAAAAAGATACCATGTTACTTTATACTGCACAACCATAATATAATGTTGCCTAGTTTAGAATTGTTCCTCCCAGGCAACAAAACTAAGAAACACGTTTTTCAAACAGAAACATTGAATTGTGTGTCCCTCATTGAGTCTCAGGAAATGGTTAATTAGAGTTGACTCCCTTATTTTCGTCCTTCAGTTCCTATCTTCAAAAGTCTTAACAGTCGAAAGGATCGACTTCATTGCCCCGGGTTTTTATCCCATATGGCTCGGTCTCTTTCCGCAGGGCGACCTGCAGAAAGCTTCGCACAAAGCACACACTCCATAGCTCCGGCGACGACCCCCCAGGAGTCTCCGAGAAAAATGCACTCGTGAACCGAAAGACGTAGCCCGAAATCGAACCCACAACGTCTGGATCGCGAGGCAGACGGCTTGACCACTTCGCCACGGAGACTCCCTAGAGTTCCTATTAATAATAGTATTTTTAAAATGTACGTGTCCACTTTACAGGAGGTTGCAATCAACCTCAGCCTTCATTGACTGTTCGTGATGCACTAAATAGTTTTACGTTTAGTAGTTTGCCATTGCCGGCCCTGGCCTAGGAGTGTAACGTCTTTCTCCGTGATCCCGTGTACTCTCGTGAGTGGCGTGACGTACGGCGAGAATCTGTAGGGGTTCTGGCCGCGGCCGTGACTTACGGGGTATTTATGTGAGCCAGTCGCTCAGAAAGCAATGGCAAACTACTGAGCGTAATCTTGCCACGAAATCAACAATCAACTGGAAGATGCTGATGATGTTGACAGCGATGTCCTGTAAAGGATATGCGGAAAAAAAAAGTTTGCCATTGCTTTCGGATCGAGAAGTCAACATTTTAGTCAACTGACCGGTGTGTGAAATGAATCCACTAGACCGTCAGCATAGAAAGTTTCAGCGTGAGCTCGTTAAACCTCTCGGCCACGTCAAATATTTCGAGAACAAAAGATTGCGTAGAATTTAACATTGTGTAGAACATGCATATTGTATAGTCTATAGAGTAGGCATAGAATATAACTTTTAAATTAAAACAAATTCGATACATTTTTATGTTAGCCATTCTTCTTCTTCTTCTTCTTCTTCTTCTTCTTCTTCTTCTTCTTCTTCTTCTTCTTCTTCTTCTTCTTCTTTGCGTTCATCCTGAGTGTTTTTTGTTTTTTTTTCAGATGTGATTGCGGTGTGGCTGGTTAGGCACCCTTGGGCCGAAACCCTTAGGCCAACACATCCGACTTTTAGCGTGCATTTTTGACCAGGTTAGCATTCCGGTGGGACTCTCACTTTTGTGGTGCCGTCCATATCCCAACTGGTCAAGTCGGAACGGTCGAATGCTTCACGATCAGCCCTCAAGGGAAGGCAGGGACAGTCCTTGGCATTTTCTGCCATCCAGGGTGGCTTCCATAGTTGCAGAGCCGACACATAGCGCCCTGGTGCTGGGTTCACCGAGGGAATCGTCACGCCCTGCTCACTTTAATATATTGGGCATTTCGTTCGCGCACAAACCAGATCAGTCTGCAGACGGCATCCACTCAGCGAGTTTTCGATTCGGACATTTGCCTGTCACTGTGCCCGGGGACAGTATAGTCAGAGCACGACTCTATAGTTCCGGGCACGACGGACATTCGGAAAACTAGCTAGTCAGAGCTGTTCCGGACACGAGGGGCATTGGGAAAACTAGGTAGTCAGAGCTGTTCCTAGCACGAAAGACATTTCACTCGGACGTTTATGCGTTGTGCCTGATTTATTTGCACCCGGAGAAAGTCGTGTAACACCTAGACCAGGGATGCGGCCCTGTAAAGGATTTTTTTTTTTTTTTCAAAGGATATGCAATTAATTTTATTTTATTTAATAAAAGGGAAATAATTGCATCTACGTTGAAGTCATATTACGGCTTTAGCCATCAAGGGGAACAATTCTAGATTTCACTATATTTGTACTGACAGCTATTTTTCAAGAAAAGTATATGTTTATTCCTGTAACAATTTTATTCGTATTCTAGAAAGTATAAATTGAATGTTACCATCATAAAATCTATATACAGTTTAGAATATTATTTAAAATGTTAGGCACCAAGTTATTGTATAATAAATAATGCTTAGTTAATTATTTATTACTTTATCTGCTAGGCCGTGTCTGTCTAAACAGCAATTACGCATACTCTGGTTTCTATTCACAACGTATAAATCTTGACATTGAGTCTTTAATATGACATTGGCCATACTAAGTCCATTCTCATATTGAGCCGCTTCTCGGCCTTTTGGCTAAGATCAAGTGTATTTGCTGGCCTCCAGTAGTTCGCTTGGTCTGGTCGGAGGCGGGATGATCATTCTTGGTCCCTTGGCTAAGATCAGACGCATTTGCTACCCCCCCGCAGTAGTGCGCCTGGTCTGGTCAGGGGCCGATGATCCACACCAAAAAAAAAACCTCACATAAGCATCACTTAAATGTGGGCCCGGTGGACCACTGTGGGCAATAGGCCTAGCTCACAGTGGGACTAAGGGTCCACGCCAAAAACAGGGGGAAGCGGGGAACCAGCTTGTCTGGGATGACCGCCAAACCCAAAATAAAAAAATATTGAGTCCATTGAGTCTTTAAGAGCACACAGAAAAATGGCGACCAACGAAGCTTCACGTGTAAATTTAGAGGAAACCGAAGTTGAAGAAAATGAAGCAGAATCAGAATCTAAAGGCAAAAAAGTAGCAAGACACGATGCTGGCGCTGCAGACCTCGAGAAAGTAACTGATTATGTTGAGGAGAAAGAAATAGCTGCTCAGGATATTCAAGATGCTATGCGAGTAGTCAGCGACAGACAAAACAAAGAAGCAAAGGCAAAACATGAAAAAGAAAAAGAACTGTCAAAAGTGAAAATCAATAAGGATGATGTGGATTATATTGTACAGGAGATGGAGATATCACGAACACAAGCAGAGCGTGTGTTACGAGAGTACAAGGGCAATATTGTGGATGCTTTAGGCTTTTTAACAAATTAAAAATATTCATTCATTTAAAAAAAAAAAAATGAGTCTTTAATATAGACATTTCACACATATGACCTTTTTAATAGAACATATTATAGACACCAATCAGTTGAAAACATATATACATAAGTACACTAGGACGTGTTATATGTCTAGGGGTGGGCCCGGTGGACCACTGTGGGCAATAGCTCACAGTGGGACTAAGGGTCCACGCCAAAAACAGGGGAGGCGGGGAACCAGCTAGTCTGGGATGACCGCCAAACCCAAAAAAAAAATTAAAAGAAAAAAAAAAAGATTGACCTTATCATATCCTATCTCCAGTAGCATCATACAGACAGCCATACGACTAACAAAACAAACAGACAGAGATGCACATCACTTACACACATTAGAAGCACAACTAGAAGAACACCAACAACACAGATATCTGGGTGCTCTTCTAAGAACAAAACTCAACACAATTACACAAGAGTCAGCTACGAGGCAATATTTAGCAATAGAACAGAATGTACAACGTAACAGACAAATAAGCAAAATATCAGACATGCAAGGAAACATGCAGACAGAAACACCACACATAGAGACTGCTTTCCAACAACACTACACACAACTATTCACAGCAGAGACAGCCGACACACAGATACAAGACAACTTCTTACAGTACACAAAGAAATTATCTGACACAGACAAAGACACACTGGACACAGAACTGACACTGACAGACATAACACAGGCACTAAGCACACTAAACAAAGACAAAACTCCAGGACCAGGCGGTTTGACAGTAGAATTCTACCAACACTTCTTTCCTATTCTAGGCAATCTTCTGTTCAAAGTCTATCAGGAAGCCTTTGACAAAAAAAATCTTCCGGACAGCTGCAACATGTCTTACATTACACTCATATGGAAGGATAAAACTGACAAAACACAACTGAAGAACTACAGACCAATTTCCTTACTCAACACAGACTACAAGATACTCGCCAAATCACTCACCAACAAACTTAAACCTTTCATGCCAACACTAATACACCCAGACCAACAGTGCAGTGTCAAAGACAGAAATATACACAATCACACACACCTCATTAGAGACATTATTAACTATACACATGGAAAAGACTGTCCACCCTCCATCTTATCCTTGGATCAAGAGAAGGCCTTCGACAGAATTTCCCACACTTACCTACATAGGACACTAGAACACTGTAACATAGGAGAGTACTACAGGCAGTGGATACAGATCTTGTACAAAAATCCTGAGAGCAGTGTTGGTGAACCATTCACTGACAGCTAGCTTCAGGCTCACGAGATCTGTAAGACAAGGATGTCCCTTATCACCACTCCTGTATGTGCTCACTCTAGAACCTTTATTAGAGAAGATAAGGCAAGACACTAGTATTAAAGGAACCTTCCTGCATGGGATAGGAGAGCAGAAGCTCATCGCCTATGCAGATGACACTGCCTTCTTTCCCACCAGCAACACATCAATAAGGAATATACTCCACACCTTTACCCATTTTGGAAAAGGCAGTGGAGCCAAAAATTAATGTACAGAAATCACAGATAATGGGCCTGGGAAAGTGGAAACAAAAGGCTGATTTCCCTCCAGATCTGAAACACATAGACACCACGAAGCTGTATGGGATCACATTTCCATGCGATCCCACAGAAACACACAGACAGACATGGCACGCACTGACCGAACAGATCACAGACATGTTACACAGGTATAGGTACAAGACATCCACAATATTTGGTAGAAGTACAATAGTCAACACATACATATTACCCAAAATAATATATTTAGCGACAGTACTGGACCCTCCTAAACAGACCGTCACAAACATAAACAAACAAATCAGACGCTTCATCTTCACCAACACGATACACAGCATTAAACACAAAATTCTCATACAAGACAGGAAACAAGGCGGGATTTCACTACAGGACATCCAGACAAAAATACTGTCACTTAGAATCAGTCACATAGGTAAAATCATCAGACACCCAGAACAGAACAGACTAGCACTATACTACATAGGCCACAACATCAAACATCTCACACCTCTTAACAATGCAACTGCACACTACCAGGGAAGACTGCCAACATTCTATCAGACATGCATACAGGCAATAAAAGGACATGAACAGTTAATACAGCAAACAACACACACAATATACAAACATTTAGTTAGAGAACAAGCACCATCACTAAGACTTAGGATTAAAAGAGGACACAAATACTTCATAACTGACTTCACATGCACCTTTTCAAACCTACACAACAAACACATAACACCAAAAGCTAGAGAGATCACATATAGACTGTTATACAGTATGACCCCCACAACACAGGTAGAAGCATACATATCCAAACAATGTCAATTATGTAGAAACAACACACAAGAGACAGAGGAACACATTTATTATACGTGTCCAACAATTACTGCCACACGCGCAACACTCAAACACCTCATACAAACACACACAGGCAAACAAACCGACATATATAAAGCAATTTTTCTCAATACTATACCAATGACATCTAAGGACATACATACAAAACTACTTGTAGCACTTTCTTACTACAGACAACTTATATGGACCTGCAAAAATTTTGCCAGATACAAACACCACACATATAACACACATTTAGTTTCCTTCATGTACACGCACAAAATATCACAACTCTTTCCAAAGTTGGTATAAATGGTATACCAACTCTGGCAATTTTGGTAATTTTTTGGTAATTTTGGTATACATGAGTGAGAGAAAAAAAAGAAGAAACTGTGAATGAATGGTGAGTGGATGATTAAATAGATCACATATGGTCAAAAGACCAATGGAAAATCCCTTATGTAAAGAATAGTGGAAGTATAAATGCTTGTTTTACTTGTTTCAAAATGATGGTTTCACCCTTATAGACAAGAGGGAAAAGAAAAAAGGAGAAAAGAAAATTAAACTCCTCCCATTCCAATGTACTATTTATGGAATGTTTGGCTTTGAATGCACTTGTTGTGCTATACTACCACCACTACTAAGATTATCACTTTAGTAAATAAACTCACATATTTGTTATACTATTATCATTATTATTATTATTATTATTATTATTTTATTATTATTGTTTATTATAATGATTGTCATCATTATTATTATGACTATCTTTATTCTACCCTTACTATCCTTAGTATTATTAATGTTATAAGTATTATTGATATCATAATTATTATTTTACAATTTCATCTCCCCCGCGCCCCCCCTTGCTTACAGTTTGTTGCCTTTGCTACTAACCTCACTGGTTGGTTCAAATTTTTGTCCTGCCAGTGCCATCATTACTAAGGGTGGTCAGGAGAGCATTGATGGAATTGAACAATTAGTGGGAGGGTAGCGCGGGAAACAAAAATGTAAAGATTTCCCTTTCTCTTAGTCACTGTCAGGGTCTTAAACCTGGCTCGCTAACCTAACACATGTGAGACAGTACAAGTACAACGTGATTTGACTTAAGACTCAACGACACAACGTTCAATGGATTTATTTACAGATCATATACAGTACGATGATCACTACAAGATATACTTGATACTTCAGTACACTTACATACACAATACAGCTCACAGTCTATCTCTCAAGATGTCCAGACACTCGACTTTCAGGCACAGAAACCACACAACGCCTTTCTCTCATCATGCGTCCGGTCCAGTCCACGTCCCAGAGCTGTCTCCCTATCGCTCGCAATGTGCCTCCCCACCTGAGGTGGCTTCACGAGGCATGCGTGCGTCCTTGCCTGACCGCTGGCCGTCTCGTCAGCCAGCAACCTTGCAGGCAGGTAACTACTACTCGCCTGGCGGCGTAACGAAGTTACGGCATCCCTGCTGGGGACTAAGTCGCCTGGCGGGCGTAACGATGTCACTGCATCACTGCACTATTCTAGACTCTGACATGCTCCCCCGGGCAACTCCATGAAAGATGTCATCTTTCATGCATAATATATGTACATACTGGGTTAATATTTTAACCTTGTCAGAGTCGACCCTTCCGCTGTTATATACATTGGTATCAGAATACATAGAAATACACATCTTGACATATAAATATATAAGCAATGGAAGTTGTATTCAACGACATGTGGTGTTCAACCTTTAACACTTGTCAGGTTTCATCCTCTCGATGGCTGATTACCTCAATTGCATTATTGACCCAGTCAGATCGGTAGTACCAGCTTCACGCATCTACCTCGCAGCCTTTCAAAAAAAAAGTAATAATATGGTTTCTGAAACAAAAACCATCTGGCTAGACCGAAATACGGCTTTTACATAAGACGCATTAAACTCTCAAACCCTGACCTCATTTGGCCAGGAGCTCTTGTGTTGGTCTGCAATGTCGGTAACACTCTACCATGCCCAGTAAATGGCTTTCTGATGTGTTAACAACCTGGCAACAACATGGCTATTTATATACAACACATTACCGTATACATTTCACATTATGGCCCTTTGTGTAATGATGTAATAACAATTAAATGGAAGGGGAATAACTTCAACATTTATGAAATATAATATTTTACAATAATTATCCTATTTCTTAGCGTCATCGCTTGATGTTTCTTCATACTAACGAGAAAAAGTCGGTAGTATGAGTATGTTAATCAAGATATGATTCTAAGATTATACTACATAAATATATAAACACACAATTTGTGTATTACACTTTGTTGATTCCTAAAGAATTTAGAATCGTCATAGCTTTTTAAACTTTTATTTGTCGTCTGCTAATTTTGCTCTAAATTCCTAACTAATCCGGAAGTACACACGAACGCTAAACAGCTGATGTTGAAACTTGTAGAACACACTTGTTCCGGTCTGATGTAGTTACGGAAAGTACAATGTTCTAATAGTTCATGTGTTGGATGTTTCACTGTAAAAACCTTCTGGATTTCGATTGACTGCAGTGGTGTAGCTGTCAATGTTTAGGTCACACTTTCACACACGGATTTAAAATGTCACTGGAAAGTTCCACACGCAGATACCACTGTCACATTGGATAGTTCGCTTACGGTAAGTTTTGAGCGAATGTGGCACTGTTCTTGTTACGTAATATATACAATTAATAAAGTTCACTTTCTACCACACACTACACAATTATACACGACAATCACTGCATTAATTAATAAAATACGAACACTATATATATTGGGAGTAACCCCTATCACATCGTAGACATTACACAGCTTTTGTGAATGGAAAAATTATTCACTGATGGATGGCTGTGTTGATCTGAGTGTATTTTACACACTGCACTCAGACATTGGTGCTTACTGGGTCGGTCGGACAACGGGACAAAAGATCGGCAAATGTGTTGGTTCTGCCTGGGATATGTCGAACCTCGAAGCTGTAATCTTGGAGCTTAAGAGACCAGCGTGATACCATTTGGTTTGAAGGTACACCTGAATTTATAAATCGCAATGGACTGCTGTCGGATTCCACAATGAAATGGCGTCCTAGAAGGAATCTGGACAATTTAGTAATACCCACCACTAAAGCTAGGGCTTCCAACTGAGGTATTGACCAAGCCCGTTCTCTGGGTTTTAGTTTCCTGGATACGAAGTACACATGGTGAAGGATGTTATTATGCTCTTGCAACAAGACTGCTCCAATCGCCACGGAGCTCGCGTCTGTCCGCAATCTGAAAGGCAAATGAAGATTGGGCAATTTCAGGATAAGATTATTTAAGCTATTATCAGAAAAACACGCTAATACTCTTTGGAATGCAAATTTTAGGCATTCATTGCTTACAATTTTCTCCAGTTTATCTTTTGTTAGTAAGTTAGTAAATACTTCGGTCAGTTCAGAAAAATCAGGAATGAACTGCCGGTAATAATTTATAAGTCCCAACAAACTTCTGACTTGCTTTTTCGTAGTCGGAAGTGAGAGTTTTAGTATCTTGGACACAATGTTATCGTCTGTCGTGACAAAGCCATTGGATATTTTGTACCCCAAGAAGGATATTTCCTGGTAGGCTATGTCTACTTTTGCAGGCTTTACCGTCAGTCCGTGCTGTCTAATCCGTTCAAATGTCTGTTCTAATGTCTTTATGTGGTCTGTCATCGTCTCTGTGTGAACACAGATGTCGTCAATATAGCAAATTATGTTTGGTATATCTACTAGTAGAAGTCGTGTCATACGTACGAATGTGGCTGGGGCATTGACAAGCCCAAATGGAAGTTTGCACCATTCGTACAGTCCCCAAGGTGTGGCAAATGCTGTCAGATGTCTGCTCTGTTCGTCTACCGCTATTTGCCAATATCCTTTAGTCATGTCTACCTTTGTAAAGAACCTAGCGTCTGTCAGTTCTGTCAGTAGATCGTCAGAATTTGCCATTGGCTCCAGATCTAGAAGAGTTATCTTATTGAGCTTTCTATAGTCGACACAGAGTCTTATCGTGTTATCCTTTTTGCGTACAATGACCATTGGAGATGAGAAGTCTGATTGGGATCGTCTTATGATGTTGTTTTTCTCTAAGTTAATGATCTCCTGATGTAAGTGTTCTTTGTAATGTAATGGAATTCTAAGTTCACAAACTCTAGTTTTAACCGTTAATCACATAAACACGTTCATTTCAAAGCCGGACGAATGCCACCACGTCCACACATGTCAGGGTCTTAAACCTGGCTCGCTAACCTAACACATGTGAGACAGTACAAGTACAACGTGATTTGACTTAAGACTCAACGTTCAATGGATTTATTTACAGATCATATACAGTACGATGATCACTACAAGATATACTTGATACTTCAGTACACTTACATACACAATACAGCTCACAGTCTATCTCTCAAGATGTCCAGACACTCGACTTTCAGGCACAGAAACCACACAACGCCTTTCTCTCATCATGCGTCCGGTCCAGTCCACGTCCCGGAGCTGTCTGCCCTATCGCTCGCAATGTGCCTCCCCACCTGAGGTGGCTTCACGAGGCATGCGTGCGTCCTTGCCTGACCGCTGGCCGTCTCGTCAGCCAGCAACCTTGCAGGCAGGTAACTACTACTCGCCTGGCGGCGTAACGAAGTTACGGCATCCCTGCTGGGGACTAAGTCGCCTGGCGGGCGTAACGATGTCACTGCATCACTGCACTATTCTAGACTCTGACAGTCACCCCCTTTGAATCATGTGAGTGAGGGTTGAATGAATGAATAAATACAAAAACACATATGGTTATCAAACCAATAATACTGTAAAAACTTATGCAAATACAAATATCTGGTTAATTTTTATTTAAAAAAAAGAAAGAGAGAGCAAAGAGGGAAATATGAATAAACCCCTACATTTAGGGAAAAAAAACAAGGAGGAAAATATAACCCACCCCTTTACTCCAAGTATTACTAAAACTGCAGTTTGCATGTGTATGTACCTGCTAGGCTATGTTAACACCATTACAAAGAAAATCATCCTAGCAAATGGAATCACATATTGTAAAAATGTTATCATTTTCATAACTATTAGTACCCTTGCTGTTTGTTATAATTGCTGTTATTACCCTCAGTATGTCTCCTCCTGTCATTATTATTATTATCATCATTAGTAATAAACCAAAACCCCTTTCCCATGTGGCCCCCCCTCCCCTTGCTGATGGTTTGATGCTGCCTTTGCTTATACCCACACCGGTTTGGTTCAAATATTTATCCTGCCTTTACCATCATTGCCCAGAGAGGGGGGTAATGGCATTGGTGGAGTGGAACCAAATTGGTGAGAGGATGGCAAGGGAAACAAAAATGTAAAGATTGTAAAAATTTGTGCAAATACTGATGCTTGTTTACCTTTTACAATAAGTAATAAAAAAAAAACACAAGAGGAAGGGAAAAAATGAATGAACCCTTACAAATAAGACCAAAAAATAAGAAAGGAGGAAAAGAAAACCAACTCCTTTTACTTCTACTATGTTGCAATTTATAAGTACCTACTATGCTATGCTAACACCATTCCTAGGAAAATCATTCTAGCAAATGGAATCACAGTTTTGGAAAGTGGGATCATTATCATAACTATTATCATCATTGCTGTTACTATCAGTACTGTTATCACCCTTAGTAGGTAAATGTTAGTCATCATTATCATTGATGTATTTGGTCTTAGTTGCATTATTAATATAGTAACCTTTATTAATATATAACCTCATCTCCAATGAGACCCCCCCCCCCTTCCCTCACTCATGGTTTGTTTGTTGCCTTTGCTGACACCCTCAATCTTTGGTTCCAAAATTTATCCTGCCTTTACCATCATTACCCATTAGTGTGGTGGGTCAAATGGGTGAGAGTGGGACTATCACTATTTTCATTGAGTACTTATCATTGCATTTATTAGCATTGCTGTTATCACCCTTAGTAGTTTTATTCCTTGCCATTATTATTTCAGATGCATTTCATGTAAACACCATTCCTAGGATAAGCATTTTAGCAAATGGAATCACATGATTAACTATTATTATCTTTGCTGTCTGTTTATCTTTGCTGTTATTGTTATCACCCTTAGCAGTTTTAGTCCTTGTCATTATTATTATAGATGTATTTCATGTAAACACCATACCTAGGAAAATCATTTTAGCAAATGGAACCACAAGTTTAACTATTTATTATCATTGCTGTTTATTATCATTGCTGTTACTGTTAATAGCAGTTTTTTATTCTTGTCATTATTATAGATGTATTTCATGTAAACACCATTCCTAAGATAATCATTTTAGCAAATGGAATCACAGGTTTAACTATTAATATTATTATCATCGCTGTTTATTATCATTGCTGTTTAACAAAAACAATGTTATTGTTATCACCCTTAGCATTTTTAAATTATTCCTTGTCATTATTAATATTATTATTTATGTATTTGGTTGTTATTTGCATTAGTATCATTGTAATCATTATAAATATATATGGCTTTGTAAACCCGTAAACTGCACATCCCCCTTTCCCACCTTTTTGATACTGTGATTGTTGTCCTTGCTGCCACCCTCGCCGGTTGGTTCTAAACAATTTGTGCACCGCCATGTTTATCTGTCATCACCGAGGGATAGGGATGGTACTTGGTAGGAGTTTTAGAGCTGGCAGGAGAGCGGGGCGGCAAGGGAAATAATAACAGCCCACTACCATCACGCTGTTGATATAAAATATTTACTTACAACAATGTCAATGGAGGAATGTTTAAATGTACAAAATATTTGTAATTTTTGCGCATATGTCACCTACACTTCCACATGCAACGCTCTGTAACAACACGAACAATACAAATGCAAATGTTTCTTAACACTCAATAAACGTTTAAAAAAAAAAAAAATCTCCAGTAGTGTGCTTGGGGGTACGGGGGGTACGGGGTGTCGGGCATTGGTAGCACCTTTGGTAAGGATGGCTCTCATGTCCTTTCAGGACCCATCCCCCACTGGTCCAAGTCTGACACCCAGCTCGTGCCTGTGGCTCCTAGTAGCTGTCAGCATGCGACAGCGGCCACCCCCCGGGTAACAGCTGTGAGAGGCTGGCTAAACCAGGCATGGGTATCCGATTTGGTGTCAAACCAAGAGGTAAACTAGGGTATGCCTACGCAGCATGTGAAGACAGGATTCGGCAGACTGCGCGGAAGAAATCATTCTTGATTCAACGGGCAAGACGGCGTTTACCTGCAAAGCGTTGTGGAACGTAATGAGCACGGCAAGGCACGTAGAGCTCCCTGGTCATCCACTGTACCTGTATTCGTCTCCAATCGTCTCGACTTGTCTTGCCACTGGACTCAGATGGACTCAGGCGAGAGAGTGAGGTCGACAAATTGCGCAACTCTTCCTCACTTTAATCCAAGTCATCGCGCAAGTCATTCTTCATCCAACGTCACTTATCACCTTCAAGCCCTGTGGCGATGGGCAAGCGACAAAGCGGCAGGCGTGGGTACGCTGGCAGCCGTAGTCGCAGACCTGCACACAGGCGGCTCAGGCCATATGGTCGTCTTCTACTGACCGGAGCAGCAGTGGGATTCGGCAGCCCCCTGAGCGACTGAGCAGCCCTCTATAGGAACACACTGCTCACCTCCATGGCATGAGGAAGGGGCTAGAAAAGGTGCCCTAAACATTGTCTGCTTCATCACTACCTAACCAGCTAGCCGCGGTTGGTGGGTACCCTAACTGCGGTCGACATACAAAGAAAGATAAAACAAGCAAAGCTAAAAGAGTAAACCATATTCCCTTAACAATTGGAACTTGGAATGTACGCACCCTTTTGACAGAGACGGCGCGTCGGGAGAGAGCTGGGCAGGTACAACATCGACATTGCAGCCTTGAGCGAGACACGACTTGCAGAAGAAGGCCAAATCTGTGAAATTGGTGCCGGCTACAAATTTTTCTGGAGTGGAAGGAAAAGCGAGGAAAGACGCCAATCCGGTGTGGGATTTGCCATTAAGTCGGCCCTGGTCGGCACATTAGCTGGATTTCCAAAGGCTATAAACGACAGGCTCATGACCATGAAGTTGCCTCTGCTGAATGGAAGGAAGCACGCAACCATTGTGAGTGTCTACGCACCAACTATGACAAACGAAGATGATGTCAAGAACAAGTTCTATGAGGACCTGCACAATGTATTAACATCTGTTCCCAAAGGAGACAAACTTATACTCCTTGGGGATTTCAATGCCAGAGTAGGCAAGGACACCACCTCTAGGAGTGGCATTATTGGAAAGCATGCAGTCGGAAATTGTAACAGCAATGGACTCCGCCTCCTTCAGACATGTGCCGAACATGATCTCCTGATTACGAACACAATTTGCCGTCTCCCTATGAGAAATAGGACATCGTGGATGCACCCTCGCTCGAAACACTGGCACCTCATTGACTATGTCATCGTCAGGAGGAGTGACAGACAAGACGTTCGAGTGACAAAATCCATGTGTGGTGCCGAATGTTGGACAGACCATCGTCTCATTGTCTCGAAAATGAACATCCACATCAGGCCACCACGGCGTCCTCAAGGGGTGTGACGGGACAGCCCCGGCACCATCCGAATGACACAAGTTTGAAAGGAATTAAAGAGCCCACCAGAATTATTCTATCATTCTCTAAGTAAAAGAATAATTGTCCACTAGAAAATAATCTAGTCCCCAACCAAGGAATAAGGAAAAACTAACAGAGATTGAAAACAAGAGAAAATTACAGTTTGACCACGCACGCCCCATCATTTCTGTAATGCTAGGTCTGAGAAAGCTTTGATGTCCAGATCAAACGTAACACCCAGACACCACGGCACCAGTCGGCGGGCGCTATCAAAGGTTGAAAACTCACTGTTTCCAGTTGATACATCGCGGAGCCAGTCAGTTGAGATTGACGTGTTAGTTTAGAATCCTGCGGTCGGAATAGGGACTGATACCTAACACCTTACGGTTACATTGACCTAACGTGTAAACCAGTCACGGCAGAATGGGAGATAAGAGGGTCAGCCAGACCCGTCTGAAATGTGTGATCCAAAGACGGCAATTAGGACCAGATGCTTAACACCTCACTGCAATACGCAACAAAGTAGGAACACAGGGCTGACAAATTTTGCCAGCAACCCAGGAAGGCGGGTGTTAACAGCAGATTGGAAGGTAATGACGCAACTGCTAGTTAGTTAGTTAGTCGACAGATCATCCTCGTTGCACATCGGACCATTCAGTCCATAAGTGCTCGGATCCCCTCCTCAGCAAATCCCGCAGCGTGTAGCGGCTAACGACGCCAGTTCTGTGTTGGTTTATCAATCTTCTTTGGCTTCCTGCGTAGTGTTCTTGTTTGGCCACCCCTCTTTTAATTTGCTGCTCTCGCAGTCTGGCCATTGTTGTAGATTCACAGTCATCACTTGGTTCTTGCAAAAGTCTCACTTCTCGTAGAGCATTCAGAATGTCAGCCTGGTCCATGGCGCGTCCGCCCTCAACAGTAGCCTCACCTGCGAGCTTGTCAGCCCGCTCATTTCCTTGTACTCCCGCATGCCCTGGCACGAAGATGAAACTAATCTTTGCCAGCCGAGACCGCTTCAGAGGCAGCAACCATTCTCTTCGGATAGACCCCTCCTCTATCCTCTTGATCATGTTCATTGAGTCGCTAAGGAAACAAGCCCTAGTGAATGTCTGTGTCTCGAGCCATGTTATTGCTTTACTTACTGCCATGACTTCCATGGTCAGGCTACTTGTGGTTTCAGTGAAAGCACCAGAGTCCTCCTTCACAATTCTCCCTCCGGCCCGAGCTGTAAAGGCCCATGAGCTTCTCACATGTCGGACGACCGACCCATCTGTGTAGATGACCGCGTCACTGTCTAGCGAATTCTCGAAAATCAACGCTTGTACTTCAGCCTCAACAGCAGCCGGATTTTCTTGTCTGCATTTTCTATCTAGTTGGATGCAAACTGAAAAGGATGTGCAGAAGTCTGTTGGCACTTGCACCCACTCCTCGCCAGGTTCTAAGTCCTCAAGTGAACACACCTGTTGAAGAATGTCCTCGGCTTGACCCATCCACGACCGTCCTCTTTTAACCTGCTGCCCTTCACCTTCCTAATTTCACTATGCAGTGGATGCTGTGTGTTTGCGTTAATTCTGAGGTAGGCACGTGCCCTGCAAACTTGCATTCTCTCTTCAATGGTTGGAAAATCAAGAAGGTAGCGCATCGCCCTGCATGCTGTATCTCTTGTACATCCAAGAATAATGCGCATAGCTTCATTCTGTATCCTTTCCATCCTTTCTATCTGCTTATGGCTGAGAGTCAGGATTGCCATTGCATACTCCAAAACAGACATGACCAGCCCCTCGTACAGAAGACATAGATGGCGCTGCTCACAGTTTGCTGCCGCCATCACCCGCATCGCTGCCAAACCCCGCTTGGCCTTTGTTATCACCTGGTCTATGTGCACATTATAAGCAAGGCTTCGATCAAACCGTATCCCCAGGTAATTCATTGCCTGCGTTCTTTCCACCGTCTCTGAACACAGCATTACAGTTGGTGTTGGATTGTTGACAATATGATTATTCAACGAGAACCAAGTCACTGTTGCCTTTGTTGGGTTGACCATTGCCCCAGCTTCATCACACCAAGTACTTATGCGATTGAGTTCGGTTTGTAGTTCCACAGCAACCTCCTCTCTATCCTTACCCTGACGATACACTAAAACATCATCGGCATATGACAATGTCCTGCCAGGTCCAGTGATCTGCTCACTGGTGATTCTCACTGTGTAGGCGTTGAACAGTACCGGAGATAATGGTGATCCCTGTGGTAGGCCAGGATATATTGTTGTTGGTTCCGAAGTCCAACTGCCACATCTAAAAACTACTTTCCGTTGGAAGAGAGCTGCAGCGATCCAACTAAGGAGGAATGGACTTACGTTTAGATCAAGAAGCTGAAACATTAAAAAATCCAGTGGTACTCTGTTGTATGCGTCCTCAAGATCAATCGCTGCAGCAACGGTTTCAGTGCCTGAGTGGAAACCTTCATAGACATCGTGGGCAAAGACTGCTGCATTGGTCCAGGTTTCTCTTTTTGGACGGTACCCACCCAGGGTAGGTGGGAAAACACCTTGCCTCTCTAGTTGGCTTGATATTTTCCTGGCAATTACCTTCTCCAGCAGCTTGCCTATTGTATTCTGCATGGTTATAATTCGATATCCCTGAATTTTCTTGTGGTCTTTGTCAGGCTTCGGCAAGGGAATCAGATAGCTGTGTAACCATTCCTCCTTGATGCTAGCACTCCCTATACTGTTGTTGTACATGTCTGCTAGTTTCTCTACCTCATTGTCGGTACACCTATTTATGTCGTCGTATCTTATGCCATCAGGACCTGGAGCACTGTTTTTTGATCGTCGAAGCACAGCCTTGATTTCTTTCACTGTCACTGTGTCTTCATCCGAAGTGTTCTGGGCCTTGCATCTGTCTGAGGTGACCTCCTTGGCCAGATTCCGGCCTCCCATGTCTGTCTGGTTGCTCTGCTCAAGGTAGCGTTCAAAGAGGGCTTTGCCCTTGTCCTCGTCAGTCCTCTGCCAGATGAGGTCAGCACCTTGGAAGTCAGAAATGCTCTTATTCTTGACTACACCACTCATGCTTTTATGTAGTCGCCAGAACAATTTCAGTGACTTGTCTGTGCTTACTCTTTGACACACCTCTGCCCATTTTTCGCTTTTAACCACCGTGACCAGTTTTTGAAATAGCTTACTTTTGTGTGCATCTCTCTTTCTAAGTGCAAGCAGGGACTAGGATGACCAGCTCTGTTCTTCTTGGCATTTTGCCATCTCTTTACAGCACTACGCTTATCCACCCAAGCCTTCTCCACCTCGAAACTCCACCACGGTGGCTGCTCCCAGCTTTTTTTCCTTTTCTTCCTGCCCTGAAACGTTCTGCGCTTGTCACGTCTTATTTTACTCACCACATCTTGCCCTGTACTGTCATACTGGAACGTCTTTACCTTTAGCTTGTGCTGCCTGGTTCTGTCTTTCTCCACCAATATGCTGCATGGGTGGTGGTCGCTGCCATGGTGTCCTAGGACACCCCATCTACACACTGTAGTGAGTGAAGGTGAAACTAGCGCCAGATCAATAGCACTGTCCTCATCGCCTGGACGGCTTGCTGTCCTGGTGACACAGCCACTGTTGATACAAACCAGGTAGATGGTTTCCAGTGCAGTCTCGAGCTCCTCCCCTTGTGTATTGGAGGAAGTGTTTCCCCATGATCTGCCTTTAGCGTTGAAGTCACCACAGAAAATAACATTTCTCTCGTGGCCTAATATGCCACTTAAGCACTGCCACTTCTGGGCGTCCACACTCGCATTGCTGTATGATGCAACCAATGACGCAACTGCATTGCTGCCAAAGCATGTTTCATTGTTTCAGGCTTGGGGGGCATCGGTAAATTTGATTGACATATGAAACTACCCTTCACAGGAAAGGAGGAGGGGTGTGAAGAATTTAGGACTTAATCCATCCCGTCATCGTACATGGAAAAATAGGTGGAGTTAATTAATAGGGGAGATATTAATTAGCCAACGTGAAAACTAGCCAGGGCTGAAGAGAATAAAACTACATGCATGGCCAGCAAGACTTCAGACGCAAATTTACAATAGCATTCTTATGATACCTACTGGAGAAATATTAACATTTCGTTCTGTTGGACTTCTGTACGAAGTCGTATGACAGGATTTCCTAGCTATAACCCAGGTAATACCATTACTCTGATTAGTTTGTCTGCTAGTCTGAAGGCTTGTGTAGTTTCCTGTTTCTGCATATTCTCCCAAACTTTACACTCGTGGATTTTCTTTGTACTTAATGTTCCAGTTTCTAGATTTACTATTACACTGAGAACTACCTTCTTCTTTCATTCACTACTTGGTTGTCTGATTTGTTGTATGTGATAATTTGGAGAAATCCATTATCCACGCTACATGAGCGTGTGGCTTATGCATGTACAGGAGATACATTTAGATTCATCCTGTATGATGTTAAACATTGGGGAGACTGACTACTTAGGAGAAATTCCTGATAGCTACCAGTCTCCTGATAGCGTCCAATTAACATTGATTATTTGGACCAACACTTTGAGTGCCTACCAAGATTGTGGTGAAACCACTTGGTTTGAGGAATGGCACCAGTTTACCTTGTCTGCATGGTGTCTGCATGAGGACAGACATGACTTAGGACTTTCAATATCCCAGACAGATTCAGGGAAGGCATTTAATGTTCGACAGGTACTGTGCGACCAGTCCTTCCGACAAGACGGAATGAATGAATCAGAAAGGGAGAAAGTGAGGTGAACTTATATGGGAAACACTGCATTACATAAATGTATGTGAATATGTATGTTTTAAGCTATAGATGTTCTAAATAGTTGTATTAATATATACATATATATATTTATTTATTTAGAACTGATATATGTTTATGTAACATGCCATCATATATATCATCATACCATCATATATTATGACTTGAATGTATGTTTATATGAATGTATAGACATATGGTTTTGAGATGTGTAGACGTAGATACTACCCATCTCCGTTCGTTTCATTCCAGATCTCTTAGGAGCAATGGACAGTCAACAACCCATATCAGGAAGTGACTTAGCTATGTGAGGGACCAATTTGGACTCCTTCAATCTGACAGTGAACTGCGTCTCACTGGGGGAAGCATGACCTATGTGACCTCTTAAGTTACGTATACCATAATATAATAATCATCATCATCATATGATCATCAATAGCAATAATAAACACAGTTGTTGTATTTTAAACTCAATTTGTCCGTATAATTCTAAATGTTTATAAATGTTTGTGTAGCGTAATCAAGTACACACATTATTGTATCATTTAGTGGGGGTTCGCACATATTGTCCAGAAGTGGGAATCTATGTCCGGGAGGTATCTTGCCTATGCAGTCATAAGTAACCAGATTACGTTGCATGTCTTAACTCCTCCTTTCTCACTTCTGGTGATACCAAGTACAGCCAAATCTATATAGATATATTCTATCTTCAACGAGCCACTTCTTGGCTGTTTTCTTGAGTATCAGGGACAGTGTCTTAAATCAGCATAACAGACATTTGTTCCACGTTTTCTCTCTGGGATTGGGGGTAAAATTAGTTCCTTCTAACAGAGTTAGGGGATCTTAAACTGCATCCAGAACTTAACACCAGCAGAAGAAAATGATTTTGGCTGAGTGGTTGCCCAACCGGGAGCTACCTCAAGCCAGTTGGTGACAAGGGGCGAAAATGCAAACAAAGCTAAATGTCACCCGCCTAAACAGCAAGAAAATGCAGCAGTCGTTTGAAAATATGCTGGAAGACCGCCTCAAGCCCAATGCTGAAGCTAAACAGGATACAGAAACAGAATGGAGAGCCCTAAAGGACACCATTTACAACACTGCTATGGAAATCCTGGGGCCAGCCCCCCGAAAGCATAAAGACTGGTTTGATGAAAATTCCGAAGACATCAACCAATTGCTGGCCGAGAAACATCTTCTCCTCAAGGCACATTTGAATGACCCAAAGTCAACATCTAAAAAAGATGCTTTCAAGAACATTCAGAGAGTAGTGCAGCAGAAACTTCGGCACATGCGGGACTCCTGGCTGAGCACCAAAGCTGATGAAATTCAGGGCTTTGCTGACAGACATGATATGAAAAACTTCTACGACTCACTGAAAGCGGTCTATGGTCCTTCATCACCAGGCATAGTTCCCCTCCTCAGTGCAGACGGGGGAACATTGGTCACTGAAAAGAAAGAAATCCTCCAACGCTGGGCAGAGCATTTCAGCAGAATCTTAAATGCAACTTCCTTCTTCGATGATGAAACCATCAACTGCCTTCCTCAAGTTCCCACCAATGAGACACTTGATGACCTGCCAACCATAGTGGAAATAAACAAAGCCATCCAGCAACTCTCCAGCGGCAAGGCACCTGGTCCTGACTCCATCCCAGCAGAGATATACAAGGCAGGTGGGCCGGTCCTAACAGAGCAGCTTCACCAAGTCTTCACAAACATATGGATGAACGAGACCATGCCACAAGATTTTAAGGACGCGTCAATAGTCCACCTTTACAAACGTAAAGGAAACCGCCAATCCTGTGACAACCACCGTGGCATCTCCTTGCTTTAAATCGCAGGGAAGATACTCGCCAGAATTCTTCTCAATCGCCTCACAGCCCATCTCGATCAAGGTCTTCTTCCTGAGAGTCAATGTGGCTTCAGAAAAGAACGTGGAACTGTTGACATGATTTTCGCTGCAAGGCAGCTGCAAGAGAAATGTCAGGAACAGAACTGCGAAATGTTCTCCACTTTCATTGACCTTACCAAGGCTTTTGATACAGTCAGCAGAGAAGGACTGTGGAAGATTATGGCAAAATATGGCTGTCCACGAAAGTTTGTGCGGCTATTTCATGACGGCATGCAGGCAAGAGTACAGGAAAATGGTGAACTGTCTGAACCCTTTCCTGTCACCAATGGAGTGAAGCAAGGATGTGTCCTGGCACCAACACTGTTCAGCCTCATGTTTTCAGCCATGTTGATGAATGCCTTCGAGAACGACGACACTGGAATAGACATCAACTACCGTATGGACGGAAAGTTATTCAATCTCAAAAGGCTGAAAGCTAAAACCAAAATTAACAGCGGCACCGTCAGAGAGCTCCTGTTTGCTGATGATTGCGCTCTATACGCCAACTCAGAGGCGGACATGCAACATAATGTTTCAGCTTTCTCACATGCCTGTGCCAACTTTGGGCTCAATATCAACTTGGAGAAGACTGTAGTTATGTACCAGCCAGCTCCAGGGAATAATCACACTGTGCCGAATATCAAAGTGAATGATCATAGACTAAGTGTTGTGGACAAATGCACCTATCTTGGCAGCACCGTGTCACAAGCTGCCACAATCGATGACGAAGTGAATGCAAGAATCTCCAAGGCCAGTGCAGCCTTTGGCAGACTGTACAAGAATGTATGGGACAGAACTGGAATAAGCCTGCAAAGCAAAGCTAAAAGTCTACAAAGCAGTTGTATTATCCACACTGCTATATGCTTGTGAAACCTGGACTGTTTATCAGCGACACGCTAGGAAATTAAACCACTTCCACACAGTCTGCCTAAGGAAGCTCCTGAAGATTAAATGGCAAGACAAGATTCCAGACACTGAAGTCCTAGAAAGAGCATCCATGCCCAGTATCCACACTCTACTGATGAAGAATCAGATTCGCTGGGCTGGTCACTTGACTCGCATGCCAGATCACAGGCTCCCTAAACGAATTTTCTACAGCGAACTGTGTTGTGGTAAACGCTCCCAAGGTGGCCAGAGGAAACGTTTTAAAGACACTCTGAAAATTTCACTGAATGCTTTTGGAATTCATCATGACACCTGGGAGGCTGCAGCCAGAGACCGAAATTCGTGGCGTGCATCATTGCACAAAGGGGCAGTCATATGTGAGGCAACCAGGACTGCAAGAGCTGTGAAGAAAAGGCAGGACAGAAAAACCACTGCAGGAAATCCTCCTCCAGAGACGTCAAGCATTCTTTGCCCACATTGTCAAAGAACATTTCGAGCCAAAATAGGCCTTATCAGCCATCTTAGAACCCACGGCCCCACACCTTCAACCCCACTGGATGAAATGAATGGTCATCATCATTCTTGATGGACAAACAACAGTGTGCTTGGTCTGGTCGGAGGGCGGGATGATCGTTCTCGGCCCTTTGGCTAAGACCAGACGCATTTGTTGCCCCCTGAAGTAGTGCGCCTAGTCTGGTCGGGGTCCGGGAATCCAAACCACCTCACATAAGCATCACTTTAAATGTGGGCCCGGTGGACCACTGTGGGCAACAGCTCACAGTGGGACTAAGGGTCCACGCCAAAAATAAAGGGGAGGCGGGGAACCAGCTAGTCTGGGATGACCGCCAAACCCCCCCCCCCCCCCCCCCCAAAAAAAAAAAAAAAAATTGACCTTATCATTATTATCTCCTCCTTCCTCCCCCTCCTCCTCCTGCGTTCTTCTCCTCCTCCCTCCTCCTCCTCCTTCCTCCTCCCTCTTCCTCCTCCCTCCTCCCCCCCTGCTCCCTCTTCCTCCTCCCCCTCCTCCTCCCCTCCTCTCCCACCTCCTCCTCCCTCCTCCTCCCTCCTCCTCCTCCCTCCTCCTCCTCCTTCCTCCTCCTTCCTCCTCCTCCTCTCTCCTCCTCCTAATTCCTCCTCCTCCCTACTACTCCTCCTCCTTCCTCCTCCCTCCTCTTCCCTCCTCCTCCTCTCTCCGCCTATCTCTTCCTCCCTCCTACTCCTCCCTCCTCCTCCCTCCTCCACCTCCCTCTTCCTCCTCCCAGCTCCTACTCCTCCTTTTTCTTCTTCTTCTGCTGCTGCTGCCGCTGCTCCATTTACCCAAGTTAATTGTTGGGGAAGATGTAAAGATCTTTCAAGTGCTCTTTCTAATGCTTTTTGTAAGTTGGTCTTCGTTTATCTAAGGTTGTTCTAACTGCAACAAATAAATGATTAGACAGACAGACAGACAGACAGACAGACAGACAGACAGACAGACAGACAGTCGGGAACGGGAACTTATATGACTACTTATATGAATTAAATGAGATGCTCCCCATCAGGGGCTGGGCGAAGCCGGGCCGGATCAGACAGACAGACAGACAGATAGACAGACAGACAGACAGATAGATAGTCGGGAACGGGAACGTGAGCTTATATGACTACTTATATGAATTAAATGAGATGCTCCCCACCAAGGACTGGACGAAGCCGGGCCGGGTCAGCTAGTCATTAATAAAGCATTTAATAAAAAATAATGAAGACATGTAAATTAAAGGAAAGGGACTTAACAACATAATTTATTTCAAGGGACATTACTCATAATATTATACATATAATATTTAATTTAAATAATTATAGGATTATTCTTAATCTTTCATAAATGTTTTATAGACGTTACTAAATGGTATATAATGCATGAAATTCATGTAAAATTATAAGTTATTATCAAAGCTTTAATAAAAATAATAGCTTTATTTTACAAATAAGTGAGTTTTATAACTCATGTTTCTACTTTACTTCTATAATACATATAATGTTTCATGCATAAAAAATAAAAAATTGACCTTATCGTTAAGAAAGAATATGAGGAAGAAACTACTTTATTTATACAGCAAAATATAAGTATAAGTAGGAAACAGCTTAATGCAATAGTGACTTCACGCAAGCAAGCTAAAAAATTATTCTATTGTTATGGTTAATCATCTGGTGCGGTGTTCAACGCTTTTAACAACCTGTGGAATTTAAATACAACGAAAGGAGACGAAGCCTTGTTACAAACCTTTGAGAACAAAATTTTAAGACGCATCTTTGGACCCATTAGGGATACACAAAGTGGAGAGTGGAAAAGAAGAAGTAACAAAGACATTTATGATTTGTTTAAGTCCCCGCTAATCACTGGTATCATGAAGGCTAATAGACTACAATGGCTGGGGCATATAGAAAGAATGGAAGATAATAGGGAAACAAAACTCGCTTACACTCAGGAAATAAATGACCGTAGACCCCGAGGTAGACCAAGAAGGCGGTGGAGAGATAATATACATACAGACCTACAAGCACTTGGAATCAACGACTGGCAAGAGAAGGTCCACCAGAGAGACGAATGGAGACAGATTGTATTTGCAGCAAAGAACCTCAATGGCTCGGAATGCTGAAGAAGAAGAAGATTGCTGAAATGTGTATTTTTTTAAACCGGATTTTGTGGTGATATTCGTTGGTTTTGATATTCTGGATATTTCCCCGGAATTATTATCTGAAACAACAAATTTCAATATGTATTCGAATATCACTGAAGTCGCGATCTCGATAAATGACTACGATGTCCAGCTACTTCACCAGTCCGGAACGATAGTGTGTTCCATAACTGGTCCCGGGGCGGCTGCTAAAGCAACACCTGCACTTATTATGAGTGCCCTAACTGGTCCAGGAGGTGTACCTTTTGGGGGAGTCGTCGACCTGCGTAGGTTCGAGGTTCCCACTAGGTGGTACTTTCACCTGTCAGCAGAGGTTCAGAAAGCCGTGTATGACAAGATACACGGCAAAAAGTTTTCTCTACCAAGTCTAGGGATAGACATATCACTACAACATCTAGACAAAGAAAGGGACAGGCTGACCATCCACTGGCTACCTGTCACGATTGCTCCTCAAGGAGTTAAAAAACTGGTGCACAGTATTACAGGAGACGACAAGGCTGAGGTCTTTAGGATAAAGAATGGGGCTGGCAAGTGGGGAGCGCTCTGCAACCCAACAAAGGAAGTCCCCATTATATACGGATCTACACTCCCGGTATTACGAACAATAACCACAGAGTGTTGATCACGATGCCGGGGAGAAAGACCAATTGTCCAGCGTGTGGCCAAAACAACCACTGGGCAAATAAATGCCCTAGTCGACGACAATCGACGACACCAATAGCAGCAGCAGTCAGTGTTACAAAGCCAAGAAGATTTCCCACCACTCGAAAGAGAAACCTCTCCACAGGGAGAGATTGAACTGACACAAACCTTCAGTAGTCAAATCAACACACAAGAAAATAACACACAAGAAATAACACACAAGACATCAGATCCAAGGAATGAAGACTCTGACGGCTTTCAAGTCGTCAGCAAACCAAAGAAGAGAACATGGGCTAACAGAAGACTGCAGTCAAAACACAGCGACGACACAGAAACAGACGACTTATCACTGCCAAAGAAAGAAAAAGTCAAAGCCACTATAGGCAAGACAAAGGAAACTGAACAAGAACAACAAGAGGAGACACAAGTTCAAGACGAAGACGACACATACAGCATACCAGACACTCTCTTCGTAGACACAGACACAAGTGATAAGAACGAGGATCAAGATGATCCTCTCACACAAACTTTTGATGCTACAGACTTGCTCGCCTAAATGTACTCATCACGGATAATAACTTTGCGTGTGATTCTATACACTTATTATATCTCTTTCATTCGTTTTTACTTAAATTATAATGACTAGTGATTTAGTTATTATTACTTTAAACATTTGTGGTATACGTACAAAATTACAACACATTATCACACTAATAAACAAACACAAACCAGACTTTATACTACTACAAGAAACAAATATATGTTCAAAAACATTCGCACAACATATCACCACACAGCTAGGCCTCAGACATTCATGCTTTAGTTTAGGCACACACAAAATTGGGTCAGGAACAGCTATTCTGCAGACATCAGACAGGTGGGACATAATTAAAACACACACGGATAACCAGGGACGAATCTCCATAATACAGGTAGAAAACACTATACATGCATACACCATAGTGAACATACATGCACCACCTAATTACAATCATCAACCAAATTTTTACCAAGAATTAGACACCTTACTTATACAAACATACAGAGGGCAAAATGTTATCCTTGCAGGGGATTTCAATTTTGTACTCTCAGATTTGGATATCGTAGGGGCAGGCAAAGCAGGAATCAAGACACAATTAAGGAGAAATGACAGAAATGGAATACATCAACTGGATATACTAAAGAATACTCTAGACACTCACAATTTAATAGACGCTTTCCGATACAGACACCCTAATAACATTGCAACAACACACAAAAATAGGGCTTACAATAGATCAGCCAGATTAGATAGAGTATACACACCTTCAACACACCACATAATACACACAAAACATCTACAAGAGACATTACAATACACAGATCACAAAGCAGTACTAACACATATCACTACCGACACTACAAACACAAGGCCATCAAAAAAAAAACACACCACATTGGAAGTTCAATAACTCCTTACTCCAAAACACAGGTTATTTACAACATGTGACACAACTTATTCTAACATACACTAATAGTACACCCACCGACAACATAACACAAATTTGGGATTTACTAAAGAATACAATACGGTATAGAACACAACAGTTAGCATCCATCATACATAAAGACAGACTACAACAAGAACATATCATACAGACAGCAATACAACTCGCAAAACAGACTGACAGGAATGCAAAACACCTAAACACACAAGAATCACAATTAGAACAACACCAGCAACACACATTCCGTGGTGCACTCCTTCGAACTAAACTTACTAACATATCAGAAGAAAGTCCCAATAAACAACACCTTGCATTAGAACAAAACATTCAACGCAACAGACAAATAGGAGCAATAACAGACATGCAAGGAAACACACAAACAGAGACAGTACATATACTAGAAACATTCCAACAGTACTACACTGACCTATATACAGCAGAACCCGTCAACACACAAACACAAAATAGATTCCTACAATACACAAAGAAATTGTCAGACACAGACAAAGACACACTAGACACAGAGCTTACATTAGCAGACATAACACATGCACTCAATCAAATGCAAAAAGACAAAACACCAGGACCAGATGGACTCACAGTAGAATTCTACCAACACTTCTTTCCTATCCTAGGCAATTTCCTTCTAAAAGTCTACCAAGAAGCTTTTAACAAACAAGAACTCCCAAACACTTGCAACATGTCATATATAACACTCATACCTAAAGACAACACAGACAAAACACAGCTGAAAAACTATAGACCCATCTCATTATTAAACACAGACTACAAAATTCTAGCAAAATCACTTGCAAACAAAATAAAAAACTTCATGCCATCACTCATCCACCCAGACCAACAGTGCAGTATTCAACACAGAAACATACACCAACATACACACTTCATTAGAGACTTCATTACATACACCCACCAGAAAGACTGTCAATCCTCCCTTTTATCTTTAGACCAGGAGAAGGCCTTTGACAGAATTTCACACTCATACTTACACAAAACACTAGCACACTGTAACATAGGACAATACTATAGACAGTGGATAGAGATATTGTATAAAAATCCTGAAAGTAAGGTACTGGTGAATCATTCACTCACTGGCAGTTTCAGAATCACTAGATCTGTCAGACAAGGGTGTCCACTATCACCAGTCCTATATGTACTCACACTAGAACCACTCTTAGAAGCAATTAGACAGGACACTAACATTAAAGGTACATTTATACAAGGGTCTGGAGAGCGGCAATTAATTGCTTATGCAGATGACACCGCTTTCTTCCCTACAACCAACACTTCCATAACGAACATACTTCACACCTTCAGACAGTTTGGTGAAGGAAGTGGGGCCAAAATAAACATACAGAAGTCTAAAATAATGGGTCTGGGGAAGTGGAAGAATAAAGCAGATTTCCCCCCGGATCTAACAGTCACAGATAACATGAAGATTTATGGGATCACATTTCCATCCAATCCCAGAAAAACACACACAGAAACATGGCAATCACTGACAAAACAAATTATAGACATACTACATAGGTTCAAATACAAGACATCAACAATTTTTGTACGAAGCACAATTGTAAACACCTTCATCATTCCTAAAATAGTATTTTTAGCCACAGTGTTAGACCCCCCAAAACGAACAATCACAGACATAAACAAACACATCAGACAATTCATCTTCAGCAACACAATCCACAGTATAAAGCACAAGACTTTAATACAAGATAAGAAACGAGGGGGGGGGGGTGGAGTAGCATTACAGGACCTTAACACAAAAATACAAGCATTAAGAATCAACCACATAGGACGCATCATCAATCATCCAGATCAACACTCGCTAGCATTATACTATATTGCAATTAGATTACACAGAATTAAGAAAATAGACAAAACAACACCGCACTATTACGGCACACTACCGCACTTCTACAGAACATGTATGCAAGCAATTCAAGGTAATGAACACTTAATACAACAGACAACCAAGCAGATATACACATATTTAGTGAAACAACAAGCCCCACCACTACACCTGAGAATCAAAAGAGGATACAAATATCATATGAAATACTACAGCTGCACCTTCACTAACTTACACAACAAACATATCACATCGAAATAGAAAGAAATAACACACAGGCTAATTTATAATATGACCCCGACAACAGAGAGAGCTGCACAGACATCCAAGCAAATAGCCCCATGCAAATTATGTAGATACAATATTCAGGAAACAGAGGACCATCTCTTCTATGAATGCCCAACAATCACAGCCACTAAGACTGCACTGCAACAATTAATAGAAACACACACAAACAAGAAAATTGACGCTTACAAAGCCATTTTCCTAAATACAATACCCACAGCCACAAAAGACAAACACACTAAACTTCTTGTTGCACTAGCGGAGTATAGAAACACAATATGGTCGAGTAGAAACTCGGCCACCCACAATCACCACACAATATACTCACACATACTAGCAAAGATTTTTCAATAGAAAATCTCCCAGCTATTCGAACTAAATAAATTCCATTCTGTTTACGCTCTCTCTCTCTCTCTCTCTCTCTCTCTCTCTCTCTCTCTCTCTCTCTCTCTCTCTCTCTCTCTCTCTCTCTCTCTCTCTCTCTCTCTCTCTCCTCTCTCTCTCTCTCTCTCTCTCTCTCTCTCTCTCTCTCTCTCTCTCTCTCTCCCTACTCCCCCCCCCAAACATGAATGACTATACGCTGTATTCGCAATGTAAAAGCCTGTTTTTGTACATAATAAACGGGATATTTATGTATACGCTGTATTCGCAAATGGACAACTTAACAAATTCCAATCTGTTTACGCGCTCTCTCTTTATCCCTCTGTCTTCTCTCCCCCTTCCCCAGCTCCCTCTATCTCCCTCCCTCTTTGTTGACCGCTTTCCCGGTCTCAGCCCAGCCCACCACAAGCAAATCCTTCGCACTTGCGATTAAGGCGAGGGCTGTGATTCAGCAATAATATTGAATTCGCTTACAGGAAACTAAGCTTGCATGAGGCTGCCTGCAGTGTGTAAGCCGACACGCACGCCGCGGTCCGCGAGGACGGCGTGGGGCGGCATTTGCCGTTTCGACCTTGACACCAACAGTTCTTTTAATGTATATATTGTGGGTGTGGAAGAGAAAGCATGATGTGTGGAAGGTTTATAAGCGTGTGAGAATGATGGGTTTAGAGTGAATGAGGGGAAGAAATAATCACCACATCATAGTCGTTGTTGTCTCCGTCATCATTATCACCACCATTATCATCACCATTACCATCAATCACGTTAGAATGGGATGACTGAAAACGTACCCCAAATCACACGTTCCCATTACGTCATATTGTCTTAGTTTAATTTATTGCTCATATTTTATGCATATTATGTGAATATAATTTGTAGTTTTGATGATGGAAACACATTTGTACACCAATTCGACACACAAACGCCCTGTTAAATAGACCTACACAAATACCATACACACAGCACGCCTGTTAAAATACTAACAATACAATTGCACAATTTTTTAACACTCAATAAACGTTTAAAAAAAATTGACCTTATAAATCCATAAAGAAAGTTTGTTATTCAAGTGTGTTATTCTAAAGGATATTGATAGAAAATGACAAGTTCATCTCTAACACTGACGTCAGATGTGCTCAACGGAAACCTGCTCCACCGCTCAGGAACAATTGTTGTGTCTCTCTTCGGTCCTGGAGCGGCCGCCAAGTCGACACCAGCGTTCATAGCGAGCGCACTCGCTGGACTGGCTGGCGTGCCGCTAGGCGCGATAGCCAGTCTACACAGGTATGAGTCACCGACACGGTGGTTCGTAACTTTAACAGAAGACATACATGTCAAACTGTACGATAAGCTACACCGGGTACAGTTACAAGTACCGAATTCGGACATCAATATTTGTCTGGAGCATGTAGACAAAGAAAGGCAAAAACTTACTTTGCATTGGATCCCAGTGGCAATGAAGATAGATTGTGTTAAGGAAATCGCCGTACATGCCACTTGGGACTCGAATGTGGAAGTATTTCCACTAAAAAAACTCTGGAGGTAAATGGGGAGCCTTATGTAACCCCGTCCAGGACATCCCCCATTATATAAATCTAAACATAACAGGGGTTACCACAAACACTCACAAAATTCTGATAACATTGCCCAGCAGGAGAACTGCTGGTTATGTGTGGTATGGATGACCACTGGTCCAACAAATGTCCAGCCAAACATACAAACAAGCCTGTTGTGGCACAAGAAGATGTAATAAATTTTCCACCTCTGAAAAGGCAAGGACCAGCACAACATCAACCAAACGAACAACGCGGAAAACAAGTAGAACAACAGCCCACACAACAAGAAAAACAGCAAACGGATACGCCAACAGACAATCAAGAAAACTACATTCTGGAAACGCAAATAGAAGAACCCTTTACAACTGTTTACCACTCCAAAACCAGAAAAAGACAACTACGAGGATTAAGTCCAAACTCAACAAGCAGTACTAAGGAAGAAGAAGAAGAAGAAAACTCACCAACCAAACCAACGCCAAAAAAGAAGGAGAGACAAACCGAAAATACTGACGAAACCATCAGCAACGACACCTTTGGTGATATAACTAAATCAGAAGTGACGTCTAAGAACACTACTGACACTGACAATGAACCCGAAGAAGATGGCCTACTGTTTAACATCTACAATCAGATCACGTCTGCACCAAGACAACAAGAAAAAAATAACTATCTCAACTAGACAACCTCGTTCGTATCTGATTTCTTATTACTGTTAGTCAACAATATCATTTGCTTGTTTTGATTAATTTATGATGACTAATGATATTGTTATTATTAGTCTGAATTTTTCAGGTTTACGCACAAAACAAAAACACATCGTCACACTCATACACAAATACAAACCCGATTTCATTCTCCTACAAGAAACAAACATATGCGAATACACACACGCACAGCAAATCACTACACAATTAGGGTTCAGACACTCATGCTTCAGCCTGTCGACACATCGTACGGGTTCTGGAACTGCTATACTGCAGACTTCAGACAAATGGGAAATTACTGGCACACACAAGGACGACCAAAGAGACATTACCATCATACACGTTAGAAACAACACACACACATACGCTTTAGTCAACATACATGCCCCAGCAAATTACAGCTACCAACCACAATTCTTCGAACACTTAGAAAACCTATTATCACAGACATTCAGAGGGAGGCATGTTGTTTTAGCAGGTGATTTTAATTGTTGTTTAGCTTCGGCTGACATAATAGGGGGGAAGTGAAAACGCAGTTAAGAAGAGCCGGCCGAGACGACATGAATCAACTTGATACATTGCAATACATAATTGACACACATAACCTAGTAGACGCATTCAGGCACAAACACCCCAACAGTCATGATACAACGCACAGAAACCATGCACATAACAGATCATCTAGGTTAGATAGAATATATGTACCATCAATACACCACATAACACAAACTAAACACCTACAAGAAACTCTCCAGTATACAGACCACAAAGCAATACTAGCACACATCACTATAAATAACACACCCACACAGCCTTTCAAACGATCACCACACTGAAAAGTTAACAACACATTACTCCAAAACACAGAATATATACAATATATGACAGACCTGATACATACATACACTGATAGTATACCAACTGACAACATTAGACAATACTGGGACTTACTGAAAAACACAATACGGAGCAGGACACAACAACTAGCATCCATCATACACAAGCGTAGACTACAACAAGAACAGATAATACAAACAGCAATACATTTAACAAAGCAAACCGACAGAAACTCACCATACTTGCATGCATTAGAAACGCAACTGGAACAACACCAACAGCACAGATACTTGGGTGCACTAATTAGAACAAAACTCAACACCATCACACAAGAGACACCCAGCAAACAATACATGGCAATAGAACAAAACATACAGCGTAGCAAACAGATAAACATAATAATAGACATGCAAGGAATCACACAAACAGAAACAACATGTATAACAGAAGCATTCCAGCAATACTATACACACTTATTTACAGCAGAGAAAGTAAACCCACAAATACAAAATAGCTTCTTACAATATACAAAAAAGATATCAGACACAGACAAAGAGATATTGGACACACAACTGGCATTAGAAAACATAACACATGCACTTAGTAGAACAAAGACAAGACACCAGGTCCAGACGAATTAACAGTAGAATTCTATCAACAATTCTTTCCTATCATAGGTAACCTTCTTCTAAAAGTCTATCAAGAAGCCTTTGACAAACAAGAACTCCCTGATAGTTGCAACATATCTTATATAACACGTATACACAAAGCAAAGACAGACAAGACACAACTGAAAAATTACAGACCAATTTCACTTCTTAACACAGATTACAAAATTCTGGCCAAATCACTAGCACACAAAATCACACAATTCCTACCAAAACTAGTACACCCAAACCAGCAATGTAGTGTACAGCACAGGAATATACAAAACCACACACACCTCATTAGAGACATTATAACGTACACACACCAGAAAGACTGTCAATGCTCCCTCTTGTCTTTGGACCAAGAGAAGGCCTTTGACAGAATCGCACACTCCTTTTTGCATAAAACCCTAGAACACTGCAATATAGGACAGTACTACAGAAAGTGGATACATATTTTGTATAACAACCATGAAAGCAAAGTCTTAGTGAACCATTCACTCACTGATAGCTTCAGGCTGACAAGATCTGTAAGACAAGGGTGCCCACTATCACCACTTCTGCATATACTGACACTAGAGCCATTATTAGAAAAGATCAAACAATATACCAGCATTAAAGGCACTTTCATACAGGGAATAGGAGAGGAAAAGGTCATTGCTTATGCAGACGATACTGCATTCTTCCCTACAAGCAACACATCCATCAGAAACATACTGCACACCTTCTCCCACTTTGGGAAAGGCAGTGGAGCCAAAAGTAATATACAAAAATCACAAATTATGGGCCTGGGAAAGTGGAAACAAAAGTCTGATTTCCCTCCAGACCTAACACATACACACAATATGAAACTGTATGGGATCACATTTCCATGTGACCCCAGAACAACACACAGAGAAACATGGTTACAACTAACACACCAAATCACAGAATGCTACATAGGCATAAATACAAAACATCAACAATATTTGGTAGAAGCATAATAGTTAACACATACATCATACCAAAAATAATATACTTAGTGACAGTGTTAAACCCTCCAAAACAGACAATCACAGACATAAATAAACAGATAAGACATTTCATATTTAGTAAGACAATACACATCATACAGCATAAAACTATCATTCAGGATAAGAAACAAGGAGGAATAGCACTTCAGGACATACAAACAAAAATACAAGCACTTAGAATCAGCCACATAAGTAATATTATCAGACATCCAAAACAACATAGATTAGCATTATATTATATAGCACACAAAATAAAACATCTCACAAAACTAAACAATGCAGCAGCACATTATCAGGGCATACTACCATCTTTCTATCACACATGTATACAGGCAATACAAGGACATGAGCATTTAATAAATGAAACAACACGAGAAATATACAAACAATTAGTTAGTAAACAAGCACCATCGCTTAAACTGAGAATCAAAAGAGGACAAAAATATTTCATGTCAGACTACACATCCACATTTTCCAACTTACACAACAAACACATCACATCTAAGGCGAAAGAAGTAACTTACAGACTGATTTTTAATATAACTCCCATATAATACCCAAATTAGCATTCAGATCCTGACAAATAGGAAAATGCCAATTATGCAGGAACAACACAAAAGAGACAGAAGAACACATATTTTTCATATGTCAAACAGTCACAGATGCAGTGGAAACTCTACAACAAATAATACAAACACACACAGGCAAACAAACAGACATTTACAAGGCAATCTTTCTTAACACTCTTCCTAAAACATCTGATGACACACACACAAAACTACTTCAAACACTAGCGGAATACAGAAAATTAGTTTGGACTTGCAGAATCAAGGCAAGGTTCAACTCCCTTACATATAACAGAAACTTATTTTTACTAATGTTCAAATACAAACTAGCTACTATTTTTCCTGACTGAAATGTGTAAATTTCCTTAATTTCATTTACTCTTGCAATTAGAAAAAATGCCATTATTGTTAATTTAAAAATTTTTTTTTAAATAATATCAACAACATATAAGATGTTGTTTTACACCCGATCGTCTTGACAGACGATATTTGGTTTCTGCTGCAGGGCACAACATCTACAACCCCTGCTGTGGAAAATTTTAGAATGTGTGTACGTCTCGCGAGCCCTGTGTGTGGCTTATTTTGTTAAATATTTATTTAATTGGGAGCACTTCTCACTAGGTGGTAGCAAGCATTGGAGAGCGCAGATAGTACACCCCGCAATTCTTCCCCAGCGTGCTTTGAATCACAAATCCACCCCTCTCCCCCCAAACAACTTTAAAGGGAGATATATAGCTCCTCTGGCCTCGGCACACAAAGGCTTGGTGAAAACTGGCTGCGTGTCCGCTGTAAGACCGTCCTGTGGCTGGTAGTCACTAGGCAATTTTTGCGTTCAGCGGTTTGCCCTTTGCCTAAATTCAACACGATTCCCCAGCACGAATATAAACATTGATTTATTTGGTTATTTCGGGATTTGAAATTTAAATATTGAGCACAACCCACTACTGGCAACGCCGATCGCATTCTGGTATGAACCTAAGGCCCATCCACGTCAATATGGAAGCACTATACTCGAGTTTCGCCCTCATTTGAGCTCGTCAGTAGTGCATATCCCTGACCGGATCCGGAAACAAGCCCCGGATCACCGGCGTGTGAAGCGGGTGTGTAACCACGCGGCACACGTTGGACACACAGCCAAATTATCATAACAGAATATTACAACGTCACCCATCGTAGGTTATGCTCAAGATTGCCCAATCGCCGCTACTGACGTCCGTCAATCGATGTGGACCCGAAACGATCAGGACTTCTCACTGGCAAGGAACACCAGGCCTCCTAAATCCAATGAGCAACAATCAAATTGATTTATTTGGTTATTTCGGGATTTGAAATTTAAATATTGAGCACAACCCACTACTGGCAACGCCGATCGCATTCTGGTATGAACCTAAGTATAAACAATATAAACATTGTTATAGAATACATAAGGCTAACATGTATGATATTTATATATGGGTAGCCATGTATGGGTGAATTCGTGTAGGTATTTATGTCAATATAATTATGGCTTTGTGTTGATATACAGGTAATTATATGAATATATGCATATGGAAATTCCCCCCCCCCCCCCCCCCCCCCACAAAAATAAATAAATGAATTGGGAAGCCACAATTTAAATAGAATGAAAATGTAAAGATCACGGATATCCATGTACTATTATCTAAAGAAAGCAAGAGATAGATTAAGACTGAATATGTGTGTGTGTGTGTGTGTGTGTGTGTGTGTGTGTGTGTGAGAGAGAGAGAGAGAAAGAGAGAGAGAGAGAGAGAGAGAGAGAGAGAGAGAGAGAGAGAGAGAGAGAGAGAGAGAGAGAGAGAGAGATGGACATGTGTAACATGCATTCCACTTGTGGAGATGGAAATGAAACGAGGAATGTGTGTTTACATGCACTATGCCATAAATGTTATATTATCATAACTGTATATGCATGTATTTGTTTTATTAACGCATGTGACACATAACACTAACAAACGGCAACGCTCTGTAATATACACAAACAAAGAAACACACCTTGTAAATATACATTGCTTTGTGTGAAATAAACGTTTAAAACAAATGCATAATAAAAATTATGAGTCCTACCTTCAATTGACAGAGAAAAGGCAAGATCCCAGTGAGCAGCGGTGACTACCTGCATGAAGCCTCATGAGAACATCGCGCTGTGTCACAATAGAGCAAGTCAAATGGTCTAATAGTATATAATGACTGCCAACAATGCCAGACACAAAGCCATGTTCAAATACAAAGGGAAAAAAGCAAAAGTTCCGGCCCTCCTCCCTTAGAAATGAATGAACAGCACAACCAAAATAATAAAACAAGGTGTATGAGGGGCATGCTGAGACTCGTGGAATAGCAGAAGCAAAAGGAAGGAAGGAATAAAGGAAGAGGAAAAGAGAAGATGAAAGAGGAATAAACGCCAAGGAAGTGACTCAGTGGCCTGAGATTTTTCCCCTAGGCTTTGATTTGAAGAACCTAATCACTAAACATGTGTGTATGTACATGCTCGCACACAGATGCATGCATAAGAGAGAGAAAAACTGGGGTTGTGTGTGCGCGCGCACGTTATGATGCTAAAATAAAACAAAGTGCCTGAGGTAGAAGATAAAAAGCAAGTGAGTGTAAGAAACAACCATGGACATATCAGAAGAGACATCAAGAGTACAGCAGACCTCGAAAAGTCCAACTGGTTAGGACCTACAGGATGGTCGGGTGTCAAACCAATGTTTACATCTGTTTACTGTATGCATAGTAAATTCACTGTATTATAATTATAACACAATAATTCATATTTGTTCATTATATTTATGTTATGAAGAATATATAACAGTATATAAGCACACGCAAACAATTTCTAAGTAGTGAAAGCAACGGAAAGAATAAAGATCATGTTGAGATGACTTTGGATGGGCTTGCGAGCCACAAAGCTTGAATCATGACTACTGTCTGTTGGTAACACCAATTCAGCATAGCCACAAACTGTTGGACTAGACTGGTGCTATAATGACTTGCAAGCTTTATAATTTGAATCATGAGTTGAGATTACAACTTGCAAATAGTTGGACACCGAGTGGTCAAATTTATAGGGTCTACCGTATTTCATTGCATATCCCTTGCAGGAAGTTGTTCTAGGCAATGGTGCATTCAGCAGTTAGCCATTGCTCTCTGAGCACCAAGTCCAACTGACTCAGAAGAATACCAGCACTCTAGCTATGAAACTTCCAGTGCGATGAAGTAGGGAGTTCATCCTTTACACCGTCCAGTTGCACTTAAACATTGACTTCTTGCTCAGAAAGCAACGGCAAAGTACTGAATGCAATATTGCCGATAAAATCAACCTAGGGTTGATTGAAACATCTTGCGAAGGGCAGGCCATTTGTAATATATTTCATAAAGTGAAATAGGTGAAGAAAAGAACATGAAAAAGCTGACACAAGCAGGCAAGGAATTGAACAACCTCCATGTGGTTCTTTAAAGACACAACCATAAGAATATTTCAGCCCAAGAAATTATTATTACGTTGAAAATTGACAACTGTTAGACTTGAACCCAAACTTTCAGCTCTGTCTCCAGCAACACATTCTACACATAAATACTGTACATGGATGAGCACATGACATAAAACTGAAAATTTCTGGGGAAACAAACGATACACACATCATTTTATACCATTACTAGCGTCTGCTTGTAGCATTTTATTGTAGACGCAGGGTTAATTACCGCTTGCCATGGAAGTCACAATGCAGCATGCAGGCCAATTTTTTGGGGGTAATATTTTATCGTCAATGAACCAAAACACATCCAAACCTGCCTACGTTTCTTACTGACTTTGTGTGAAAGCAAACGTAAATAAATTTCTTGTCACCAGAAAACTTAATTGTATGCCAATTGTATGAAATGTATCGAAGAAGACTTATCGATGATGGTATTTGCCGAACACTTATAACATGTGAGATAGGAGGAATCATTAATAAAATCGTTTCCGAGAATTCTCCTGCTGCTTCTGGAAAATGATGATGCCCACCATGGCACAGACGCCGATGCCGATGACCAGGAGAATGACGATGACCAGCAGTTTCCAACCTGTCAGGTTGCCCAGTAAGTAGGATCCCTTAGTATCATCCACTCGATCTCGTGGAGCTTCTGCAGCTAATGCTTCTAGTAACCCTGTGTATAACGGCGAATCATTTGATCTAGCTTCCTCCGTATCAAGATCATACATATTTATGGATATAATATCATGGTTATCTGCTCAATCGTCAGTAGCTGCAGACAGGCCCCAAAAAGTATCCTACGGGCAACCTGACACAGAAAAACATTCCTTCCAGCCACTTTTATTATCAATATCTGTGGAAACTGTAATTGTGGTGCCCTCGTATCTGATTGCCACATAGGTATCATAGTCCTTGTTGCGAAACTGTGCCTCACAGCCGGCTAGCTGAGTGTGTGTGCCATCAGTGTCATGATCATACCCAAGGCTTCCATTGTTCACCATGGCCGATATGTAAGGATGGTTGTGATTATGTGGGCCATTATGATTACTGTATGTGTCCAGGAAGATGGCCAGCCCAACAAAATTATCCGCACTGCCAAACACAGAGCCAGATTTCATCCTGTCTCGTGTGTACCAGATAGCAAAGCCATCACCAAACAGTGTACATGCAGCTCCCAGTTTCTCACAAAGCATGGAACAGTATTCCAAATGGCTCCCAATGTACTCTGCCTGTCTGGGGTGAGTCGAATGTAATTGTTGGTTACTATGGTGCTACCCAAAAAATCCCATTGAGGAACTCCTAGCCCTGAACCCTGATATGGTTTGACAAGGCTGTGTTCCCGTCTCTGGAAATCTTTGGTATTCCATAGCACATAAAACTAGAATTGTGAAATGACATCACTTATGCCAGTTTGCAAGTCTCTTGAAGATGAACTAACCTGGATAGTTTGTCACATGACCAGTATCCTATTGTTATGATGTTGTGATTGTCAGTGATCTAAACTGTTGGAGGAGTGACAATAAAATGTAAAAAAAAATGGACTCTGACATGTAGCTATGCCAGGGGGTATATTGGGGCATGATGAGCCGGGTACAAGTGATGACATATATTGGGGCATAATGAGCCGGGTACAAGTGATGTCATGTTTGTGTTGTCAGTAGAATATTTCCCTTCAGGTTTGTTTTGTTGTGTTTCCGATAGACAGCAGGTCGTCAGTTGATCATCATGCACAAGAAATAAACTTATATATTGTATATCGTTTAAAAAAAATGCATTAACAGAAATGGTAACATGAATACACAGTTTGAAACAAGAAACATAATTATACTCAACCTTTTATTAGATTGCAACAAAAATGAGAGCGGAAATTAAAATAATGAGTATTAACATTCGAGGTAAAAGATCCAAAATTAATCATCTTATACCACTCATACACAAATATAAACCTGATTTTATACTGATACAGGAAACTAACGGTAACCCCGACGAACACGCATCATATATCACAACATGCTTAGGTCTAAGACACTCATGTTTTAGTCTTAGTACTCAACATATTGGACTGGGTTAAGCAATAATACAGTCATCGGACAGGTGGCAGATTATAGAGAAGGACAGGGACAGCCAGGGTAGGATAGCTATAGTACAGGTGGGAAATAACATACAGAAATACATAATTATCAAGATGCACGCACCGCCTGACTACAGAAATCAGCGCTCTTCTACCAAACACTAGACAATTTATTATCACGCTCATATCGGGGTCACAACATCATTTTAGTGGGTGATTTTAATTGCGTACTTTCGGCGCATGACTTTATAAATGGAGACGTAAGAATGCAAATTAGAAACATAACATTGCAAACAATTTTAGATATCCATGGGCTAACAGACGCATACAGGCAGACGCATCCCCAAGGAACAGATACAACACACACAAACAATGCACATAACAGAGCAGCGCGATTAGACAGAATTTATGCGCCCATAACACATCATATAAGACAAGTCAAGCATTTACAGGAGTCACTGAACTTCACAGACCATAAGGCTGTTGTTGCAACAATAAACGGAGAGAGTGAGTTCCCTTGAAGCAAGATGGCGGGACATTTTTTCGTCCCGTAAAATGGAACGTGTTTTTTCCGAAATGTGTATGGATTAAGTGTTTTTTTCGTGGTGAAATGGAGTTCGGACCGTGCAACGGAGTTCGTGCACGCGCGTCCGGTCTTCTTTCGGCGTATCATCGGCGCCCGGTGGCGATAGTTAAGCCTAACATGACGGCCAGACGACCAGCTAGGACACAACGTGGTAAGAGGGCGGGCACGCGCAGAAGGCGCTTAAAATGTGACAGATTGGGTATCGGAAATGTTCGAGTACTGTACTGGAACTCTGCATCATTTAGTCAACGCCGACCCATTCTGGAAAAACTACTCTACGGAAACGATATTGTAGTCTTGCAAGAAACACAGCTCACCGACGGAACAGTCAATGTTGCGGGATGTCAGGGTTTCTTTAACAGGCGGCACCTCGGACAGGCCATTCTGGTCCGCGACAACATACTAGTGTCTGAGATCGATATGTCCGCCTGGAACAGCGATGCCCTGCAAGTGCAGGCATTAAGAATAATGACACCAGTGCAGCTTGTAATCGTTAACGTCTATGCGCGAAATGGGAAGTTCGACGTGCGACAATGGCAGAGTTTGTTCGATATGGATGAAAGGCATATCATCTACTGCGGGGACTTCAATGCCAGAGGCAGTCAATGGGGGAATTGCATCACCAATAGACAGGGAGAAGATTTGGAGGACGCCCTGGCATCTGCTGCCCTAATCTGTCTGAATGATGAGAAGGTCACTAGAATGGCCACTCGACCAGGCGACTCTGACAGCATCATTGACTTGGCTCTGGTGTCGCCCACCATCGCACCAAGGTGCCGGTGGGGCACACTGGGATACCACGATAGTGACCACTACCCTTGTGTCATCCTGATCAAGAAAGACGGGACCATGAGTCAAAGAAACAAGACCAATGCCTTCCCGTACGACACCACTGGTCAAGACGCCATAAGCAAGATCAGAAGAAGGAAACTAACTTCCTCCCGTAGGAGACAAGAAAGATGGCTGCAGCCACCATGGTGGAATGGAGAGGTCGAGAAGGTATGGCTGGGAAAGAGGCAGGCTGTCAAAGACTGGCAAAAGGCCAGAAAGGCTAACATGCCACAGGTTGAGTTGGCGAACCTGAAGACTGAGGTCGTTAGGACGACGACTTTATTCAAATCCTGCGCCAAACAGGCCAAGGCCGACAAATTGGACGAGTTCTGCAGGAAGGTGTGCTCCGAGCAATCTCTTACGACATTCTGGCGCCTCCACAAGAGCATGAACGGTGCTGCACAACGTAGGGGTATTCCAGACTTTCAAGGCACAGACCTCGCATAGAAAAAGTCGGATGCGGATAAAGGTAAGGCCCTTCTTGCACGCTACATAGAACAGACTGACCAGAAAGACGAGCCCGCCAGACAGAGGACCACAACAACATTCTCTCAGTTGTGCGAGGGGGTCGGGACAGACGAAGAATGGACAATCACAGTTGACATATTGCGTGCGATGCTCAAGAAATCACCTAACACCGCCCCAGGCCCAGACGGCATCCGATATGGTGACCTAATGGTCGATATCAGATGATGACATGGAAGAACTGGCCAGAGAATTCAACACCAGTATCCAGAAAGACCAATGAACAAGTCCTTCAAGAAACAAATGAAGATCGTAAACTGATCAGAGACATTAGACGTAGACAGTCACAATTTTTTGGGCATGTTATGAGAAGAAATGATTTGGAGAACTTGGTGACAACTGGTAAGATCGAGGGGAACAGACCAAGGGGAAGACCTAGAAACAAGTATCTGGATGGCTTGGCCTTGTGGCATGGTCGAGACAGAAACACGGAACTGATCCACGACTCTGTTGATCGAGTGAGATGGCAGAACATGACCGCCCACGCTTACCGGCATGGCACATGATGGATGGATGGATCCAGAGGGGTCAGGTCAAAGAAGAATGGCTACACAGCTACTTGCTGCCGCTGCCAAAACCGAACAAAGACCACTCCAAGATAAGCGGCTACATAATCATTACGATGCAGAATACTGTTGGCAAGCTACTGGAGAAAATTGTAGCACACAGACTTGCTTGGGACTTGGAACAGCTCGGCTGCTTCCCGCCCACACTTGGAGGATACAGACGCAACAAAGAGTCATGGCTGAATGCGGCGGTCTTTGCTCAAGATGTTTACGAAGGATTTCAGGTCAGAGAAGAGACATGTGCGGCCGCCATAGACTTAGAGGACGCATATAACAGAGTATCTTTCGAGCACTTGATGCAAACCCTCCTCAGACTGAAAGTGCACCCTCACCTTGTACGATGGATAGCTGCAGTTCTACTCCAAAGGAAGGTGGTGCTAAGATGCGGGAGTTGGTCTTCTGAGCCGATAACGATATGTCCAGGATTGCCGCAGGGTTCACCACTGTCACCAGTACTATTCAATGTGTATACGGTGCCGATCACTGAACAACAGTTGGATGGGAGGGGTAGGACTCTATCATTCGTTGACGACATCCTCGTGTATCGACAGGGTCAAGATAGACAGGCGGTTGCCAACTATATGCAGGGCGAACTAGATCGAATTTCCTCATGGTGTGCTGATGCCGATGCCCTTGTCAACCCTGCAAAGGCAACGGTTACATGGTTCTCACTAAACAACCATATTGTGAAAACAGACCTGCCGGCAGTAAGAATGGATGGGAGCATTCTGAGTAGAACCCAGTCAATGACATATCTTGGCGTGAGGCTTGATCGTAGCCTATCCTTCAGAGATCATGTCGATTATGTCATAACGAAGGCTCGAAAAGGTTTGGCAGCAATGAGAGTCATGGCGACTGCCAATATCGAGCAAAGACTGCTATTACTTCTGTTCCAAGGACTTGTGCTTTCACGCATCGAGTATGCCCTGGCCATCCTCACTGTCAGCCCTACACAGATTGGAAGACTTGAAAAGGTACAAAACGAAGCCATGCGCATCATTTTGGGCTGCACGAGAGACACCAGCTGTGTAGCAATGAGATACCTCCTTGACTTCCCGACAATGGAACACAGGATCAAGATCTGGAGAGCTCGTGCATACTTAAAAATAAGTGCAGATGAGCAGCACCCTCTGCATGACGCTGTATTCAGAGAAAAGGGTGACAGGCTAAAGAGGGGCAAATCATGGAGGGGTCGGGCGGAAGATGTCGTCGGACAGGTCTGCAGTCTTACCAGTATCAACCCCGGCAAGGAATGGGTGCCGAGTGCCTCCAGCTTTTAAGTGTACCTTCTCCTGCATTATCACACTCGACAGACGGTGCAGAGAGCAGAACCCTGCCGCTGTCAATGCAGAGGTTCAACGCGCTCATCTATGATACACTCAGATAGCCCCGAAGTGCTCATCTATACAGATGGATCTGTTGTAAAGCAGCAGAGAAGTGCGTGGGCATTTACAGCCCGTTCAGCGGGCCGAACCGTTCAAGAATCCAGTGGTGCCCACTCTATGACCACGAGCAGCATGACGATGGAGGTGATGGCAGTTACACAGGCTCTCATATGGCTGGAATCACAGCATTATACCAAAGTGTGTGTACTAAGTGATTCAATGAGCATGATTCAGAAGGTCGAAGCTGGATCTGTACGTAGACAGTGGACTGAGTCGCTGCGGAAGTCTGTTGTCCGCAAAGTCACCTTCATCTTCGTCCCGGGACATGCGGGAGTCGAGGGAAATGAACGAGCTGATAAATTGGCTGGCTCTGCACCCCCTGTAGATGGCCAGCCCATGGATCGTGCCGATGTTATTAACGCCCTTAAAGATATGGCGAGAACAGAGGATTTTGACGCCAGTGATTCCACATCGCTTTCCAGGATGAAAGACCTGGGAGTAAGAATCGGCACAGCCAGACGCGAGAGGTACATCGGGAAAACAAAGCGCCTCGTCAACCAACACAGAACTGGCACTATTAGCCACCGGACGCTGATGCATATGCTGGGGGAAGGCTCTGAGCACCTATGGACATGTCCGGAGTGCAACGAAGATACCCCAACTGATAACTAACTAAATGCAACAATAAACACAGTACAAGCAACACAACATCTTAGAAGATCTCCCCATTGGAAATTTAACAGCACACTTTTACAAAATCAGGACTATGTAGACTGCATAACAAAACATATCTTCACATACACAAGCGATATACCAGACGGTAATGTGCGAGAACTCTGGGAAATACTTAAACAAACTATACGAGAGAGAACTCAAACACTAGCAGCAGTAATACACAAGCAAAAACTACAACAAGAAAAAGTATTGGAAAATGCAATTAAGCTCTTACTACAGGCAGACGAAAATTCACCACACATCACATCATTACAGGAAGAATTAGATCTCTACAGACATCACCGATTTCAGGGGTCTTTATTGCAAACAAAGTTACAAACTATAACACAAGAGATACCAAGTAAACAATACATAGCTTTAGAACAAAAAATACAGCGTAGCAGACAGATAGGCCAGATAATTGACATGGAAGGAAATATACAAGTCGAGCCACAACAAATAGCTTTAGGTGTTACACGACTTTCTCCGTAATCCCGCACAGTCTCGTAATGTAACGTAACGTGACATGAGCGAGAATTGGTAAGCCGTTCTCTCCGCGTCGGTCTAATTGTATATAATGAGCCGGTCGCTCAGAAAGCAATGGCACACCACCGAGCGCAATCCTGCCAAGAAATTCAACAATCAGCTAAAAGATGCTGATGTTGACAACGATATCCTGTAAAGGATATGTGAAAAAATATCCTTTACAGGGCGTTGCAGTAAACACCAGCATGTTCTACCGTTGTGATCTCTTGGCAAGCCCACGCTCAGCAGTCCTCCATCGCTCTCCGAATGACCGGCATCCACTACCATGCATTGATACATCCATACATTTCGTAAAAAAAAAACACAAGACGGTCTGTTGCCAAATAGTCTGCAGCTGTGCTTCGAACGCGGGTATACGGGATTACGAATTGCGTCTGTACTTCTTCGCCTCGTAGCGAGAAAAATAAAATTAAATACAAACCATTCTGTACACGACATCCTTTTAAGGTTGGTGTTGTTTAGCTTGTCCTCTGATGTCCACATTTGTCCCCTGTCAGCTTCTTTGGAACCTCTGTATTTTATTTATTTATTTATTTATTTTTGTTGCATGATTATGACATAGCCATGTACCACTCGAGCCGAAGTGCAGTAGAAACACAAGAAGGTATATAAGATTATGTTGTTGTTTTTTTTTTTTTTTGTTTTGACATTTCTCGTGATATTTTATTTATTATCCTTTCCACTATAATGCAAAAGAGACTGGCATAATAAAATGGTTGGTTGAGCATACATTCCTTAATTTAATAATTATCATTAGAGCCTTGCCGTCTTGACAGCCGATAAAGTTTTTATCACTATGATTATACCAGACAAGGAAATACAGAACAGATGTGATATATTGTCTGATCTATAGATATTATTCCAGGATGTGAATAATCAATGGGAAATGTTAAAGAATTCAATCAGTTTGGCTGCAGAAAAAACTATTCCAAAATTAAAGATGGTGGGTCGTAAGAAATGGATGACTGAAGAAATTTTACACCTAATGGAAACAAGAAGACTCAACAAAGATCATACTGCCAAATATGAAGAAATTCACAGAAAGTCAGAATATTATGTAGGAAGGCAAAAGAATCATGGCTTGAGGAAAAGTGCTTAGAAATTGAAAAACAACACAACAGTCAAAATACCAAATTAGTGCACAAAAGAATTCAGGAACTTACTTATAAAAGAACAATTACATCACAGGCTGTCTAAAAACTAAAGATGGCAAAATCATAATAGAAAAACATAAAGATTCTACATGTATGGACAGATTATGTGAAAAACCTGTATAATGATAACAGAGAGGAACAGTATGATATTAGATTTAATAATGAAGGACCACCAGTTTTAAAGATAGAGGTTCAAAATGTTCTTAAGAATATGAAAGCTGGCAAGGCCCCCGGTGCAGACAACATCACAAGTGAAATGATTAAATTTGGATTAATTTGGATTAGAGCAAGTCACCAGACTGCTGAACACATTATATGATCCTGGAGATATACCTTCTGAATTATGTAATTCTGTATTTATTGCAATCCCAAGGTAATCAGGAACCTTGGAATGTGATCAACATAGAACAATTAGTATAATGAGTCACATCACAAAGATTTTGTTACGAATTATCATGCAAAGAGTGAGGAAGAAAATACAATCTGAAATAGGGGAAGAACAATGTGGGTTTGTAGAAGGAAAGGGTACAGTAAATGCTGTGTATATGCTGCGAACAGTTATTGAACGTGCTATAGAAGTAAACAAGGATATACATCTTTGCTTTATTGACTACACAAAGGCTTTTGATAGAGTTAGACATGTCAACATGGTAAATATGCTTGCATATCTACAAATTGATGGGAAAGACATTAGACTTATAAAAACATATATTGGAAACAACAAGCTGCCATAAGGATTGATAATGAAGTGGGACAATATCAACCTATTAAGAGAGGTGTTAGGCAGGGATGTGTAATGTCTCCAGATCTTTTTTCCATATACAGTGAAAATATTTTCAGAAATGTAGAAGATATAAATGGAATCAGCATTGGAGGACGAAACATCAATAACATTAGATATGCAGATGATACAGTATTAATTGCAGACAATGCATAGGATCTGCAACAATAGGTAGACGCAGTTGTTGTACACAGTGAATAGCTGGGGTTGGAATTAAATTGTAAGAAGACACAGGTTATGGTAATCACTAGGAAGAACGAAGTACCACAATGTAATATACAAGTAAATGGGAATATTCTTCAACAAGTGAATCGATACAATTATCTCGGAACAGTCATAACATCTGATGGGAGATGCCTTGAAGAGATTAGAACAAGAATCTCCATGGCGAAAGTAGCCTTTAGCAAGATGAAAAACATTCTGGCCAACAAAAAGATGTCAATTGAAACGAGAAAAAGAGTGATGAGGGGGTACATAGAGCCTGTTCTTTTATATGGATGTGAAACTTGGACAATGTGCATTCAAGATGAAAAACATTTGATGGCTACAGAAATGTGGTTTCTGAGGAAAATGCAAAGAGTACCATGGACAGATAGAAACACCAATGACCAAGTGCTACAGGAGACAAATGCAAATCGTAGACTGATTAGATAAATTAGACGACAACAGTCAAAATTTTTTGGACATGTTATGAGAAGAAATGGATTGGAGAACTTATTGACAACTGGCAAGATCGAGGGGAACAGACCAAGAGGAAGACCGAGAGGAAAATACCTGCATGGTGGCTTGGCCACATAGCATGGACGAGACAGGAACATTGAGCTCATCCACGACTCTGGTGATCGAGTGAAATGGCGAGTCATGACCGCCCACGCTTTCCGGCATGGCACATGATTGATTGATTATACCAGATACGACTGCGGTGGACAGAGTATTTGTTCGGCCCTTTTCCATTCCGGTTGCGGGAAAAATGGGTTCGAATATTTTCACGTATCTAAAATATAGGCATTATTTTTACAAAAACTTTGAAAATGCCTTAAAGTTTCTATCACTTTGTTTATAACTCATGTGACTGTAGATAACATCTTTAAACATTTTATAAAACTTAAGAAAAATACAAAAATTATTTAAATTACATAATATAGCAATGCTACTAAAAGTAATGTCCCTTGATATAACTTTTCCTAAGTTAAGTCCCCTTGCAATATTTTAATTAATGTTAATTCATTACGTAAATAAGTGTTTTTAAACCAACAAACTATGTCAGTTGGTTGCGGGGGAATGAGAAGAACACCGGTAGAAAATTTCATTTCAATCAGATGGACCGTTCGTGAACGCATAATAGACACACAAAGACACAAACAAAGGCAAGGCACAAACATTCTCTTTTATATATATAGATGTAAAAAGACATTGTTGTTGTATAACATAAATGTTTAAAAAAAAAACCAAAAAAAAACTCAAGAAGTCGGAATAAAAAAAAATTCTTGCAGGCCGTTATAAATATTACCTATCATAACCAAATCTCTCCTATACCTCACTCAGAATTCCTTATTAATCTCGCCGAAAACTTCAGCAATCCACTAATGTCCATTTATCATGTGCATATCTCCTAAAACCCCTACTTGTCAATTTATGCCGTTATCAACAGCAACAAAATACCGCCACTGAACTCATGTCTGTGACCTTCTAACCCATCACTGCTTGCAATCAACGTTATTCTTTCTCAGTCCATATATCACGGACCCCCAAAACCTCATGGCATTTTATCTATGTTCGCTGTGACCACAGCACTCCACACATGACAATGTCCATTTCTCACGAAATAGAACACAACAGTAAGCATCCATCATACATAAAGACAGACTACAACAAGAACATATCATACAGAGGGCAATACAACTCACAAAACAGACTGACAGGAATGCATCACACCTAAACACACTAGAATCACAATTAGAACAACACCAGCAACACACATTCCGTGGTGCACTCCTTCGAACTAAACTTACTAACATATCAGAAGAAAGTCTCAATAGACAGCACCTTGCATTAGAGCAAAACATTCAACGCAACAGACAAATAGGAGCAATAACAGACATGCAAGGAAACACACAAACAGAGACAGTACATATACTAGAAACATTCCAACAGTACTACACTGACCTATATACAGCAGAACCCGCCAACACACACACACACACAAAATAGGTTCCTAAAATACACAAAAAAATTGTCAAACACAGATAAAGACACACTAGACACAGAGCTTACATTAGCAGACATAACACATGCACTCAATCAAATGCAAAAAGACAAAACACCAGGAACAGATGGACTCACAGTAGAATTCTACCAACACTTCTTTCCTATCCTAGGCAATTTCCTTCTAAAAGTCTACCAAGAAGCTTTTAACAAACAAGAACTCCCAAGCACTTGCAATATGTCATATATAACACTCATACCTAAAGACAACACAGACAAAACACAGCTGAAAAACTATAGACCCATCTCCTTATTAAACACAGACTACAAAATTCTAGCAAAATCACTTGCAAACAAAATTAAAAACTTCATGCCATCACTCATCCACCCAGACCAACAGTGCAGTATTCAACACAGAAACATACACCAACATACACACTTCATTAGGGATTTCATTACATACACCCACCAGAAAGACTGTCAATCCTCTCTCTTATCTTTAGACCAGGAGAAGGCCTTTGACAGAATCTCACACTTATACTTACACAAAACACTAGCACACTGTAACATAGGACAGTACTATAGACAGTGGATAGAAATATTGTATAAAAATCCTGAAAGTAAGGTACTGGTGAATCATTCACTCACTTGCAGTTTCAGAATCAATAGATCTGTCAGACAAGGGTGTCCACTATCACCAGTCCTATATGTACTAACACTAGAACCACTCTTAGAAGCAATTAGACAGGACACTAACATTAAAGGTACATTTATACCAGGGTCTGGAGAGCGGAAATTAATTGCTTATGCAGATGACACCGCTTTCTTCCCTACAACCAACACTTCCATAACGAACATACTTCACACCTTCAGACAGTTTGGTGAAGGAAGTGGGGCCAAAATAAACATACAGAAGTCTAAAATAATGGGTCTGGGGAAGTGGAAGAATAAAGCAGATTTCCCCCAGGATCTAACAGTCACAGATAACATGAAGATTTATGGGATCACTTTTCCATCCAATCCCAGAAAAAACACACACAGGAACATGGCAATCACTGACAAAACAAATTATAGACATACTACATAGGTTAAAATACAAGACATCAACTATTTTTGTACGAAGCACTATTGTTAACACCTTCATCTTTCCTAAAATACTATATTTAGCCACAGTGTTAGACCCCCCAAAACAAACAATCACAGACATAAACAAACACATCAGACAATTCATCTTCAAAAACACAATCCACAGTATAAAGCACAAGACTTTAATACAAGAGAAGACTAGAAAGGGGGGGGGGTAGCACTACAGGACCTTAACACAAAAATACAAGCATTAAGAATCAACCACATAGGACGCATCATCAATCATTCAGATCAACACTCGCTAGCATTATACTATATTGCAATTAGCAAAAAA
>JACEFZ010025753.1:0-77137 GCA_014155875.1 Cepaea nemoralis
GGGGTTGGGCCCCTTTTTCCTGGGGGTTTTGGGGACTGCCACTGCCATCGACGATGAACTGTATTTCGTGGACTGTGTGGGTGAACATCTAGGAAACATCCAGATGGGAAAATGGCTGCAGATTCCATCAGAAATGAACTGGGTGTTTTGTGGGGGACTATTGTGTTGACATTCTGTGCATTATGCACAGTGCATCTGTGCGGGCTGTTGTTTGTCGAGACTCCTGTCTTTTCCACTTTTCACATTGGGCAGTGGGGAGCGTTTTGTATGATATTCACTGGCACAGGAACGGAGCATAATAGGGACGACCCGTTGCTGTAAAGTTGGAACTGCGACTAACTAACTAACTAACTAGCTGCGTTTACGTTTGCCGGGTTACGTTCGGGTGTTGCAGTCCATGTCATGTCTTAGTGGAAGTGAATGTCTACAGCCAATGAAGCCCTGTATGTCGATTCCAAAACCAATCAACCAATCAATCTTCAATAACTTGACAAATGAGATTCCACAGACTACACTTTAATTAAGAAGCGTTTGTTATCTTAATTCTTTTAGTCCCAAGATTTTTCCTCAGGTGTCCAAAGGGGACATTATCTACCTTTTTTAAAAAAAACCACGTTTTTTCCAAGACGCCACATGCCGGTCTCTCAGGTCTAGAGGTTAAACCACTTTCTCCGTAATCTCGTATACTCTCGTAAGTGACGTGACGTTGTGCGAGAATTGGTAGCGGTTCTCTCCAACACCCCTAAGTAAGCAACGCGACGCGATCTGCTGCCGAATCTCGTGCAGCTGTGTTTCTCACGTGGATATGCGGGATTACAGGGGAATGTCGTTAAGACCTTCGCCAAGGATACCAACTGTACCATGCTAAGGTAGGTTAACCACGAAGTCAGGTCAGATTTATAAAAGTTCACGTCTGAGGATTGCAGTCTAGATAGCAGTCTATTCATTCTGTTCTTGTGTCCAGTGATTGTGTTGTGTCTACAACAAGAGATAACATTGATTTTGTGCACATATATATGAAACCTGACATGAAGAGCTATTCTTTTCACGAATATGCCGTTTTCTCATTCTCATGAATGAACCGAACATATAACACTGATATGAAATAAACTATGCTTTCTTACTAAAAAGAATAAAATATGTCTACGAAATAAAACCACATTTAAAAAAAAAGACATGTTATTAAAATAGTTGAAAGGGAGATAACAACATAACCGCTATTTCAGAGAACATTATTGAAAGTTGCATAAATGTATTATGTGGTGTAATAATTCTAGTATTTGCTTTAATCTTTAATAAAATATAAATTAATTTTAGTTATATGTGATATATATATATATATCATGGGTAAAAACTTTAAGTTATCTTCAAAGTTTATATAAAAGTTATTGCTTTATTTTACATGCCTGAAAATTTTATAACTAATTTTTTAAATTTTTATTCGATATTACATTTAATATGTTATTCTTTTTAATGATATAACCACTCTTGTAGTTTATCTTTAAAGTTTTGGCAGGCCCTGTATTTTCGCTTTCATTTAGCACTTGCAGTACTTACAACGAGCCTTAGTCGCATCTCCATGAATTGACATCACCCAATCTTTAATTATGTCATCCTGCAACCACTCTTTCCAAAATGTTTGTTCATATTTTACTTTTGTGAAAGTGACATTACAACAATTTTTTTTTCTATTATGTCACGGCAATATCGCCGCCCAAATAATTTTTTTTTCCAACTTTTATTTCATACAAAGCAATGTGTATTTACAAGTTGTAATGTGTGTTTCTTTTGTTTGTGTATATTACAGAGCGTTGCCGTTTGTTAGTGTTAAGTGTGACATTGTGAATAAAACATATACATTGTCGTGTCCTCCTTTAAAGTGTCTTCCCTGGAGTGAGGAGAGTCGACACCCACATTATAATATTTTTTTCCCTCTCAATATTCTGGAGAATCCACCAGCTTCCGTCCAACACACTCCATCAGCCTATGGACACCTTTTCCTATCACTCTCTCACTGTCGTACTATGCCCCTCTCATACTTCCCAACGCAACATACTCAACAACTCTTGCTTCTAGAAATTAATAAAGATTAATTTATTAAAAGAAAAGTGTAACGTGTATGAGACGTGTATGCGAAGAAAATGTGTGACGTGTTATATAAAGTGTGTAGAATCGGACTCTCAGACCACAACCCAGTCAGCTAATCCCAGCAAGGATAGACCACAGCACGTTACGTCAGAACATGTACATCTCACCCAGTGCCGAAACCATCTTGCCGGATACTGCTTTGCCTCTGTAGACCTCTGGTAATCCAATTTCATGATCATCCGAAATAGACACCGGTGGTATTAACAGTTAATCATGGACCGGTTGCACCCTACACAATGTCCGTTCCTATCGTTCCTTAAAAAAAAATGCACAAGTCCTTTGTAGTGTGTACACAGTTACTAATGTTACTTGTTAATGTGATTGATCCTCACTCGTGTCCATCTAGCCTCACGTATCATGTCTTGTGTTCTATTACACGAGATTATATCACACTAGGTAACTATTATAATTAATGTTCTCAGTTCGTTACTACTGTCTGATGCTGTGTGGTGCATCAGTAATCCTCACTCTCTTTGGTGAATCAACTTTCTTCTAGCTTTAGTTACGTTCTGTATGCAACTTTATTGATTGTTGAACTGGTGTTCTTCCGAATGGGATTTGATTCTTTCCCAAAAACTTGTTGAGTTTCCTTGGATCTGGTAGGGAACCTAGGATAGAAACAACACATCTGGTGATAGTACTAGTCACTGATCCTTTCGGCTGAGTGTAAGCCTATCGCCTTGCTTAATGATCTTTAGCTAACTAGACTTAGTCATAGAGCAGATTAGCTACCCACCTAGAGCCGAATCAGGCTATGACAAAGAAAGACCCATACAGAGTGCAAAACCCCAGCGGGCAATTTCCCCGTCTCCCAATTATCCATCATTACTCTATTCTTAACTAGCAGAGCTAATATCACTATTCTACTCTAACTAGTTTCCACTAACAGTGCTAATCATCACACTATAGTTTAACAAGGCCACAGTCTATATTAATTAGAACGAATATATTATAATAGGTTATACCTTACAGCACTGCAGTTTACACTAAATTACATCTAATGGTAGCCATACAGGCTCGTGTAAACTAAATCAAATATCTCCTTCACACGTTAGATGTTCTAACTGCTGCAGTGACAAGCATGTCTGCCTAAGTCCACATTTTCAAGTTCCCCTAGTTGGTCCCAACTCGGGTTTATATGGCAAACTACCAAAGTTGGCCACGTGACGTTATCCTTTATGCCCCCACACAGGTGGCACATTGGCAGACCATCTCCTGTCAGGGATCCATCCCCCCTCTGGCTCCCTCAATGTTAGATTTGTCATCACTAGTTTAGACATCCAAAACAATCTAGACAGTTACTGTCGAGTTCCAACAAAGAGTTTCGATACCAAGCTGCCAATCATGGTTTTCCAAACAAGCTTACATTGTGCACGTGACGTTGTTCATGTCCGGCAGGTGTTCCACTGTTTTCAATAACCAGCCCTCAACTTTCTGTCATGTGGTGACAGTCAAAACCTCCATTCCGCCTGATGTCCGGAACTATAGATGACAAACGGAACCATTCCATATCCTGAGCGGGCAATTATATGTGATTTTAACTGTTATGAACTGCCAACGCGTTGTATCCCTTCCTTCTCACTCACCACCAAATGTGTATATGGGCTGACCCGATGTAACCCGTGCAGCTGTGTTTACTCTGTTAGTACGACTGTTGTGGCCTAGAAAATATACGCCAAGCAAACGTCGGTATTATTATCTGGTTAACTCATGGCGATCTCGTGACATACATACATATATACAGTTATGATAATATGACATTTGTAGCATAGTGCATGTAGATACACATTCCTTGCATATGCTTCACTTCCACTTCCGCAAGCGGAATGCATGAAACACCTGTCCATCTCTCCCTCTCCTCTCTCTCTCTCTCTCTCTCTCTCTCTCTCACACACACACACACACACACACACACACACACACACACACACACACACACACACACACAATCTCGTGCTTTCTGGAGACTGCAGTACATTTAAATACCCCGCGCTTGGACAATAAACTTTAAACTATCATTTCCATTAAAATGTGGCTTCTTTGTCATTTCTGGGTCACTTAGCTACTGAGGCGAAGGTCGTTGGTGTTGTTGCCTGATGACAAATTACACGGTGACGCTCTAGTCCATGACACCTTTTGTTTGGGGAACAAGAATCAGGGATTTACTACTAGTAATTAGAGTCCATGGCTGTCAACAACTCAACTGACAGGCATCATCGGGTACTTCTGGCCCACCATACAAGAAAACTTGCAAGTCGTGTGCGAGGAAATTAAATGGTACATTTATTGCCGTTGGCTCGCTACAAGCAGTGAACAGTCGCTATTGAAACACACAACATACAGCCACAGTATTATCTATCACGAGCTGCTACCCCTATGCTAACTTTCTACACAAATAAACACAAATACCCCTATCGCTACTCTAACGAGGTGTATACTACAAGTCCCGTCCGGCCGTCTGCCAATCTTTCCTCCCGTGGTCACACACCACGCGGATTGACCTTCACCTTGGTGCGTGTTGCCTCACATGGCACGCTGATGGCAGACGTGGCAAGTTGAGTGTATACTCAACTTCTCTGTGGCTACCACGAGGCGTGATGTTATCGTGATTAGAGTGCTAACTCTCTGAACACCGCCTGCGTGTCTCATGTCGCGTGTCCCATGCCCTTCCCTCGGGCACGTATCCCCTCCTGGTCTCTTCATGATTGACTGCTCTTCCTGGCGAAGGGGATGCGGTCGAGTCTTTGACACACACCCACCCCTCCTGTGTTGCGTCATCAACTTTCACTCATTGGTTGTGACGCAAGAGGTTATAAAAAATTAGTGTCTCTAATTTTTGTCAAAGACTCTAGGTAACCTGGTTTTGGGTAATGTAATAGACTTCTACTGGCTATTGTCACAATGTAGCAAAACTTTACGTGGCTACTGGCAATCGCCACAAACTTGTCTGGTTGGCGTGAGCCCTCTTCTCACATGCTATATTATATTTATTAGAGGTATGTCTGAACCGGACCGTTGTCTTATAAGACCTGCCCTCACATAGTAAATTAACTTACTACCCATACAAAGTTGACTTTCTTAGGGTCAACACATGAATTGCTTCATGTCCCCCATATAATATTTAACAACCTTTATACAAGAGTGTGCGCGACAGGCTTTACCTACACCGCTTCCGCGTGTAAAGTTCTATTGCACTGTTAAGATAGTTCTTCGTTGTCTATTATGTCCCTGACCCGAAGTTATCTTCCTTTGATCTACAAAAAGTGTATGTAATTTATATGTTTGTTTTTCTGGTTGTTTGCGTGTTTGGATGTAATTAACTTACTAATCTAACTTCTAAACTATGTTTCTAAGTCCTATGTGTATGTATGTTAGTTTTTTAAGTGTCATAATTTGGTTAAATGCGTCCACAAACAGGTGCATAACACTAATTCGTGACTACATTCTCTTGTTATGAAACTCAAAATACTGTAATGTAAGTTCTAAACTATATTGCAGACACACATTTATACTAGCACATTTTCACTAACGAAAACCAACACTAACACAGACAAATATTAAAATTCGAACCAGGCAGCAGAAGAATTCGCTGACCAATCTCACTCTCTTCTGTCTATTTTCCATTCGCTCTCACTTTCACACTTCTGTCACACTGCTTTCACCCTTAATTCTGTCACACATCTATTATCCTTCCACACTAATTCTTCTGATTATTTAAAAACCTTGGAGTGACACTGTACAGATTTGGCTCAGTTTGAGAAATTTGAGCTCAATGACTGTGCGAAAATCGCTGCACGAGTCATGTATTTACAATATATTTACACGGATGAGAAAGGGTTGATGGTTTGTTCCCTTGGTCTCATCATCCACTATATTACACTGACATAAAACTATACATTCTAACATAATAATACTAATTCTATCAATAAGTATTTAATGTGTTAAATACATTTTTGTCCTGTTAATTATGTGATGTGTGTATGTTAATCGTTATGTTTATCTAATCTAAGGGATGTAATTTAACTATTTACATGTAATGGATGTGATGTGAGTTATGTACCTTAATTACATGGATGATGTGAACACAAATTATGTAATTTTCTAAATACTATGCTAAATAATGTTTTTACATGTACAATTGAATTATATTAATCTAAATGGTGTAAATGATGTATGTTCACTTATCTACTCTTTTTATCCTATTCTGATGTAAAATGATGATACTAATAAATGGTAATGTTTAATAGATGGTATGGTTTTATTAAGATGGAATAAACTAAACTAGACTGAAGGTAAATGAAATGTAATAATCTAAATGGTACTATTCTTATCATAATTTAATTTAATTTATAATTAACTCTTGTTATATCTATACTAATATTTTACGTTACAATTAAGTTAAGTAAATGGGTTAATTAGTGTAATACCTATTCTATTAAAATAAATGAGAACTATTATATTTTCCCTAACCTACATCTACTTTGTCATTATCTTAAATATTATATTACATATCACATTAAGTTTATATACATGTTATTCAGTTTCCACAGGTTAGTAGTTGCCTTCATGTTTGTACATTGCTTGTATAGGCATAATATATCTACACAATTTGCCTGGGTATCTGAAATACTTTGCACAGTCATCATAATGTTCTATCGGTAGTGCACGTGTAGAGTTCGCTGGTGTCGTAGCTCAGCCTTTTCGTGTCTGTAATTAAGCACTGTTCTGACACTGTTTTCTGCGTTTCACACAAATGATACACCGGAATGGAGCTTAGTTGGAAACGATCTGTCCTTGTTCACACGGTGATATTTACGTTCTGCAGCACAGTTCTTGCCTTAATGTCTACGGACACATGATAGTTCACTGTTCTTGGTACATGATTAAGCATATACTGTCGATGTATATGTACCCTATTTTACATAGAATAATATAATGTATTCATGTACTAACTATCCCTCTACATTTATATGTGGGATTTCAGGTATTTCTACCCCAGATGGTAAAATTAGTGACCCCCTGTATATCCTGGTCATTTCGATGCACACCACTCTGTATGACCGTGATTGGGGAGTTGTCGGTCTGGACAATGCAGTGAACATCCGTCAGAACTCGATGGAGCTTTCTCACTGCATAGATGACGCTTAGGGTCGCAACTGTGATATGTAATCTCTGGACTCAGCAGGTGTGATCTTACGGCTCACGTCGCAAATCGGATGGAAGATGCTCTCAAAAAATTGGCCTAGTACTGCTGGCATCTGTCCTAGAATAATAAACGAGCCTAGGATTAGGCGAGCGGAGGATTGGAATATTACAAAAAAGGATTTTCATTTTTGACAATGCAGAAATTAATAATGCATCTTTGACATTTCATTTACAGAAGCTTTTAAGACATTCAACAATATAATTTTAATTTCTGAGTAATTTACTAATCGCAAAGGCTTCTGACCTGCTTCTATGTGGTAGGCATGGTCAGATTCATAATTTTTTTTGTAATGATTGTCAGTTTTAACTTGACATGGCCTTGTCAGATGACACCAAGAGATGTAAGATGACATGATCGAAAAAATTACATTTCTTTGAGGCCTATTTCCACTTTGCTTGGTTTGACAGTGAGACCGAAGAGTCGCACTCTGTCAAAGGCATGTCTCAGTTTCAGTAAATGTATTGTCCAGTCATCAGTATTCTGATATATTCATGTGTATTCTGTAAGTTCACTAAATGTATGCCCCTCGTCGGATTTGCCAGTCTTGCTAACCAGTGTAGTTGCGCTCTGTATGTCTGTCGTCTGATCACTAGGTGTTGGTGCACTCTGTTCGTCTGTCACTACTTCTGTCTCTTGTTTTGAAAAGTGAGGTTTTCGCATGTTGACATGGAATATCTCTAAGTGTCTGTTTATCGACATTCCATCGTCAACATGTACCATGGTTATGTATCACCTTGAATGGTCCTTGCCATTTCGTTTGTATGGAAGTAGCCTAAATCTGTCTTGATCAAGTTCAAGATGACTTGTTTTCGCACCTTTGTTTGTGTGCTTGTGGTAGAACTGACCCTTCCTCTATCAAATGGCTTGGGTGCCAGTGTCGAGGGTTGTACTTCAGCTGTAGGATGTCCACCCTTAAACTTTCGTACTAATTGTTGACAGACATTACAAGCAAATACATTATGACAAAATAATTTTATACTATTGAAAAAACCTGGCCTGTTATTTTTGTATGCAAGATGACCAGCACACGGTGTTTTATGTGCATTCTTTAGCACAGTTACACGGTTTTGTTCAGGTAACACCTGTTCATGGTTACCTGTAGTATAACATCTGGTTGAAATGCCACTCTTCAGTCTAGAGAACACTGATGTATGTTTGGTGATTTTGGCTCTTTGTTTCATTAAATTTAAATATGGAGACACATTAAGATCATATTTCTGCTGGTGTATAAATTTCTGTGTGTTTGTGTCATCTGTGCTGGTTGGAAAAAGCATTAGTAGTGTCTCATCTTGTAATGGGTCATGATGTTTTGAAGTGTCAACTCTGGTTGTTGCCTTAGTTGCATTTAATTTCTCCCATGCAACTATTTCATCACTAGTACATTGTTTCAGTTGGGGTAAGCACCCCAAAATTAAATCAGTACAAGGGTTGTCAAGTATTGCACAAGTAAAGGTACCCGAAAGAAAAGGAGTATTAATGTGGGCTTTTGCCAAAGGGTAGATCTCAACGTTACCCGAAAAAGTTCGGCATTTCACAGTGTCACCTGTGTAATCACACGGACTCACTAGTTCTTTTCGAAGACCAATAAGGGTGCTGCCACTATCCAGCAAACATTGGCATGGTATATTATTGACCATTGCATTGTGGAACACCAAATTGCCTCTGGAGGCTAGTGCTGCATTTACACTCTCGGATGAGCATGGTACTGTATGTCCACATTTCAGCTTTCCGTCTGCATGGAACTGATGACATCGTTCACAGCTGTCAAAGCTTAACATATCGTTTGCACCACACACGTCCTCAGCTTGGTTGAAAGGCAAGTCAACTTCAGTTTCATTTTCACCCTCACACTCATACTCACTACCACTATCTGAAGAGGTGTCAATCAAAATAGCATTGTTAGCTTTCATACGTTGGCGGCCAAGGCACTTATTAGAATAATGGCCATAGCAGGAACAAAAAAAACATTTGATTGCCCGTCTGTATGCCGATCTTTTATTTTGCTGCTTCTTGATAACATTTTCAAGATGCGCCGGATAGTTCGGCGATTTGTCGCACATAGAATAAGTGTCATGCATCTGTTGACAATAAATACATTTTGACACTTTTCTGTCTATCTTGTCATATTTCTGAAAAGGTTTTCTGTTGCTCTGATAGTTTTTGGGTTGGTCTTTCACAAAGGAAACTATTTCAGAGTCACTTGAGGTCTTAAAAATCTCTCTGTTAGAAGAAAAATATGCTGAGCCTTTTTTTTCGAACTGCTCGATGTTCTCAATGTCTGACTGCTGCAAAAACTTAGCAAAAGGAGAAGGTATAGTAGATATAACCTTGTCCATAGCTATTAGGTTTTTTAATCTATCAAAGTCTTTACCTATGTTAGCTGCTTTAAGCCACCTGTTTAGTACACTCTGCACATTTGAAAAATAATCTATAAAAGTTTCACTAGGTTTAGGTTTTAAATTTGAGAACTGAACCTGATACCCAGGGGCATCAAGTAAAAAGTGCTGCATAATCCTATCATGGATGTATTGATAGCTAGATCTAAGTTCAATAGGAATAGACTCTATTACTTTAAGGGGCTCACCACTTAGATTCTTCATGTAAATCGGAGCCCACATATCTAAAGGAACTTGGTGATATTTAAATTGATACTCTACATTCTCTGTCCAGGCTGATATGGAATCATCTTTACAGTATGGTTTGATAATATTTTTGTATTTGTTGAACTTATTTTCTTCTTGTTGACTTCTTAATTTAGTGGCAGAGATCTCTGCGTGTGAGTCTACATCCATACCCTTCATCTTTAACTGTGTCTCTGATTCAACTTGTATTTGCTTTTCCCTAACATCTATCTCTTTTTGCTTTAGTTCTCTCTCTTGTTCTGTTGCTTTTGCTTTAGATCTAATTCCTTTTGTTTCAATTCTTTCTCCTGATCTAATTGCTTTAGCTTAATCTCCTTATCATGTTCTAACTGTTGTTGTTTAATCCCTAATTCTTTTTGCTTAATCTGTTTGTCATCTTCTAGCTGTTTCTGTTTTGTTATCTCGGCTAGTTGAGCAATCTCTTTTTGATGCTGTCTTTCTTGTTCTCTTTCTCGTGCGCGTTCGTCTCTTTCTGCATTCTCTTTTCTTATACGTTCAGCTGTCTCAGCATCTTTTGCTTCTTTAAATTTCTGATCAGCATATTGTTGTAGCTCTTTACCTGTGTATTGTAGCTCTTTACCATCTTTTATAAAGTCACTTAAAGTCGCCATGTTATCTGGTAATTGGCTAGCGTTTACCTACACTGATTTGTTTATTTACCTATTTATCTACAATGTTATCTATTTGTTCCTCGTTGAGGAATATTAATTTTATTTCCAGTTTATGTGTTGCACAAAATTCTATGTTGGAATATCAGAGCACAAAAAATATGATAGTGTCTCACAAGCTGAAAAAGAGATGCACTATTAATCACAATGCATGCCAAAAATATAGGTATACTCAACTTAATGTTCCCGAGAATCAGGGAACGTAAGCTCCGTTGACACCGGTCACCTTGTTTGGTACCTTCGGGAGGAGACACGTTTCGTAAGTAGGACACTATATTTGGCACATCGGCGTAAGTACTCAGCTGTTGCTCGCCCTCTGATATGCAGGGCAGTAGTAAACACGTCTACTGCACGATATGATTCACTCGACAACTAAGGACAATGACTTAGACAATGACAGACTCACGAACAACTAGAATATGTATTAATTAAATTTAATGTCAATGTCCTGTCTTTGTTCTAACAGTAATTGGCTTTCGTTACTAACTTAGTTAATTTCTGTAAGCGTTGTGCAGCCAAGTCTCATCTGCTCGGCAAAAAATAGTTCCTTCGTGACGGTAAACAAAGAAAAAGTAGAACCAAAAATATGAATAACTGCTTTTACATGAATAAAAATACCATAATAATGTTTAAATAAATAAATATATTCATTTAGTAATTCAAATAAATAAATAATAAACGATATAAAGCACAGATTCAGGCGGGCAGCCGCTAAGCGATCCTGTTAACACTCGATGGCTTTATGCTAATGACGCAGGCCAACTGTTTGTCAATCACTCCACGTCACAGCACAGTGTTATTTTTAGTTTCCAAAAATCGATATTGTCGGCTGGCGGTGTATCGCTCCGCCCTGAATCATGTTTGGTGCTTATTCAAGAATAAATTGGTAAATACATAAATAAATATAAGAAAACAAGAATATTAATACTTACAGCTTTGCAGAATACATGATTTCACTAAATAAACACAATTAAACACTATATTTCGTCACGATAGGCATATTTCTAGCCCGCAAATTGCACTCGTTTGCACAAATTAACGTCACTACAAAAATTAAACCCTAGTCCAGAGCCCGTGGATGAGTGGATTAGCTTGACCTTACGTTCAAGCTTCACTTCTGACAACCACAATTACCCTTGCCTGTCAACAACTCAACTGACAGGCATCATCGGGTACTTCTGGCCCACCATACAAGAAAACTTGCAAGTCGTGTGCGAGGAAATTAAATGGTACATTTATTGCCGTTGGCTCGCTACAAGCAGTGAACAGTCGCTATTGAAACACACAACATACAGCCACAGTATTATCTATCACGAGCTGCTACCCCTATGCTAACTTTCTACACAAATAAACACAAATACCCCTATCGCTACTCTAACGAGGTGTATACTACAAGTCCCGTCCGGCCGTCTGCCAATCTTTCCTCCCGTGGTCACACACCACGCGGATTGACCTTCACCTTGGTGCGTGTTGCCTCACATGGCACGCTGATGGCAGACGTGGCAAGTTGAGTGTATACTCAACTTCTCTGTGGCTACCACGAGGCGTGATGTTATCGTGATTAGAGTGCTAACTCTCTGAACACCGCCTGCGTGTCTCATGTCGCGTGTCCCATGCCCTTCCCTCGGGCACGTATCCCCTCCTGGTCTCTTCATGATTGACTGCTCTTCCTGGCGAAGGGGATGCGGTCGAGTCTTTGACACTAGTAATTAGAGTCCATGGCCTGTCTCCAGGGAGATAATTGGTCCAAAGTTGTGATAGTGTCTGGGTTTCATATACAATGGGAAGGAATTAAAACCTGGCCACTAAAAGCCACCTTAGCTTACAGGGTACTTAAAGGGCTCATTCAATTTGTTTATACATGGTGGTGCATATTTTTCTTTTGAAATATATCATTACCATATAACATCATTTTAATACTTGAGATACCGACTTGGTTTAAAGGCTGCTACACTCACGCACGCACGCGCGCGCACACACACTCATAGACACCCATCCACAATATATTTCATGTTGCACATTCAAATATAATAATGGGAAAATTAATAATAATAGTAACAGTAATAATAATAGTATTTTTAATAATAATAATATAATTGTAAGATTACTAATACCATCAATAAACACATTTATAGTTGTTGTATCCTTTGTTTAAAACAAATTCTTTGCTTCTTCTGTAATATGTGCTGTCTTCAGACAAATCTTTTACGAGATTTGCGCTTGTGGGGCTAAGATTAGAATGTTTGCGACTTTTTGTTGATAAAGTTGTTGGACAATTTCTTTGTTGATTGTTCTGTAATTGTATAGTGCTTTGTTTCTTAATGTCCATATAAGATTTCTGTACTCTGCCAATAGCACAAGTAGCTTTGTGTGGATGTCTTGTGTGGAGTAAGGAATGGAATTTATCATTATTGCTTTGTAAACATCTGTTCTTTGTTTGGTATGAGTGTTTAGGATGTTTTGTAGGAGATTTCTTGTTGGCATGATTGTGTTGCATTCGTAATAGATGTGCTCTTCTGATTCTTGGACGTTCCGTCTACAAAGCTGATACTGTAGTATTTGTTTAGTTATTCTTGCTGTTCTCTCTGTTGTTGGGGTCATGCTGTAAACAAGCCTATATGTAATTTCCTTTGATTTTGGGGTAATCTGCTTGTTGTGAATATTAGAGAACATTTCGGTATAATCTTTTATGAAATATCTATGTCCTCTTTTAATTCTGAGATGTACCGGAGTTGCTTGTAATTTAACTAAATGCCTGTAGATTGTATGTGTTTTCTTGTGTAGTAATTTTTCGTGTCCTTTAATGGCTGAAATACATGTTTTGTAGAACGTTGGGAGAGTGCCAAAGTAATGTGAGGATGTATTTCTAATAGGTTTTAAGTAAGATAGCCTAATTCCAATGTAATAGTGTGCTAAAGGGTGTTTTTCTGGGTGTTGTAGGATTTCACCTACGTGTTTGATCCTAAGTGCTTGTATTTTGGTTGTTATGTCTTGGAGGGCGATACCTCCATCTTTTTTGTCTTGCATGAGTGTAGTATGTTTGATACTGTAGATGGTGCTGCCAAACACAAGGAATCAAATGACTGAAATAATGGAAGTGTCTTATAATAAACTATTAAAATTTTTTGTCCGGCCTGTTTTACAGGAGAATCTTAAAAAAAAAAGAAGAATTAACAATAAAAGGCGAAAGATTTATACGTTGTGAAGAGAAACCGAGGTATTTGGGCTTCAGTTGGTGTGTGTGTGTGAAAATAGTGCAAGTAGCTTGCAGTGTTGATACATTGTATATATCGTTAGAGAAAATATGTTTTATACACCTTTATCTAAGTAACTCATTTCTAACCTTAGATACGCAAATTGTTTTGTTAATTTTGATGGATTAGCTTCTTTATCTTAGATATTTAATAAATATTATATATAATTGTTTTATTAGATAAAACTGTGTGAGTTATGTCCCTTGCTAACAATAAAATAGTATTATGTCCTATGATTTTCCAGGTATGTAACTCGTGAACTCTTCAGAGGTTGTTTCCCTTAGATTTAACACACATATACACAAACACTCACTCCCACACACTCACTCACTCACACTCACAAAAAAACGTTTACTGACCATAGTTGCCATTCTAGATATTTTATATCTAGATGTAGAGTTTTTTGCCGGCGTCTGGATAACGTTTTCTAACGTTTGGATGCTGGATGCAATTCTAGATACTTTTCATTTGGAGTTGGATATTTTTGATACTTTCTAGATTTTACGTTTCTTTCGGTGTCATTTACCCATTTTTTGTTTCGCCTGGACGCGCGTAAATTATGGTAACTGCCATTATTTAAACTTTGAACTGACTTGGGTCAACGCTCAACAATCTGGAAACCCACCGGTAATGAGTAAAAGGGCGCATAAATTATAATAACATTATTTGAACAGATTTCAAAACCGATACGCAAATAAGACAAGAGACTAAGCAAGACATTGTATTCAATTTTATAAGAAAACGCCGTTGGAACTACATCGGCCATGTACTCAGAATGGACAAGACAAGACTCCCCTACCAAGCCCTGTTATGGTCAGTGGGGAAAAGAAAACGGAGAAGACCAAGAGAGACCTTGCGTAGAAACATCATCAGAGTAGGCTCATTCAACAGCCAAGTGAACATCCAGGATCTACAACAGGTAGCAGCGAACCGCCAGACATGGAGAGCCATGACTTCTGCCCTATGCGCCGCCTTAGGCTCAGGAGGAAATCCTAACTAACTAACTATTTGAACTGTAAACTCATCGTGTTGCGAATTATTGCCGTGATTCCGACTTTGCGATTCTTTTTCATGTGATTTTTTTTTTGGTAATTGCTCACCTTCATATGTGTCTTCCACTTTGAACAAATCTTTCAACATCTCAAAAGTAAAGCAATATGAACAAACATTTTGGAAAGAGTGGCTGCAGGATGACATAATTAAAGACTTGGGTGATGTCAATTCATGGAGATGCGACTAAGGCTCGTTGTAAGTACTGCAAGTGCGAAATGAAAGCGAAAATACAGGGCCTGCCAAAACTTTAAAGATAAACTACAAGAGTGGTTATATCATTAAAAAGAATAACATATTAAATGTAATATCGAATAAAAATTTAAAAAATTAGTTATAAAATTTTCAGGCATTTAAAATAAAGCCATAACTTTTATATAAACTTTGAAGATAACTTAAAGTTTTTACCCATTTATATATATATATATATATATATATATATATATATATATATATATATATATATATATATATATATATATATATATATATGTGTGTGTGTGTGTGTGTGTGTGTGTGTGTGTGTGTGTCAGATATAACTAAAATTAATTTATATTTTATAAAAGAATAAAGCAAATACTAGAATTATTACACCACATAATACATTTATGCAACTTTCAATAATGTCCTCTGAAATAGCCGTTATGTTGTTATGTCACTTTCAACTATTTTAATTACATGTCTTTCTTTTTATGTGGTTTTATTTCGTAGACACATTATATTCTTTTTAGTAAGAAAGCATAGTTTATTTCATTTCAATGTTATATGTTCGGTTCATTCATGAGAATGAGAAAACAGGCATATTCGTGAAAAGAATAGCTCTTCATGTCAGGTTTCATATATATGTGCACAAAATCAATGTTATCTCTTGTGGTAGACACAACAGCAATCACTGGACACAAGAACAATGAATAGACTGCTATCTAGACTGCTATCCTCAGACTGTGAACTTTTATAAATCTGACCTGACTTCCGTGGTTAACCTACCTTAGCATGGTACAGTTGGTATCCTTGGCGAAGGAGTTAACGACATTCCCCTTGTAATCCCGCTATATCCACGTGAGGAACACATCTGCGCGAGATTCGGCAGCAGATCGCGTCGCGTTGCTTACTTAGGGGTATGTGAGCCGGTCGCTCAGAAAGCAATAGCAAACTACAGAGCGTAATCTTGCCAAGAACATCAAAAACAGCTGGAAAATGCTGGTGTTGACTGCAATGATCTGTAAGGGATAATGCAACTTTAAAAAAAAAATGGTACAGAAAATGTCCAGAGAAGTATAGTCGGTAAGCGTAACATTGCCAAATTCACAAATCGATTGCCAGTTGGTCTACACAATTATAGGGATGGCAAGATATAACCTAAACACTCATAAGCTTGATAGAAGTTAGTTGCATATTCTTTGCAGGTCGTCGCAGCCAATCCTAGCATTTTGTGGCTGTTTGTGATTTTAGATTTTACGTTCAGAAGTTTGGAAAACCCTAACCTGTACAGTTCGCGGCGACAGTACTAGCCAGGTGGCCTTAATTACTCAGACTCAAGACTTTACACCGCAAGGTACTACAGGCAGCAGATGATAGTTAGTTGTTATGGACAGCGTCACTGCATTCTGAACGACCGGCACTCATACCATTGCACTAAAACTAACCCAAGGCGGTTTGATGCCAAATCGCCCGCAGTTGTGTTTCTAGCGCGGTATGTGGAATTACGAATTGCGTCGGTAAATCCTTCGTCAACACAGGGCGTGTAGTTGGGTCCTTACTTTTTATTTGTGTATGTGGCGTCTTTTTTTTATTTTGTTCGCATATCCTTTATAGGACATCGCTGTCAACATCAGCATCTTTCAGCTGATTGTTGATTTCTTGGCAAGATTACGCTCTAGTAGTTTGCCATTGTTTTCTGAGCGACCGGCTCACATATCCCCTAAGTTACCGATGCGGAGAGAATCCGCTACAAATTCTCGCACAACGTCACGTCACTTACGAGAGTATACGAGATTACGGAGAAAGTCGTGTAACACCTAGACCAGGGAGACCGGCACGTGGCGTCTTGGAAAGTAATAAAAACGTGCTTTTTTAAAAAAAAAGGTAGATAATGTCCCCTTTGGACACCTGAGGAAAAATCTTGGGACTAAAAGAATTAAGATAACAAACGCTTCTTAATTAAAGTGTAGTCTGTGGAATCTCATTTGTCAAGTTATTGAAGATTGATTGGTTGATTTATTTTAGAATCAACAGGATAACATTCCAGACAAACTTATAGATACCCAGTCTATTGTAGCAAATGTCGCAATGTGTAGACGTGGATTGTTAAACTGACACACTGGTTGTGAGCACCGTTCATAAATAATTTTACGTGTATTGTTTGGGCCAATTCCAATTCCAATTTTCAAAAACAAAAATTCCAAATTCGGCCTCGTCTAACCTGCTTCATCAGCTGTGGTTATTGTTGAGGTCCGTGGTTTTTGTGGGTTTATTTACCCTAATTCTTGTCTTGTGAGTCCTTTCTCGGACTGGTTATGTATCGTTTGTGTCTGTGACGTCAGCAGGGGGATCGGTCGGCGGCTGTCCTTTGTGCATGTTTTCCTCTTGTGGTTTTCTTTGTTGGTGCAGGCTCCTGGTTCGTATGGCTTGGCTGGGTGCAGTCCTTATAAGGACTTTTTATTTGGTCGTTTTGTCTCCTTTCTTGTGTAGTTTCTGTAGGACCTTTTCGACGTTTTCATTTTCCTCCTTGAGCCTGTTTTCACTGTTGCGTTTGCGTATCTGCTGCCTAGCGTTTTCTTCCTCAGTGGTCAGCCATAGGACGATTATACCGTCCTCGATATAGTACTCGAAGTCGGCCTCACAGTTGTAGTGTACTACTGGGTATACCATCGGTTTCCCCCGGAGTTTTTTAGGCTTCTTCTTTTCTTTTTCTTCCCAGCGCCTTCTGAATTCCTCGCGCTTGAGTTCCTCCTTGTCGACTGGGTATTCTGTGCCTCCTTCAGAGATCCGACGGTATAGTATTTCCCTCTTGGGCGTTGTGGTTGGGCTGCTGGCTTTAGCTTGCGGTTCAGGCTCGGTATCTTGGTTTTCATCTTGCGGTTTCTCTGTGAGTTCTTGTATGGATTCTGCTGGTTTGCTATGGAAGAGTTCCATTTCAGCTTTAAGCAATTCTCTTTCGGTTTGATCATTTGTAGGATTTCTTCGTTCTCCTTCTTCATCTCGGCCATGCGCTCCATCTCTTGTTTGATGTCGTGCTGGATTTCTTTCATGTCGGCCAGCAGCTTCTCATTATCGCTGGTCGGAGTCGTCGTCCGCAGTGCTTTGAATTGTTTTCTCCCCCGATGTGTCTCCACCTTGCCGTGGTGGGGGAGCTTGCGTGTCCCATCTACCCCATGTGCTTGCCGATGGGTGAAAACTACATATCGGACGGCTCATGGGATAGGGACCAGACTAAGAGAGACACAACCTGCTGCTCTGCAGGTGAGACTGAGGATAGCAGTCAAAAATTTAAATCAGGCGCACGAAGGCAGAATATCTTGGTCCGGACAAAACACTAAAGGCTCCCTGTCGAGGGCTGTGGCTGAACGCCTCTAAGCCACAAACCCTTGGACCTGAGAGCCAGGCCGATACCCACCTTTCGAAAAATAAAGGCGTGATACTGAGCAAGCTACATGCTCAGGTCTGATACAAGTTCGAAGGCTCTCAGCTGGGGGATATGAGAGATTCCCGGATGAGAGGGCCAGGCCATTTCTCGTTCACCGCTTCACGAAGGTAAGGTGCTGAGCCGGCAGCACAAGTAGCCTACCTCGTGAGCGAGTACAAAAAGTCAAAAAAGTGCCCCAGCCGAAGAAAATGGCTGCGAAAACTGTATCTAACTCATAGAGAGTGTAGACAAAAGTGGAAGAACGTCTCAATGACGCACAATGGAACGCACGGCGAGCGAACCTATTGCGTGGTCCGAAGTCAAAAGCAAAAGCTTACCGAGTGGGTGTCGCTCGCAGTCTGACCGTCCCTGATGTGTGCTGAGCGATCAGGGGCAAACGGGTTGCCCAACACATGGAAGTGAGGAACTAAAGCAGCCGTGAGCAGGACGTGGCAACTCCTCGGGTGAGCCCAGTCACAGAGCAATATGTGCCGGCTCTGCAATTATGGAAGCCTCCTTGGATAGCGAGGGAATGCTCATGGTCTGCCCCTGCCTTCCCTTGAGGGCCGACCACGATGTCGTTCATCGTTCTATCTTGACCAGCTGAGATGTTAGCGATATCACAACAGTCCAACGTGCCTCGAAACCAGAGGAAGGTTAACCTCATTAAAAAATGCCCGCTGAAGTCGGAAGTGTCGTCCTACAGGTGGCAGACTAAAAATTGACACTACGCAATTACGTCCGAGTGAAATGTCTCGTCCGAATGTCTCTCGTGCTAGGAACAGCTCTGACTACCTAGTTTCCGAATGCCGCTCTTGTTCGGAACAGCTCTGACTGGGTGGTTTTCCGAATGTCTGTTGTGCCTGGAAAAGCTCTGATGGGCGCAAGGACAAGCACATGTCCGAAAACTCGCTGAGTGGATGCCGTCTGCAAACCTGTCTGGTTTGTGCGGGAATGACCCGGGGAAACGAAGTGACCAATATATTGAAGTGAGGATTTAAAGCAGCCATGAGCAGGACGTGACGATCTCCCTCGGTGAGCCCAGATCCAGGGCGTTATGTGTCGGCCCTGCAACTATGGAAGCAACCTTGGATGGCGGTAAATGCTATGGACTGTCCCTGCCTTCCTTTGAGGGTTGACCGTTGTCTTCGACCGTTCAACCTTGGCCAGCATGGTTGCAGATGGCACCACAAAAGTGAGAGTCTCCCAGGAATGCTACCTGGTCAAAAAAGCACGCTAAAGTCGATGTGTTGGCCTACTGGTTTCGGCCCAAGGGCGCATAACAGACACACCGCAATCACATCTGAAAAAACACTCCGGATGAACGAAAAGAAGAAGAAGAATTGTTTTTTCAGCTCGTCTATCTGCTTTTGAAGTTGATCTCTTTCAGCTTGTGCTATACCCGTGGCTGTCTCGCCTCTCTGCATTGCTTCCTTGAATGGTGTCTTTGTGATGATGGCGATTTTTAAGACGTCTCTATGTCTCTGCAGGTACGGACAGCCTAGGTATCTTGCTCCATATTTGCCCTGGCAGTTGACGCACTTTCTTTTGTTGTTGGGTGCTCGGAAGTCCGTGTCCATCTTGGCCAGCGGTCACTCCTTGAAGGCGTGGTGATCGGCGCAGTATCGGCATATTTCCGTCTTACTGCGACACGTAGCTCTGCTGTGGCCGGCCTTCTGACATCTGGAACATTGCGTGATTCTTGGTATGAATCTCTCTTGCTGTTTAGTTTTCTTGCTGAATGATACTGTGATCGGCATTTCGCTGCCCTCCGATGTCACCACTCCCAAGGTTGTAGGTATCTTGGAGTAGGTGAGGAGCCGCTCCGCCTTCAAGAATCGAATGTGGAGATTCTCTTCTCGTAGCTGCTTCAGGATTTCCTCGTCTGTCAGCTCCAATGGAATCCGCTTGACGACCCATCGGACTGTTTTTGAGTCGGTGTTTCCGACTCTGGTGTCTTTCTCTTCCTTCTCTGCTGACTTGGTTCTTGACTGTGTTAGGCTGTCAATCTTCTCCCTCGTAGTAGCTTCAGTGATGGCTGTAGTATCAGGCTCCTTGATGCGGCTATCAGGTAGGCTCTCCACGTTGTTCTTCTTGTTGTCAGCTCCCACGCTGCACATTTTGGCAGCAGCGTGTTTCTTGTCGTTGGGCTTTCCACGTGACATTTTCCCGCTGATCAGGCTTCTTGACAGAATAATGCGATTTGACTTGTTAGCGCTCGCAGTGCGAATGACGACCCACGACGACGGCGACCACGACGCACCTTTGACGATTGTTTGGGCTCATAAAATCAGAAAGAAAAAGAAGAAATTAGAGGACACAATAGACGACAGACAAATTGAAAACTGTAGTTACCCCACCGGGATTCAAGCCTGTCACCCCTAAATGACGACAGCGCTTCCCTGCTGGAACAAGTGTTCTTCGACGCATGACCAACTAGACACTCCAGTTTAAAATGTCTTCGTTAGCCTGGTCTTTGATCTTAGTAGCCTCAGATAAATCCTCAATTGATATTTTTGGTAGGAAACGCGTCGACGTCGTCCTCCCACATGCGACCATCCCTACCAGACCCACATCCTTTCTTTCTGTTGTCCCAGTGTTTTGTATTGTTGGCCGCTCGTAGAAATAGAAAAAGTAGAGATTAGAACACGCACTAGACAACATAAATATTGACAGCTATAGTTAACGACCGGTATTCGAACCTTTCACCTCCAAATGACGACGCCCCCTCTCCCTTTGCAGGAACAAGTGTACCATCCACCTAAACCCACAATTGTGGAATATGGGAAGATTTCGTATCTAACCATAGTTCTCAGAATTCTGGATTCAGTGCCGAATAGGACGTCCCATTTTTTGTTTTTATTTGGCCTTTTTTTTCAGAGAGAAAAACTGCTTTATTAATGTCCCATTTATCGCTATCCTCCAACACGCAGTGCTTTAGTCAAATGCTGCTTGGATATCTTTGGCTGCTTCGATTGTTTGACTGGATCAGGCTTGGTTGTCTTTTTTTGGGCTTCCTTGACTTTAACCTTTTCCTTGTCAGCTCTGATGGCTTGTTCACCCTGGGCTTTGCGAACCTCTGCTTTCTGATTGCCAGAATACCATTAAAAGTAGAACCATTAACAGCCATCTTGAACTTCTGAGTGTAAAGATAATTTATTTGGCCTTTTACAGGGCCTGCTAAAAATGTTTAAGGTTGCCTCAGAAAGTGTTACTATAATTAAGAGTAGGATATTATGTAATATCGCGGGAAAATATAAAAATGAGTTATAAAATTCCCACCGATGTAAAATAAAGCCATAATTTTTAAATAAACTTTGAAGATAACTTAAAGTTATTATGCATTATATACATATCACAAATAACTAACATTAATTTATATTTTATAAAAGATTAAAACAAATACTAGAATTATTACACCACATAATACATTTATGCAAGTTCCATAATGTCCTTTGAAATAGCGGTTATGTTGTTATGTCCCTTTCAACTATTTTAATTACATGTCTTTCTTTTAACGTGGTTTTATTTCGTACACATATTTTATTCATTATAATAAGACAGCATAGTTTATTTCATATCAATGTTATATGTTCAGTTCATTAATAAGAATGGGAAAACGTGTCAGATTCCTGCTTTCAGCAATAATACAGGCTCGCAATCACCAACAGATGTGATACAAACACTGTCACAGAATGACTTGACGTGGCACACCACAAATACAATTCAAACACTTTATTCACGCGTCTCACTCATCACAACCATTACATGCATCGCGCAATTACAATATCGATGCCATAATACAATCAATAGACAATAGACATATCCATGTAATGTATACAACTCACAAGCGCACAGTCTCCTATACTTACACAGGCTTTCTATCTATTATCATTCATCTACACAAGTATACGAGCACCATTCATTCCGTCTATCCTGTACAACTTCACCTGGCTGCTAACCGCTGTGAGTTGTCGCTAGTCGGAGTTGTGCCCCTGTGTGGACTCCATGTCCCACGCATGCACCGACTGACCATTCCTACCACAGCGTGGTTAGTGTCGTTTACAGGTGGACCTGGCCGTAATCGCCAGGCGCCGTTGACGACGAGGCGTTAGAACAGGTGGGGAGATTATGACATTCTCCCGCCCTCCTTTTCATGAAAGGGGAATCCTTTCATGTACTCTATATACAATTGGGTTTATTAATTCAACCTGTCAGAATCGACCCATTGTTTGTCATCTGACGTGACACTTTGGTTTATATTGAAATATGTAGATAATTGTAAGTTATATACACACACACTCTAATGATGCTGTTAAGCAACACTCCTCAAGTAAAGTCCACTAGATGGATTCTTACGTTAGTTGCAATTTGACACAGCCAGTCCGGTAGCTATCAGCGAGCAACGCAACTACCTCTCGACAAATAAACAAAAATAACAAACACGACATGTCAGGCCGCGAGTCCCTCCCTATGAGATGACTCCAGCATTTTACTCCAACCTCATCTGGTCGGAAAGTCTCATGTAGGTCTACAACTTCGGTAGTTGATGTCACCTTGATGTGTCGCCAATCTGGCAACATCAGGACGATGTATATACCTGTTACATATTACCACTAATTTCAACTGTTTCCCTTGGTTGTAATCAGTGAAACAATACAAAATCTATGGTCGATAATTTCAACATGCTTTCAAAGAAAATAAATTACATTAGTAAATCAATTTCTAAGCGTCATAGTTTGATGCTTATTGACAATAGCGAACTAAATGTCACTATTGCGAACAAGTTAATCAACTTATGATTCTCAGATCACATTTATCAAAATCTTTGCATACAGTTTGTATATGCAAACTTTCAACTCACAAAGTTTATATCAATCGTCAATTCTTTGTGAGAATTCCACTATAGTCTGCTAGTTTTTGAATTTATTACACAAATACCGGAAGTACACAACTGGTGTGTTGAGGTGTAGTTAACACAATGTTCTTCCGTCGGGTTGTTATATAAACAAACGGAGTACACAGTTCTTAAGAACAGCTGCTAGATTAACTCTTTCTTTCAAAATATGGATTAAAGTGTTCTGTAGAATTCAGATGTCACTGTCCTTTTCACACAGAGTAAAATACGTCGGAACACTCTGCTTCGCAGGTACTACGGATATTGGAACAATTCAAGCAACGTAAGTCTTGAAATCACGTAGCACTGTTCGTTACAATGTTAATACATATTTAAAATAATGTTACCTTTCGATCACACACAACACTAGTATTCATCACAATTATCACAACAACTATAAAATATATGTACTATATTTACATTGGGACGTTGTCCCTATCACAATTTCTACACAGCGTTACTGAAATAATTTCACAATTCACTGTGATGCTGAGCGCTATACCAATCTGCAGATTCCTTATTGATCTGCTGTGTGCGCTCAGGCACAGATAGGCTATCGCATGTGTCGTAAGGACATCTGGAAAGAAGGTCGGCAATCGTATACTGTGTGCCAGAGATATGCCTGACTTCAAAACTGAAATCTTGCAGTAATAGTGACCATCGTGCTACCCTGTGGTTGGTAGGAGTTCCAGTCGTGATGATTGTTAAGGATTGTTGTCTGTCTCGACTATGAAGTGTTTCCCAAGAAGAAATCTGGATAATTTTCTCACTGAGTACACAAGAGCAAGGGCCTCAATTTCAGGCGTAGACCAAAGTTTTTCTCTTGTTTTTAATTGACGACTTACGTAGTAAACTTGATGGAGAATTTGGTCGTGCTGTTGCAAAAGTACTGCCCCAATCGCTACGGAGCTCGCGTCAGTTCTTAATATGAAAATAATGTGCAAATTTGGTAATTTAAGAATGGGGTTACTAGAAAAGTAGGATAACACTTTTGTAAATGCAGGTCTTAGGCATTCGCTGTTTACAATTTTGTTAGTAGGTTAGTTAAACACTCCGTTAATGTGGCAAAATTTTGGTATAAACTGTCTATAATAATTTAACAGACCTAGGACACTTCTCAACTCTTTCTTTGTCGTCGGAAGCGACAATTTGAGAATTCTTGACACGATGTTATCGTCAGTCATGACAAAGCCATTACAAATTTGTAGCCCAAAAATGAAATTTCTTGGTAGGCTATGTCGACTTTAGATGGTTTGACTGTCAGTCCGTGGTGTCTGATACGGTCAAATGTCTGCTATAATGTTGCTACATGGTCTGTCATAGTCTTTGAATGTACACAAATGTCGTCCATGTATGAAATTATATTAGGGATGTCTGTCAAAAGAAGTCTCGTCATCCGTACAAATGTGTAGCAGAATGTATTAGTTTAGGTGTGCAAAGCTACAGCACGCTTGAGCATCAGGATGGAATGAGAAGAAAGATGCTCAAGTCGTGACGTGGCTTGTTGTTGGGGGAGTCAGAAAACACCTAGGACTAGAGAAGGGAGGTCGCCATCAGGATTGCATTGTATTCAGATTTTGTAATGGCCATCAATTTCAAATAAAGCTTGAGTTATATTCACCCAGCAGAACTTGTTAGTCCTCTCTGTGTGCACATCGCATTGTTACAAATGTCGCCGGGGCATGAACTAGTCCGAATGGAAGCTTGCACTATTCGTATAGGCCCCAGGGTGTGGCAAATGCTGTCAGATGTATGCTGTCATGATGTACCGGTATTTGCCAATACCCTTTTGTCATGTCCAGTTTTGTAAAGTATCTAGAATCTGTCAGTTCAGTCAGTATGTCTTCACACCTGTCAGATTCTTGCATTCAGCAATAACACAGGCTCGTAATCACCAACAGATGTTAAATATTTTGTGTTTGTCTTTTATTGCGATCTCATAATCCACAGTCGAGATTTGTCTCAGTACTTTAAACGGTCCTTGCCATGAGTCTGTCAAAAGATGTCTGTCGCTTGGCAAAAGAAGTAGTACGTCCTGTCCAGGTGTCAGTGTTATTGTCCTATTTCCTCTGTTTGCACCAGATTGTTTCAGTGCTTCTTTAGCTAACACACAAGATTTCATTATCATATCACGCAATGATGTTACATGTTCATATGATGATACTGGTTTATGTACAGTTATACTTTCAGTTAACATAGAATGATACATAGATAATGGGCCGCGTGGTTTGGCTCCATATACAAGTTCAATGGTGAGAAACCTGTACTGGAATGAGGTACCTCGCGATATGCAAATAGTATGGCAGGTAAATAAGTATCCCAGTCTTCAGGATGTTCCTGGGTAACTTTTGATAGCATATGCTTGAGATCACCGTTCATCTTTTCTACAATCCCCGTAGAATGAGGGTGGTATGGGCTGTTAAGGCACTGCTTTACCCCTAACATTCTAGTAAAAGCTTGAGTGGCTGCAGCTATGAACTGACTCCCACGATCTGAGAGAATGGTATCAGGAAACCCTACTCTAGAAAAAATGTGGAAGAAAACTTCCATTACATCCTTGGCAGTTATGTTCTTAAGTGGAATTGCTTTAGGCCATCTGCTACAGAGGTCAATTATCGTTATTATGAACTTATTTCCTCTTGATGTTACATGGTTTAGAGGACCTACAATGTCAACATAGATCTCCTCGAAAGGTCTACTTGCTAGATCTGTTATTTGTAGTTCAGCTTGCGGGTGTTTACCCTTTTTAACAAGCTTCTGGCAGATGTCACAAGTTCTGCAATATTGCTTAGTGTCACTGCAGAATTTAGGCCAGTAGAACTGTGTAAGTAATCGAGACCTAGTTTTTGAATAAGCCATATGCCCTGCAAAGGGTATGTCATGTGCTAGATGTAATGATTGTTTGGGGTGTTCGGCTTGTAACACCGTTTGTTCAGTGATGCTGGTACCTTTGGTATAATACCCTGTAAGGATACCACCTTTGAGTGCAAAATGCCATCTAGCATTCTTCGTAATTCTTGGCTTTTGGCCTATTAAATTAAAATATTTGTGCAATGATAAATCGACCTTTTGGGCTGTTATGAAATTCTCCCTCATGGTCTTAGGAGGTAATATGACTGGGCTTAACATTTCCAAAGCCTCAGTTTGGTTAATTTCATCTTGCACTTTTGCAGCAAATCTAGTTACTGCATTTGACATATCAGCAACATGACAAGGCGATGTTACATTTAAATCAATACAATCATGTGATGAAGTTAATGAATTGGCAAACATACATTCATTCACAGGTGATAATACATTGTCAACAGTATGTTCAGTTGAGGATGATATTGGATTATCAACAATACATTCGACAGAAGATGTTATACTGTCGTGTGGCATCTCATTTACTTCAGGAAGTTTACCAACAATTATGTCACAACATGGGTTGGATAATGCTGCGCATTTAACCTTTCCTGTGATAAATGGGGTGTCGATATATGCCCATGCAAGTGGGTATTTCTCTATGTTACCTGAGAAAGTTCTGCATGTAACATGTTTGCCAGTATAATCTGAAGGTAAAATAAAGTCTCTCTTCAAACCAATAAGAGTACATCCACTATCCCGTAACACGGTGGCAGATTTGCCATTTACAAACCCTTGGTGGATGTTAAGTTTGCCTTTGGAGTTTATTACCAAATTAGCTTCTTCATTGGCAATAGGTATTGAGTGGCCGCATGTTTATACGCCATCCTCATGAAAACGTTCACAGATGGTACATTTATTAAGATGAAATACATCAATGGCCTGTGCTGCATTAACAGGATGATTTTATGTTTGTTCCTCATCTGAGGAAGAGCTATCAAACATGGCTGCATTAGCATTTCTGGTCATTTGTTTACCTTTACAAGCATGACGCCAGTGGCCATATGCCTTGCAAAGGAAGCATTTGGTTAGTCGTTTATAGCTCTTTCTCTCCTTATCTTGCTTATCTATATAGTTTTGCAAGTATGTGAGGTACCCTGGGTGTTTGTCACAATATCACTTTCATTACGTGGAAGATGGCAATATCTGCATTGGTAATATTTATCAGCAGATTGCTTAAAGGGTTTCTGTTTCGTGTAGGGACCTGACTTCGTTCTGTCATAGGTAGCGGCTGCTAAAAAGTGTGTGTCAGTCAATCCACTAGTGAAACACTGTTTCTTGGCTGTGAAATAAGCAGAACCTTGTTTCTGAATATGTTGCAGACTCTCGCACACACATTCTTGCAGAAATTTAGAAAATGGTGGTGGTAGAGATGTAATAATTTTATCTCTAAGAATTAGATCTTTCAACTTATCAAAGTTGTTATTTACTTTGGCTGCTGACAGCCATTTACTAAATATATCCTGTACTACTGAGATTTAGTCAGAGAACGTTTGTGTAGGTTTTGGAGCTAATTTACTAAACTGTTCTCTGTAGCCTGCTTCATCTAACAGGAAATGTGACATAATTTTGGACTTAATATATTGATAATCTTTCCTAAGATCTTTGGGAAGGGTCTCTATCACTTTGAGAGGTTCTCCTGAAAGACTTCTCATATATATAATGTTCTATTCAGTCTCTGGGATCTGATAATGGTCCATTATTGTTTCAAAATGTTGGATGAAGGCTGCAATGCAGTCGCCTGTGGTGAAATTTTTGACGATCCCTTGGTACTTTTTGTACTGATTCTCTTTTTCTAGTCTTTCTGACTTTCTAGAATCTTTATCTGCTGATGTTTCAGCTTCCAGCTGTTTAATGTTCAGCTGCATTTCAAGTTCTTCCTTTTTAGTTCTTGCAAAAATTTCAAGCTCTTCTCTTTTGAGCTGAGCAGAGATATCGGCTTTTCTTATTTCTGCATCTGATTCTGCCTGTTTGGTTTTGGCCGCTAACTCAGACTGTTTTAAAGCAGTTTCTGATTCTGCCTGTCTAGCCTTAGCTTCACTATCCGCAGCTCTATCTTCCCGTTCTCTAGCTTTTTCCTGCAATACGACATACTCTGCATATTTTGCCTCACTCCACTTTGTCAACTCATCAACAGTTAACTTTAATTTCAAACCAGATTCGATGAAATCATTCAATGTGGACATGATGAAATATTTCAGATACAATGAATGTACAAAAAGTTAATTATGGTGTTAGTAAATAGAACAATGTGTACAATATTTATCACATACAGCTTGTGCCTAGACTTACACCCAAAAGTATATGTGAAAAAAAGATAATACTTAAGTGACTTTGGAGCTCTGGAGTATGCTGGAGAACTGTGCCAGAGAATGGCTGCCTGATCGTTACTGCCCGGAAAAATGAACTTTACTTGCTAACGGTTTCGGATGACACAAACACCTGTTGCTTTTGGAAGAAGAAAATATTAGGACATGTATGTTTATGTAGTGTATGCGTTGTCAACTAAGTTTTGTAGGTTTGTGTGCTGTCAAGTATGTTTGTTAGTCGTACTGTCGTCCGTTCAACACATTCAACAACTCACTTTCCGTGTTGCTTTCTTTCCAAAACTTTCCGCTTACACGCACGTTCAATTTTATTTTACACTATTTCCAAGATGGATGATACATTCACTTTCGCATCTATTGTATAATCGGTTCAAGCTGGACAATGGATCCACGTTCACACATGTCAGATTCCTGCTTTCAGCAATAACACAGTCTCGTAATCACCAACAGATGTAATACAAACACTGTCACAGAATGACTTAATGTGACACACCACAAATACAATTCAAACACTTTATTCACGCATCTCACTCATCACAACCATTACATGCATCGCGCAATTACAATAATGATGCCATAATACAATCAATAGACAATAGATATATCCATGTAATGTATAAAACTCACAAGCGCACAGTCTCCTATACTTACACTGGCTTTCTATCTATTATCATTCATCTACACAAGTATACGAGCACCATTCATTCCGTCTGTCCTGTACAACTTCACCGGGCCGTCTGGCTGCTAACCGCTGTGAGTTGTCGCTAGTCGGAGTTGTTCCCCTGCGTGGACACCATGTACCACGTATGTACCGACTGACCATTCCTACCACAGCGTGGTTAGTGTCGCTCACAGGTGGACCTGGCCGTAATCGCCAGGCGCCGTTGACGACGACGCGTTAGAACATGTGGGGAGATTATGACAAACGGCACGTTAGTGAAAAGAACGGATCTTCACATCAGGTGTCATATAAATACATAAACGTATTGTTATCTCTCGTGGTGGACACAGTACAATCACTGGACACAAGAACAAACTGCTATCTATCCTACGGATTCCATCTGACAAAATCACAACCCAAATTAACGAGACACAAACAAAGCCATTTAATTACAAAACTTGGCGTTGTAGCAACTTATTAGATAGCAGAATCAGCTATCTATTTGATCTGGCTCATTAATACTTCGCGAGAGAGAGAGAGAGAGAGAGAGAGAGAGAGAGAGAGAGAGAGAGAGAGAGAGAGAGAGAGAGAGAGAGAGAGAGAGAGAGAGAGAGAGAGAGAGAGAGAGAGAGAGAGGAGATCCGGGAAAAAAACGCATCCTTTTCAACTGTAAAGGATCTTTTACTTTTAAATGAGGAGGTGGAGCTTCAAATGAAAACCTTAAAAGCGAGATAGAAATTATAATAACCATAGCATCGTCTTGTAACCTGTCAGTATTGTTGTTAAGGATGTCAATAGTGTTAAGCATGTGACATCACGGTGCAGACAAACATAGTCATATCATAAGGACAGTCTAAAGATGACCGCACCACTTTTGACATGCTCCAAAGAGGAGCAGCGTTCTGTTATCCTTAAGTGATATTTTTGGTAGGTAACTCTGGCTGTGGGGTTACAACACTTTCTCTCTGTAATCCCGTTTATCACGCAGAGTCTCGTAGCGGAGCGAGAGCTGAGGCGGTTCGACACCCGCTCGTGACTTGCGGGATACTGAGCCGGCCGCTCAGAAAGCAATGGCAAACTACTGAGCGTAATCTTGCCAAGAGATCAACATACAGCTGAAAGATGCTGGTGTTGACAGCTAAGTCCTGTAAAGGATATGCTTAAAAAAAAAAACAACGCGTAGTCATCGTCCTCCCACACGTCTATCCCTACCAGACCCACGTCCTCTTCTTCTTTTGTCCTACTGCTTTGTGTTGTTTGACGCTCATAGAAGTAGAAGAAGCAGAGACTAGAGCACGCACTAGACAACATTAACAATTAAAAGTTATAGTTAACGACCGGTATTTGAACTTGTCACCTCCAAGTGACGATGCCCCACCCCCTCCCCCCCACCTCGCAGGACAAGTGTACTATCCACATATACCAACAATTATGGAATATGGACACAATTCGTATCTAACCATTGAGATAGCACTATAGCTATTAGAATTGTATACTAACTGATTCTGTGCCGAAGTGTAATATACCGCCAAATGCGATTTTCCATGTTTTCAAATTTGTCTTGGCTTTAAAACAAGCCTGACAAAAATTGTGCAGCTAGTATCATCAAATGTATTGTTATAAAAATAAGGATAAAACATTGAATGTAATATCGTGGAGAAATAGAAAAATGAGTTACAACATTCTCAATCATGTAAAATAAAGTCATAACGTTTATACAGAATTTGAAGATAACTGAAAATTATTGCCTCGTTATTTATAACGCATGTAAGTGTTAATAATTTCAATAAAAATGTTAAAAAAAATTAAGAAAAATACTATAATTATTAAACCACAGAATACATTCATGCAACTTTTAGTAATGTCGTTTGAATTGACTGTTATGTTGTTATGTCCCTTTCACTATTTTAATTACAATATGGTTTTATTGTGTACATTTAAAAAAATAAATAAATAAGAAAGCATAGTTTTCTTCATATCAGTGGTGTATGTTCAGTTCATTCATGAAAATTATAAACGGCACATTTCTGAAAAGAACAGTTCTTCACGTCAGGTTTCATATATGTAAACAAAATGATCCAGAAAGCAATGGCAAACTACTGAACGTAAACTTGTGAAGAGATCACAACAGCATAAAATGCCGGTGTTGAATGCGACGTCCTGTAAAGCATATGCAACTATCTAAGCACACAATCAATGTTATCTCTCGTGGTAGATACAGCGCAATCCCTGGACACAAGGACGAGCTGCTATTTATCCTAGGATTCTATCTCACAAAATCCAAACTCAAATTAACGAGACACAAAACAAAGATATTTAATTACAAAACTTGGCGTTGTAGCAACTTATTAGATAGCAGAATCAGCCGTCTCTTTGATCTCTCTCATTAATACTTCACTACAGAGAGAGAGAGAGAGAGAGAGAGAGAGAGAGAGAGAGAGAGAGAGAGAGAGAGAGAGAGAGAGAGAGAGAGAGAGAGAGAGAGAGAGAGAGAGAAAATATCCGGGAACAAAACATCCTTAACTGTAAAGGATCTTTTACTTTTAAACGAGGGGGTGGGGGATTCATATGAAAACTTTTAAAGTTTGTTAGAAATTATAATAACCATACCATTGTCTTGTAATCTGTCAAGTTGTTGTTTAAGGATGTCAAGAGTGCTAAGCATGTGAAATCACGGTGCAGACGAACAAGGTGTCTTACAGTCTTAAAAACTCATGTTGGTCGTCGCTGGAGCTACGGCGTTCATGCTTTGTGGGATAAAACTCGGTGCAACGCAGTCGATCCTCTCGACTTTTACGACTGACGTCATAAGGACAGTTTAAAGATGGCCAGCCCACTTTTGAATGCACTAAAGAGGAGTAGCGTTCTCTTAACTGTTTTTTCTTTGGTCAATGAAGGGGTGAAACCTATAGAAATTCATCGGCAATCGAAGGTCCAGTATGGTGATGCGTGTCTGTCAAGAAAGCAAGTGTATGAGTGGAGTAGGAAGATTCACAACTTTTCGGCCCGATGAAGAGGTACAGCAGGTGGTGCATGAGTGGTTACACACGCCACCAAGAGCATCTTTTTTTTCTACAGCAATACAAGCACTTTATCGGTTCTGGAGGATTTGCATTGAACGCAGTGGTGACTACATCGAAAAATGATACATTTGCTCTTTACTTTGTCAGAATACACATAGAAAACATCTAAAGTTTTCATTTGAAGCACCCTCGTGAATATATGCTGCAGCTCGATGTGGTTCACTGGCTAGCACACCAGCCTGCCGGCCGGGTATTTATATGCTGAAATCTTCATCGAGACGTGAACTTTTATAAATCTGAGCTTCCTCCGTGGTTGTCGTGAAATGCAGCCTTTACATCCCAGAACAATTTTCGGTTCACTTTTGATGGACCATGTAGAGAAGTTACAGAAGAACAAATGCAATTCTCTATAATAAAGAATGCTGGGGGAGGGAGAAACTGACCCTGAATTGATAATAATACCACACAGACATGCAGTGTTAAACCGACCGCGACTGTGAATTGCAAGTACAACTGCCCAGGCATGACGCAAGCAAACTGGGGCTGTAAACATGCCAAGTCCAGCTGATCATACATACTTAGTAGAGTGTGAAACAGACCTTGTAAAACCGACCCAACACTTGACTAGAGGCTAGTAATTACCTGTAGAAATGTAGAAAAGCGGGGTGTTAGAAGGATAATAAACCATTCAGACTGGATCCAGAAAGTAGGTGTTGGGTGTCTGACAGAGGCAATTAACACTGGGCATGTGTACTTTGTACCAGACAGAGAGGAGCCAGGTGTGAAGGCCAACCATTCACAAAGAAATTATGATGGACATGCTGGGAGATAATTCAGTCTGCACCATAAAAATGTGTGAATTGAAATTGCGCAGACAGGAGACTGACCCCCAGATCAAATAAGGCATTTAAAACCACGAGAAAGTGGTAATTGAACTAAACGCCCTGGGGAGATAAGGAAAGAGTATATATGTTAGGAGATTCTGGTACTCAGATCAGGAATGAAAAATCTTCGAACAGGTGAGAAGAGAGAGTAAATGTCGATTTCTTAGTAACTATCTAAGTCTTTTTGATGTATGTACTGATTTTCAGGCGATATCTGACCTAGGTTATTTCAAGAAATATCATTGTCTAAGTATACTTTTAGGTGTCTTGGTAGACGCTTGTCAATTCTTTGTACACTATCCTAGTTGCCTTTTGGTGTGTGCATTTGGTGTACAGAATTTAGTCAACTGACTATTTCTTTAATTCTTACCACAGCAGTGGCTAAGTGATGACTAAACCGGGCAGATCAGCAATATGGCTGTTCTATGTGGTCACTCCAATTAGACTTGTTGTATATCTCATTTTGTAGCTATACAATATTATTACTAATTAATAATGCCTTTTGCTATTATGTTGAGTATCATTATATGTCCATTTTGAAGTAATATAATGTATGTATATCGGATGTTTGATATAGTTGAATTGTCATATGCATAATTTTTGTTATACTTTGGACATGCATTCGGCAGACTTGTATTTGATCTGTAACGTATTTTTCCCAGTTTGTTGTAGACAAGGATATTACTTTCTTTTTGTATTCATACTAAGTATGTAAGAATAACCTTATATGCCATTTTGAATTTGCACACCTTAGATTTAGTTGATATTGATGTGTTATATGATAACTCACTACGAAGAATTTGGTGTTATACTATTGTGTGCACATTTGCACATTGGCCATCGATTGCATTTGTAGCAGAGGTGTAATGGGACCATACTGGTCACGGCTTATAAGCCCGGATGATCAGTGTCAGAGTCCGACAGCGGACAGCGATGCAGGGACATCGTTACGACCGCCAGGCGACTTAGCTCCCAGTAAGGGATGCAACAACTTCGTTGCGCCGGCAGGCAAATAGGAGTTACCGGCCTGCGAGATCGCTGGCTGACCAGCGGTCAGGCCGCCAACGCAAGACGTACGCCTGCCACGTGACGCCACGTCAGGCAGGAGGCAAGTTGCGAACCAGGTCGAGACAGCTCTGGGACACGGAACATGACGGACGTGTGATTGAGAGAAAGGCGTTGTATGGTTTCTGTATTGAAAGGCGAGTGTCTGGACATCTTGCGAGTCAGACTTGTGAACTGTATTGTGGATGTAAGTTGTAAAGTATCCATTATATATATTTGTGATCATCGTTCTGTATTTGATATGTTAATAAATCCATCGAACGATGTGTCGTTGAGTCTTACGTCAAATCACGTTGTATTTGTACTGTCTCACACTTGTTAGGAAAGCGAGCCAAGTTTAAGACCCTGACATGTGTGAACGTGGAGGGCTCGTCCCGCTTTAATTTACTTATATTTTAACGTGAATAGCTCGTCCTTGTTGAACGTGAGGTCTCATCCAGTTTTAATTTAGTTAGATTTAAACTTAGATGTGAACGTAATTTACTTGGATTAGAGTTAAATGTGTTAATGTGATCATGGAAGGCTCATTTTGATTGTTACTACATTATTTAAACAGGTGTAAGATCATTTGTAAACGTACAATGCATACATTTTGTTTGATCCTGTAAGCGTGTAAAACATTTGTGATTTGTGAAACTTGTCACCGATTTGACCTTGTCGACATTGTGATCTTGTCGCCATTTTGACCTTGTCGCCATCTTGTAAACTTGATGTCTATGTCCTTACTGAATGTCATCTTGATGTAAGTGATGTGTCATCAATGTTGTAGAGTGTTAAGATACTTGTAGATTGTCTTTGTGCATTGAGTTTGTGGAACGCGAAAAGTGTTTGGAAAGAAAGTACGTGTATTGGAAAAAAACTGTTGACGGACAAACTTACGACATACAACTACACTCAACGCCATACAAACCTAATCAACACTTAATGACAAGCAGGCACACACCAACAAATAGACGCTAATTTATCTTCTTCCAAAATAAAAGCTGGTTTTTCCGTACCATCCGAAACCTTGCCGTAGAGGTCATTTGCGATTCGAAGTAGCGACCCTACAGTTCCTAGCCCGATTTCCAACCGTTCTTCACCGCATCCAGGGCACTTGAGTATAATGTTTTTCTTTTCGTATACTTTAAAAATGCATTTTTAGGCACACATCGTCCATAGAAATAGATTGTAAATTGTTGATTACTAACCACTTATTACATATTGTGTGTGACTGGTATTTCATTGACATTTTTCCATCATGTCTTCACTATTTGATTTCATTGATATGGGGATAAAATTACAGTTACATGGTGATGAATTAACACAGTGGAGTGAGAAGAAATACGCTGAATACCTACTAGTTCAGGAAAAAGCTAATGAACGCGAAGAAAGAGCAGCTGAAAGAGCAGCCAAGCAAGTAGAGGCAGAGGCCGCCTTAAAGCAAGCTGAAGCAGAAAGAACTGCCAAGCAAATAGAGGCAGAAACAGCCTTAAGGCAAACCGAATTAGAATTGGCTGCAAAGACAAAGCAGGCTGAGATCGAAAAGGAAACAGAACTGAAGAAGGCAGAAATAGCAGCTCAGAGTAAGAGAGAAGAACTGGAGTTACAGTTGAAGATGAAACAACTTGACACTGAGACTGGCCATAACAAAGAGTCTAAGAAATCTGAAAGACTGGAGAAAGAAAACCAGTATAAGAAATATCAAGGTATTGTACGTAATTATACCTCGGGTGACTGCATCGCAGCCTTTACCCGAAATTTTGAAACTTTAATGGAACATTATCAAGTTCCACTGTCTGAATGGAATATTGTGTACATGAGGAGTTTGTCAGGGGAACCTCTTAAAGTTATTGAACCATCCCCAAAGACCTCAGAAAAGATTACCATTATCTGAAATCTAAGATTATGGCACATTTTATGTTAGATGAGGCAGGGTTACAGAGAACAATTCAGTAAATTGAGCCAAAACCGACTCAAACGTTCTCTGACTACCTCTGCTTAGTCCGAGATATTTTCACCAAATGGACGTCAGCAGCCAAAATTGAAAAAAGTTATCAGAGATTGGAAGATCTAATCATTAGAGACAAAATTGTGTCATCTATTCCTTCAGCCTTTGCTAAATTTTTGTTAGAAAATGAATGCTCCAGTGTGGATGAGATTGAAGACGTGGTTCGGCCTTACTACACAGCCAACAAACATTGCTTTGCTACTGAAGATACTAACATTAACTTTGTAGCAGCGGCTAACTATGACAAACAACCCTATAGTAGGCAGAAACCTCGTAGGCCTACCTCTGGGAAGTTATATCATTGCAATTATTGTAAATATTCTCATCATCAGAGTGAGATGTGTGATAAAAACCCTCGCTACCAGACTTACCTACTACACAGGGTAAATCAACAAGATAAGGATTGTAAATCCTTCAAAAGTTTGAGTAAATGTTTCCTCTGTAAGGCGTACGGACACCATCGGAAAGATTGTGAGGGCAGGCATATGACCAACAAAGCAAATGCCGCCTTGTTTGATAGTTCCGTGTCTGAAGAAGAAGAGCCAGAGAAACATCCTGTGAACTCAGCACAGGCTTTTGACATATTCAGCGCAAACAAATGCTCTGTTTGTAACACTTTCTATGAAGATGGTATTTTTAACATGCGGTCATACCATCCCTATTGCCAATGAAGAAGCTAATTTGGTAGTAGATTCTAAAGGCAGAATAATCATCCATCACGGATATGTGAATGGCGAACCGGCTACAGTCCTTCGCGATACAGGCAGTTCACTCATTGGTCTGAAAAGAACATTCATAATGCCTACAGACTATACAGGCAAGCACGTAACATGCAGAACATTCTCAGGCAATATTGAGAAATACCCATTAGCATGGGCATATATTGAAACACCTTTCCTCACTGGGAAAGTAAAGTGCGCTGCACTAACCAGTCCAGTTTGTGATATAATTATTGGTAATTTACCTGAGGTAAATGATAAACCTCATGACATAACATCTTCATGTATTGATGATACCATAACATCACCATCAAATGTCATCATTGAAAATGTCACACCACCTATTGATTGTAAAGTAGCTAATGTAGCACTAAGTTCTCATGACATCATTGAAACTATTGTTCCATCATCATCATCTGATATCATTGAGTGTGTGAACGCAGTAACAAAAGCTACTGCTAGAGTGCAAGATGAAATAAATCAAACTGAGGCGATACAATTACTCAGCCCAGTTTCACTACCTACTAACACCATGAAGGAAGCATTTGTAACAGCCCAAAAAGCTGATCCTTCATTGTCAAAATACTTTGACCTGATCGGCCGAAAGCCAAAAGTAACCAAGAATGCAAATGGCATTTTGCTATGAAAAATGATATACTCACCAGGTATTACACCAGATGTGACAATACCACAGAGCAAACTGTTTTGCCAACAAGTTATCGCAAGCAAGCCTTACATCTTGCACATGATATACCTCTTGCAGGTACATATGGCATACGTTAAGACCAGATCAAGGTTATTAACTCAATTTCACTGGCCAAAATTTTTGCAATGACAGTAAAGAATATTGCAGAAGTTGTGACACCTGCCAGAAACTGGTTAAAAAAGGTAAACACCCACAGGCAAAGTTACAAGTTACCGACTTAGCCAGTCGACCTTTTGAAAAGCTATCGGTTGACATAGTGGGGCCCCCCAGTTACAAAAACTTAGGGGAATTTAAAATTTTTTTCCTTCTTGGGGCAAAAATTGATAATGTAGTTCCCGGGGAGGGGGGTATTGGGGTTTAAAAAACAAAATGCCAATGGGGGGGAATGGGGGAAATGTTCTTCCATTTTTTTTAGGATAGGTTTCCCGATACTATCCAAACTATAGGGGAAATTTATTTAAATTTTCCCCTCCAAAAGTTTTCAAAAAAATGCCGGGGGTAAGGGAAAATGTTTTCAATTTTTCCCCCCCAAATTTTCCAGTTTCATAATGAAAAGGGAACGGGGAAAACCCCCCCGCCCCCAAAAGCTTGGGGGGAAAAGGTTAACCAAAACCCCCCCAAAAATGGGAGGGAAAAAAATTTAAAAGGGATTTTTTTGCTTAAAAAACGCAAAAAACCCAAAAATGTTTTTTACCGGTTTCTTTTTTTCCTTTTTGGAAAAATTATCTATGGTGCCAAAACCCCGGGCCCATGGGCCATTTTCCACCAAATTTAACTGACTCTACACCAGTACTTAAACCCATATCATCATATTATATGTGAAATCATTGCGTGAAAGAATCATCAAATCTTGGTTATTGCAAAGAATGCACTAAAAACATTGGTTTCCCACTTATAGACAGTAAGCTGACAAAGGTAACAGGGGCAATAACATTGACAAAATTTGGGCAGGACATTCTTCTTCTGTACTAGTGACAGAAAACCCCCTTTTTGGCTGATTCTTGGCAGGGGCCTTTTAAAGTGACAAGAAGAATTTTACCCGTAGACTACGAGATCCTTATAAAAGACAAAAAACAAAATATTTCACATGAATATGCTAAGGGCCATACCACAAAAAAGAGACGACGAACAAGACGATACAACAGCTTGTACAGTGATAAAAGATCACGAAGACGACGATGCTAGTGACGAGATTCCAACACCTGCATTAGACACGAAGACGCTTGAAGGATATCAAAATCAATCCAATTTTAAAAAAAGCAGAACAGGGCCCCCGTGCAAACAACTTATACAACAGTACAACACCATCTTTTCCAACAACCCAAAGGAAAAAAAGGGAAATTAAATACAGCATCACATCGCACTCAATCAAACACACCCATTAGATGCAGGGCCATACACCATCCCATTACATTACAAAGAACATTACATCAAGAAATCATCAACTTAGAGAAAAATAAACATAAGACGATCCCAATCAGACTACTCATTCCCATGGTCATAGTACGCAAAAAGGACAATACAAGAAGACTGTGCATCGACTACCGAAAAATGAATAAAATAACTGTTCTAGATTTTAGCCAATGGCAAACACTGACGATCTTTTTACAGCACGGACTGACAGTGAAGCCTGCAAAAGTAGACATAGCCTACCAGGAAATAATTTCTTGGGTTACAAAAATCCAATGGCTTTGTCACGACAGACGATAATATTGTGTCCAAGATACTAAAACTCTCACTTCCGACTACTAAAAAAAAAAGTCAGAAGTTTGGGTTTGGGGTTAATAAATTACTACGGCATTTTCCTGATTTTTTTGAACTGGGCCGAGGTATTTACTAATCTACTAACAAAAGATAAAACCCGAGAAAATTGTACACGATCAATGCTAAAAAAACGCATTTCATAAAGTGCTATCATGTTTTCTGATAAGAAGAACATAATCTTATCCTTAAAATTTCCCGATATCCCTTTACCTTTCCCGATTTTCGCACAGATGCTAGCTCCGTGGCGATTGGAGCAGTCCTGTGCAGGAGTTTTAACAACATTCTCCACCCGTTTATTTTTTATCCAGGAAGCTGAAGGCCCGAGAGCGGGCATGGTCCATTCCTCAATTGGAAGCCCTAGCTTTAGTAGTAGGGATTACAAAATTATCTAGATTTCTTCTAGGACGCCATTTCATCGTAGAATCGGACAGCAGCCCTTACGAGGATGAATTCAGGTGTGCCATCGAACCATATGGGAGCGCCCTTGGTCTTTGAAAAATTCAAGATTTTAGCTTTGAGGTTCGACATATCCCAGGCAGAACCAATTCAATTGCCGATCTTTTGCACGTTGTCCGACCGACCCAGTGAGCCCCCAATGTCTGAGTGCAGTATGTAGAAATACACTCAGACCGACAAGCCATTTAGCAGTGGGAAAAGGGTTTTTCATTTACAAAAAGCTGTGTAAAGTCTACAATATTGTGATAGGGATTACTCCCTTATATATAGTGTTCTTATTTTACTAGTTCATGTAGGGATGTCGTGTATAAATGTGCAGTATGTGGTAGAAAGCGAACTTTATTAACGTATATATTAAGTACAAGAACAGTGGGCACATTCGCACTTACCTGAAGCGGGAAATTTTTCCAACGTGACAGTGACAACTTCGTGTTGAATCTTCCAGGAACATTTTAATTACGAGTGTGAAAGTAAAAACTTAACAGTGACGACTTTTTACACCTCTGCAGTGAACCGAAATCTTTAATGTTCGACTGAAACATTTAACACATGAACATTCGATCGTAATCCAGAAGATTGTGTAGCAACATCCAAACGAAAATTTGAGAACAGTGTACCTTCCTTAAACTACATCAAACCGGAAAAGGTGTGTTCTACAAGCTTTACCATCAGCTGATTTTAGTGCTCGTGTGTACTTCCGGATTAATTAGAAATTTAGAACAAAAATAGCAGAAACATATAAAAGGTTTTAAAAAATTTTGACGATTCTAAAATGTTTAGGATTCTATAAAATTGAATACACGAATTGTGTGTTTATTTATTTCTCTAATGTAATTTTAAAATCATATCTTGATTAACGTATTCATATTACCGACTTTTTCTCGTTAATATGAAGAAACCCTCAAGCAATGACACTAAGAAATTAAATAGGGTATTGCAAATTTTTGTGTTTCACTAATGTTAAAAATTTTTTCCCTTTCATTTATTTTTATTACATTTTCACACAAAGGGCCATAATTTGAAATGTATATTTCTAATGTGTTGTGTGTAATATAACATGTTTTTGTTAAGTGTTGACACCACAGGCAGCATCTACTGGGCATGGCAGAGGGTTGCAAAAATTGTATACCAACACCAAAAACTCCGGCCCAAATAGGGACAGGGTTTGAGGGTTTTATACGACTTATATAAAGTCGTATTTTTAGTCTGGCTAGATGGTTTTTTGGGTTTTAAGAAACCATATTATTATTTTTTTTTAAATTGCTGCGGGCGTAGATGCGGGGAAGTGGTACTACTGATCTGACTGGGGGATAATACAATTTAAGGGGAACCCGCCATGAGAGGGGTGAAGCCTGATATGTGTTAAACATGAAACACCACAGCTTTGTACCCAACTCCCAGTTCTTATATTTTTCTATGCCATGTGTGTATTTTTGATAACGTTGGGGTAAAACAATGGAAAGGGGAGACTCTGACAAGGGTATACTATTAACCCCCAAAAAGGTACAGACATTATACATGAAAGACGACATCTTTCATGGATTTTACCGGGGGGGGTGTCAGAGTCCGACAGGGGGCAGCGATGCAGGGACAAACGTTACGACCGCCAAAGGGGACTTAGCTCCAGTAAAAGGGGTGCAACAACTTCGTTGCGCCGGCAGGCAAATAGGAGTCACCGGCCTGCGAGATCGCTGGCTGACCAGCGGTCAGGCCGCCAACACAAGACGCACGCCTGCCACGTGACGCCACGTTCAGGCAGGAGGCAAGTTGCGAACCAGGTCGAGACAGCTCTGGGACCCCGGAACATGACGGAAGTGTGATGAGAGAAAGCGTTATATGGTTTTTTGTATTGAAAGGCGAGGTCTGGACATCTTGCGAGTCAGACTTGTGAACTTATTTTGGGGTGTAAGTTGTAAAGTATCCCTTATATATATTTGTGATCATCGTTCTGTATTTTATATGTTAATAAATCCATCGAACGATGTGTCGGTTTAGTCTGACGTCAAAACACGTTGTATTGTACTGTCTCACACTTGTTAGGAAAGCGAGCCAAGTTTTAAGGGCCCTGACAATCAGGTACTATTTGATATCATTACCGAACATGTGAGCTGCTAAAACCAACTTTGGACGGAGCGGCTGTTTCGACCCCGAATGTCTGTATTAGCGACATGGACATAGGAAGGGAGAAATTTTAATAATTAAAAGGCGTGTGAGACAATTTAAAAGCCCGTCCCAGACTAAGACCGTAGTCAGAGACATGGAGGGAGAAGGAGGTGGTGAAAACGAGGAGAACTTTGGGAAAATAAAATTGGCCAGACTGGGAATTGAAATGGGGTTTTTGCTAGGAAAATGTTTACTTTGGAATTGTACTGATGTAGAAAATAGATATAAAAACATTCTTGACTTTCTTCCCAAACTCTCACAAAGACGCCTATGTATAAGATCTCAAGGACTATAGTTACAAAGTAGTGCCAGGACAGACAGGGCTTCAGAAAACCCGGAAAACTGTTTTGTTTCTACTGGGCTGTTCCCTGAAATTTATATGACTGTTTTCTGATCGGAGCATAACGGGTGTTAGCGGACCCCTCACGATCCAGATAGGATTCAGAGTTATGTATTTTATATTAATAATTTCACTTTCATGATTACTGTATGCACCAACTTATATGATTCATCATCAACTTCTGAAAAACATCAGATGTCTAATAATAATGATAGCCAAAAAATTTTTTGTAGTTTTTTTTAAAAACTCATAGTTCAGCCGTTATATTTTTTAATTCCAATTGTGCATACGATTTTGTGTGTGTACATGGTGGGGGTTCACTTAGACCCCAAAGGGAAGGGAACAGTCAGGGGAGATAAACCTCCTGGGATAGTTGCGATTACTCTTAAATCTAGACTTAAAAATCACTTGCTAAATTTCTCCCTTTCCCCTTCCTTGGCGAATATTCAGCACAGTTCATTTTATTTGTTACGAGCCACTTGGAGCTGTACGTTGGAATCATGGGCTTAATCTGTAGTTCACCCTATAGATTTTTTCCCTAGTCAATTTATGACTATTTGGGGTAGCTCGCCAGTGAATAATACTTTCATCTAGGCGGTGACGCACCCCGAATCTGACAGTTGGGGGCCAGTCCGCGATCCTGAACCAGGATTCTAGTAATCATAGTGATTCTACTAATCCCAGACATACGATTTAAAAAAAAAATTAATCTTGTAAACTTCATTTCCCCTAATAGTCTGATATCAGATGCAGTTATTTCTAGTTGAGGAAATTACAGATAAGTTATAACTTTTCAAAAATTTATAACAGATAGTAACTTATAGAAAACTACCCTCATCTTCATTTATTTATAACTGATTTTAACTATTATCAAATTTGTGTTACCATTCATCATTTAATGATAATGAAAAACTTTAATCATATTTACATTGATGCGTTGATGATTTTAAATGCTTGGGCTGATTTGCAATTTTATGCTAATATATGCCATGTTCATTTTGACATGTATGCAGTGCATTTTAATATTTATTTTGGTAAATATTACTGTTGATTACTGTATAGTACATCTTCCCTTACTTCACTGCTATCGCCAGATACTACTTGAATATAATTTTCAGTTGTCTTTCACTGCTGAGGCTAAACTCTACACATGGATAGAGTAGACCGTCAGTAGTTCATATTTGTTTTTCTAGCTTAGATCTGTTTTTTGATATATACATAGGAGCTTACCTGATTATATCATTAACAATTATGGACTCACGTTACCGGAATCTCGAAGAGGACATGGGGGCGTGTACCAGATTCTTAGAGACTGTGAGAATGGGGGCATAAAGAAGGCTTAAAGGGGGAGCAACTAGAAACATATATCATAGCTGAGTTAGAATGGTGGGACCAAGAAGAAGAAATGATGACTAAAAGACATGATGAGTTCTTTGAAGCACAAGAGCGTAGCAAAAGGAAGGAGTAGAGATGGAGAAAAAAAATATGGAAAAAGTCAAAGCGGAGAAGCTAAACCCTTTTTAGTGGAACATAAGGTAGGAGATACGGATGCTCACCCAACCAGGAAGGAAGGGACATCTTTGCCACCCACCGCGGAATCAGAGGTAGTGGACCGGGAACTAAGGTTTTTATTCGACTCTGTCCTAAAAGGAAAGAGGGAAGAAGAAACGTGCCAAGGGCACTTCAAAAAAGTCACAAACCTGATAAAAGTTTGCACCCCGGAAATTGTGGTTTTTTGTTTGCCCGTACAGGACCCTTTAGGGAAACCACTTTAAATTCTACGAGAAACGAATCTCGAGAGAAAGAAGAACTGAAGACACCTTTAATGAGGTCGCAAGCCCATTCCACATTTCCTTTGTTCAGAGAATCACGAATGGAATTTCATCTGATGAAATAGGGGGAAGGAAGAAACGGAAAACAGGGAATTCAATACTGCAATGCTGGAAGAAGCATCATATCTGTTCAGATAATTTTTCATGTTAACAGTTTCCCAGAGGACAACTGTTTTCACCACAAGAAAAGTGGATTAATGGTCCGCCAGTGCAAAACTCCCAGGAAATTTATTTTACTTCAACGAGGGGTGAATCTTGAGAGGAAAGGACATGAGGACATCTTTTAGAGAGGTCAGAGATGGAGAGGTAACCGACACTTGTTTTCCCTTTAGCTTAGGCAAGCAAGAAGTGGGATAAATTTGACTGACAGAGGGATGAAGGACGACCCGGGAAACCCCCTTGTGATCTTTGAGGCTGCAGCTCAAGAAAAGACACTAGAAAATCAGTTCAAATCATTTACCAAATGTGATGGATTGCTTAGATACAACCCCAACACAGGATTTACCTCAACAGGACTTATCTCAGGGAAGCGAGGCCAGAGAGGAACATCCAGACAAGGAAACATTTCAGTTGTTATATCGGATATACTCGTTCGGAGACTCAAGAAACATAGGGAATTGTTAGGAGCCAGGATAGGACCGGATTTTGTGCAGACAACATTGTCTGTAGTTACTAGCGAAGAAAACACTTTACACAAGATGGAGGAAGAAACTCTAGCATGGTGTAGCTGAATTATCAGGGAATCCCAGCTACAGGAACCTGAAAAAACAGAAGTCAAGAGTAGGTTGGAATCAACATCTTAGGACTCAATCTACCCCTTTAATCAGGTCGAATGGTAGGAGCAGATCAGCTATTTGTGGATACTTTATTCAAAAATAACACCCCTTTATCGCCTTGAGTAACTATGTTATCTCTCAAGGCTCAGGAATTTACCCAAATTTTTAGCATGGGTTTTTACAAGAGACTCTAATGCAGATAATCTCAGCCCCGTAATTAATTATCATGGGAAAAAAAACCCCAGCACAGAGGAGGGGAAAATTTATACTTCAGATCAGAAAAAGGTAGACGCCAGTTAAACTTACATCGTGGGGAAAAAGATGTTTAACATTTTTCCTTTTAAAAGGGAAAATATTGATGGATCAGTTATGGATTTATAAAGGATGGAGGAAAATCACGGAGACAAGCTTTGCTGTGGCCAGCTTTTGGGAAGACTTCACTATTGGTAATCCTCGGCTGAAAGGATTAAATCAAATGAGAGAGTGGACTAAAACAGTCGTTCAGAGGCGTAGAAGAAACCGTTGATTGTGATCTTTCCCAGAGGGTAAAAAAAACCTCCTGACAAATACCGGGAATTTACCGAGCGGTTCCACGGAATCCGGCTTCAAACCACGGATAAGGAGCTATCCAAGGATCCTGGGATGGGGGTATTGGGCGTCTGTGTGCAGACACAAGACAAGCCACTATAAGGAAAATTGGAAACCTTAGGCAGGATACAGAACGGAGAGTGCTTAGGCATTTTTCGGGATGTACGGCGTGTTTTGACAAAAGATTTCGGCAGAAACATTTTTAAGGGGGGAGCTGTGTCGTGAAATGCAGCCTTTACATCCCAGAACAATTTGCGGTTCACTTTTGATGGACCATGTAGAGAAGTTACAGAAGAACAATGCAATTCTCTATAATAAAGAATGCTGGGGAGGAAGAAACTGACCTGAATTGATAATAACACCACACAGACATGCAGTGTTAACCGGACCGCTGACTGTGAATGGCAAGTAAAACTGCCCAGGCATGACGCAAGCAACCTGGGGCTGTAAACATGCCAAGTACCAGCGATCACACATACTCAGTAGAGTGTGAAACAGACCTTGTAAACCGATCCAACACACTTGACTAGAGGCTAGTAATTACCTGTAGAATGGTAGAAAAGGCGGGTGTTAGAAGGAGAATAAACATTTCAGGACTGGATACAGAAAGTAGTGTGGGTGTCTGACAGAGGCGAATTACACTAGGGCATGTGTTACTTTGTACCAGACAGAGGAGGAGCCAGGTGTGAGGACAACTTCACAAAGAAATTATGATGGACTGCTGGGAGATAATTCAGTCTGCCCTAAAAATGTGTGAATTGAAATTGCGCAGACAGGAGACTGACCCCCAGATCAAATAAGGCATTTTAAAACCACGAGAAAGTGGTATTGAAAGAAACGCCCTGGGGAGATAAGGAAAGAGTATATATGTTAGGAGATTCTGGTACTCGATCAGGAATGAAAAATATTCGAACAGGTGAGAAGAAGAGTAAATGTCGATTTCATTAGTAACTATCTAAGTCTTTGAATGATGTATAGATGTTTCAGGCGATATCTGACCTAGGTTATTTCAAGAAATATCATTGTCTAAGTATACTTTTAGGTGTACTTGGTAGACCATTGTCATTCTTTGTACACTATCCTAGTTGCCTTTTGTGTGTGCATTTGGTGTACAGATTTAGTCAACTGACTATTTCTTTAATTCTTACCAAGCAGTGGCTAAGTGATGACTAGACCGGGAAGATCAGCATTGGCTGTTCTAATGTGGTCAATCCAATTAGACTTGTGTATATCTCATTTTTAGCTATACATATTATTACTAATTATATGCCTTTTGCTATTATGTTGAGTATCATTATAGGTCCATTTTGAAGTAATATAATGTATGTATATCGGATGTTTGATATAGTTTGAATTGTCATATGCATATTTTTGTTATACTTTGACATGCTTCCCAGACTTGTATTTGATCTGTAACGCGTTTTTCCCAGTTTTGTGTAGACAAGGATATATACTTTCTTTTTGTATTCATACTAAGTATGTCGAATAACCTTATATGCCTTTTGAATTTGCACACCTTAGATTTAGTTGTATTGATGGGTTATATGATAACTCACTACGAAGAATTGGTGTATATACTATTGTGTGCACATTTGCACATTGGCCAGCGATTGCATTTGTAGCAGAGGTGTAATGGGACCATACTGGTCACGGCTATATAGCCCGGTGATCAGTGTCAGAGTCCGACAGCGGACAGCGATGCAGGGAACATCGTTACGACCGCCAGGCGACTTAGCTCCCAGTAAGGGATGCAACAACTTCGTTGCGCCGGCAGGCAAATAGAGTTACCGGCCTGCGAGATCGCTGGCTGAGCAGCGGTCAGGCCGCCAACGCAAGACGTACGCCTGCCACGTGACGCCAACGTCAGGCAGAGGCAAGTTGCGAACCAGGTCGAGACAGATCTGGGACACGGAACATGACGGACGTGTGATTGAGAGAAAGGTTGTATGGTTTCTGTATTGAAAGGCGAGTGTCTGGACTCTTGCGAGTCAGACCTGTGAACTGTTTGTGGATGTAAGTTGTAAAGTATCCATTATTATATATTGTGATCATCGTTCTGTATTTGATATGTTAATAAATCTCGAACGATGTGTTCGTTGAGTCTTCGTCAAATCACGTTGTATTTGTACTGTCTCACACTGTTTAGGAAAGCGAGCCAAGTTTAAGACCATGACATGTGTGAACGTGGAGGGCTCGTCCCGCTTTAATTTACTTATATTTTAACGTGATAGCTCGTCCTTGTTGAACGTGAGGTCTCATCCAGTTTAATTTAGTTAGATTTAAACTTAGAATGTGAACGTAATTTACTTGGATTAGAGTTAAATGTGTTTATGTGATCATGGAGGATCATTTTGATTGTTACTACATTATTTAAACAGGTTGTACAGATCATTTGTAAACGTACAATGCATATTTTGTTTGTCCTGTAAGCGTGTAAAACATTTGTGATTTGTGAAACTTGTCACAGATTTGGACCTGTCGACATTGTGATCTTGTCGCCATTTTGACCTTGTCGCCATCTTGTAACTTGATGTCTTTCCTTACTGAATGTCATCTTGATGTAGATGATGGTGTCATCAATGTTGTAGAGTGTTAAGATACTTGTAGATTGTCCTTTGTGCATTGTTTGTGGAACGCCGAAAAGTGTTTGGAAAGAAAGTACGTGTATTGGAAAAAACTGGTGACAGGACAACTTACGACATACAACTACACTCAACGCCATAACAACCTAAATCAACACTTAATGACAAGCAGGCACACACCACAAATAGACGCTAATTATCTTCTTCCAAAATAAAGCTGGTTTTTCCGTACTCCGAAACCTTGCCGTAGAGGTCATTTGCGATTCGAAGTAGCGACCCTACAGTTCCTAGCCCGATTTTCCACCGTTCTTCACCGCATCCAGGCACTTGAGTAATAATGTTTTTTCTTTTCGTATACTTTAAAAATTGCATTTTTAGCACACATCGTCCATAGAAATAGATTGTAAATGTTGATTACTAACCACTTATTACTATTGTGTGTGACTGTATTTCATTGCATTTTTCCATCATGTCTTCACTATTGATTTCATTGATATGGGGATAAAATTACAGTTACATGGTTGATGAATTAACACAGTGGAGGTGAGAAGAAATACGCTGAATACCTACTAGTTCAGGAAAAAGCTAATGAACGCGAAGAAAGAGCAGCTGAAAGAGCAGCCAAGCAAGTAGAGGCAGAGGCCGCCTTAAAGCAAGCTGAAGCAGAAAGAACTGCCCAAGCAAATAGAGGCAGAAACAGCCTTAAGGCAAACCGAATTAGAATTGGCTGCAAAAGACAAAGCAGGCTGAGATCGAAAAGGAACAGAACTGAAGAAGGCAGAAATAGCAGCTCAGAGTAAGAGAGAAGAACTGGAGTTACAGTTGAAGATGAAACAACTTGACACATGAGACTGCCATTAACAAAGAGTCTAAGAAATCTGAAAGACTGGAGAAAGAAAACCAGTATAAGAAATATCAAGGTATTGTACGTAATTATACCTCGGGTGACTGCATCGCAGCCTTTACCCGAAATTTTGAAACTTTAATGAACATTATCAAGTTCCACTGTCTGAATGGAATATTGTGTACATGAGGAGTTTGTCAGGGAACCTCTTAAGTTATTGAAACCATCCCCAAAGACCTCAGAAAGATTACCATTATCTGAAATCTAAGATTATGGCACATTTTATGTTAGATGAGGCAGGTTACAGAGAACAATTCAGTAAATTGAGCCCAAAAACCGAATCAAACGTTCTCTGACTACCTCTGCTTAGTCCGAGATATTTTCACCAATGGGACGTCAGCAGCCAAAATTGAAAAAAAGTTATCAGAGATTAGGAAGATCTAATCATTAGAGACAAAATTGTGTCATCTATTCCTTCAGCCTTTGCTAAATTTTTTGTTAGAAAATGAATGCTCCAGTGTGGATGAGATTGAAAGACGTGGTTCGGCTTACTACACAGCCAACAAACATTGCTTTGCTACTGAAGATACTAACATTAACTTTGTAGCAGCGGCTAACTATGACAAACAACCCTATAGTAGGCAGAAACCTCGTAGGCCTACCTCTGGGAAGTTATATCATTGCAATTATTGTAATATTCTCATCATCAGAGTGAGATGTGTGATAAAAACCCTCGCTACCAGACTTACCTACTACACAGGGTAAATCAACAAGATAAGGATTGTAAATCCTTCAAAAGTTTGAGTAAATGTTTCCTCTGTAAGGCGTACGGACACCCATCGGAAAGATTGTGAGGGCAGGCATATGACCAACAAAGCAAATGCCGCCTTGTTTGATAGTTCCGTGTCTGAAGAAGAAGAGCCAGAGAAACATCCTGTGAACTCAGCACAGGCTTTTGACATATTCAGCGCAAACAAATGCTCTGTTTGTAACACTTTCTATGAAGATGGTATTTTAACATGCGGTCATACCATCCCTATTGCCAATGAAGAAGCTAATTTGGTAGTAGATTCTAAAGGCAGAATAATCATCCATCACGGATATGTGAATGGCGAACCGGCTACAGTCCTTCGCGATACAGGCAGTTCACTCATTGGTCTGAAAAGAACATTCATAATGCCTACAGACTATACAGGCAAGCACGTAACATGCAGAACATTCTCAGGCAATATTGAGAAATACCCATTAGCATGGGCATATTATTGAAACACCTTTCCTCACTGGGAAAGTAAAGTGCGCTGCACTAACCAGTCCAGTTTGTGATATAATTATTGGTAATTTACCTGAGGTAAATGATAAACCTCATGACATAACATCTTCATGTATTGATGATACCATAACATCACCATCAAATGTCATCATTGAAAATGTCACACCACCTATTGATTGTAAAGTAGCTAATGTAGCACTAAGTTCTCATGACATCATTGAAACTATTGTTCCATCATCATCATCTGATATCATTGAGTGTGTGAACGCAGTAAACAAAAGCTACTGCTAGAGTGCAAGATGAAATAAATCAAACTGAGGCGATACAATTACTCAGCCCAGTTTCACTACCTACTAACACCATGAAGGAAGCATTTGTAACAGCCCAAAAAGCTGATCCTTCATTGTCAAAATACTTTGACCTGATCGGCCGAAAGCCAAAAGTAACCAAGAATGCAAATGGCATTTTGCTATGAAAAATGATATACTCACCAGGTATTACACCAGATGTGGACAATACACAAGAGCAAACTGTTTTGCCAACAAGTTATCGCAAGCAAGCCTTACATCTTGCACATGATATACCTCTTGCAGGACATATGGCATACGTTAAGACCAGATCAAGGTTATTAACTCAATTTCACTGGCCAAAATTTTGCAATGACAGTAAAGAATATTGCAGAAGTTGTGGACACCTGCCAGAAACTGGTTAAAAAGGTAAACACCCACAGGCAAAGTTACAAGTTACCGACTTAGCCAGTCGACCTTTTGAAAGCTATCGGTTGACATAGTGGGCCCTCTTAGTCATACAACAACTATAGGGAATAAATTTATTCTAACTGTCATTGATCAATGTAGTCGCTGGCCAGAAGCTATTCCGTTAAAGAACATAACTGCAATGACATAATGGAAGTGTTCTTCCATATTTTTTCTAGGATAGGTTTTCCAGATACTATCCAATCTGATAGGGGCACTCAGTTTTATTGCCGCATCCACCCAAGCTTTCACCAAAATGCTGGGAGTGAAGCAGTGTTTCAATTCCCCTACCATCCTCACAGGTAGCGGAGTATAGAAAAGTTTAACGGGGATCTTAAGCACATGCCTGCAAAGTAACGCAAGAAACACCCCAACAACTGGGATGTAATATCTAACCAGCTATTCTTGTTTGCTTATCGCGAGGTACCACATGCTAGTACCGGTTTCTACTCCTTTTGAACTTATCTATGGGTGCCAAACCACGTGGCCCATTGACCAATTTACCACCAAATGTTAACTGACTCTACACCAGTACTTAAACCCATATTCATCATACTTATATGTGACATCATTGCGTGAAAGAATCATCAAATCTTGTGTTATTGCAAAGAATGCACTAAAAACTATCTGGTGCTACTTATAGACAGTAAGCTGACAAAGGTAACAGGACAATAACATTGACACCTGGACAGGACATTCTTCTTCTGCTACCTAGTGACAGACACCTTCTGACTGATTCTTGGCAGGGACCTTTTAAAGTGACAAGACAGAATTCACCTGTAGACTACGAGATCCTTATAAAAGACAAACACAAAATATTTCACATGAATATGCTAAGACCATACCACAACAGAGACGACGAACAAGACGATACAACAGCTTGTACAGTGATAATAGATCACGAAGACGACGATGCTAGTGACGAGATTCCAACACCTGCATTAGACACGACAGACTGCTTGAAGGATATCAAAATCAATCCAAGGTTAACTCAAGCAGAGACAGACACGTGCAAACAACTTATACAACAGTACAACACCATCTTTTCCAACAACCCAGGACAAACAGAATTAGTACAGCATCACATCGCACTCACATCAAACACACCCATTAGATGCAGACCATACACCATCCCATTACATTACAAAGAACATTTACATCAAGAAATCATCAACTTAGAGAAAAATAACATCATAAGACGATCCCAATCAGACTACTCATCTCCCATGGTCATAGTACGCAAAAAGGACAATACAAGAAGACTGTGCATCGACTACCGAAAACTGAATAAAATAACTGTTCTAGATCTTTAGCCAATGGCAAACACTGACGATCTTTTGACAGCACGGACTGACAGTGAAGCCTGCAAAAGTAGACATAGCCTACCAGGAAATATCATTCTTGGGTTACAAAATATCCAATGGCTTTGTCACGACAGACGATAATATTGTGTCCAAGATACTAAAACTCTCACTTCCGACTACTAAAAAACAAGTCAGAAGTTTGTTGGGCTTAATAAATTACTATCGGCAGTTTATTCCTGATTTTTCTGAACTGACCGAGGTATTTACTAATCTACTAACAAAAGATAAACCAGAGAAAATTGTACACGATCAATGCCTAAAAATCGCATTTCATAAAGTGCTATCATGTTTTTCTGATAAGAATGAACATAATCTTATCCTTAAATTGCCCGATATCCGTTTACCTTTCAGATTACGCACAGATGCTAGCTCCGTGGCGATTGGAGCAGTCCTGTTGCAGGAGTATAACAACATTCTCCACCCCGTTTATTTTGTATCCAGGAAGCTGAAGGCCCGAGAGCGGGCATGGTCCATTCCTCAATTGGAAGCCCTAGCTTTAGTAAGTAGGTATTACAAAATTATCTAGATTTCTTCTAGGACGCCATTTCATCGTAGAATCGGACAGCAGCCCCTTACGATGGATGAATTCAGGTGTGCCATCGAACCATATGGTAGCGCGTTGGTCTTTGAAACTTCAAGATTATAGCTTTGAGGTTCGACATATCCCAGGCAGAACCAATTCAATTGCCGATCTTTTGTCACGTTGTCCGACCGACCCAGTGAGCACCAATGTCTGAGTGCAGTATGTAGAAATACACTCAGACCGACACAGCCATTTAGCAGTGAATAGTGGTTTTTCATTTACAAAAAGCTGTGTAATGTCTACAATATTGTGATAGGGATTACTCCCATTATATATAGTGTTCTTATTTTACTAGTTCATGTAGTGATTGTCGTGTATAAATGTGCAGTATGTGGTAGAAAGCGAACTTTATTAACTGTATATATTACGTACAAGAACAGTGTCACATTCGCACTTACCTGAAGCGAATTATCCAACGTGACAGTGACAACTTCGTGTTGAATCTTCCAGGAACATTTTAATTACGAGTGTGAAAGTAAAAACTTAACAGTGACGACTTTTCTACACCTCTGCAGTGAACCGAAATCTTTAATGTTCGACTGAAACATCTAACACATGAACATTCGATCGTAATCCAGAAGATTGTGTAGCAACATCCAACACGAACTTTGAGAACAGTGTACCTTCCTTAAACTACATCAAACCGGAACAGGTGTGTTCTACAAGCTTTACCATCAGCTGATTTTAGTGCTCGTGTGTACTTCCGGATTAATTAGAAATTTAGAACAAAAATAGCAGACAACATATAAAAGGTTAAAAAGTTTTGACGATTCTAAAATGTTTAGGATTCTATAAAATTGAATACACGAATTGTGTGTTTATTTATTTCTCTAATGTAATCTTAGAATCATATCTTGATTAACGTATTCATATTACCGACTTTTTCTCGTTAATATGAAGAAACGTCAAGCAATGACACTAAGAAATTAAATAGCTATTGCAAATTATTGTGTTTCACTAATGTTAAAATTATTTCCCTTTCATTTATTGTTATTACATTTTCACACAAAGGGCCATAATTTGAAATGTATATGCTAATGTGTTGTGTGTAATATAACATGTTGTTGTTAAAGTGTTGACACCACAGGCAGGCATCTACTGGGCATGGCAGAGGGTTGCCAACATTGTATACCAACACAATAACTCCTGGCCAAGTAGGGACAGGGTTTGAGTGTTTTATACGACTTATATAAAGTCGTATTTCAGTCTGGCTAGATGGTTTTTTGTTTCAAGAACCATATTATTATTTTTTTCAAATTGCTGCGACGTAGATGCGTGAAGCTGGTACTACTGATCTGACTGGGTGATAATACAATTGAGGTAACAGCCATCGAGAGGGTGAAGCCTGATATGTGTTAAACATGAAACACCACATGTCTTTGTACCCAACTCCCAGTTCTTATATTTTTCTATGCCATGTGTGTATTTTTGATAACGTTGTGTATAACAATGGAAAGGTAGACTCTGACAAGGGTATACTATTAACCCAACAGGTACAGACATTATACATGAAAGACGACATCTTTCATGGATTTTACCGGGGGAGCGTGTCAGAGTCCGACAGGGGACAGCGATGCAGGGACATCGTTACGACCGCCAGGCGACTTAGCTCCCAGTAAGGGATGCAACAACTTCGTTGCGCCGGCAGGCAAATAGGAGTCACCGGCCTGCGAGATCGCTGGCTGACCAGCGGTCAGGCCGCCAACACAAGACGCACGCCTGCCACGTGACGCCACGTTCAGGCAGGAGGCAAGTTGCGAACCAGGTCGAGACAGCTCTGGGACACGGAACATGACGGACGTGTGATTGAGAGAAAGGCGTTATATGGTTTCTGTATTGAAAGGCGAGTGTCTGGACATCTTGCGAGTCAGACTTGTGAACTGTATTGTGGATGTAAGTTGTAAAGTATCCATTATATATATTTGTGATCATCGTTCTGTATTTGATATGTTAATAAATCCATCGAACGATGTGTCGTTGAGTCTGACGTCAAATCACGTTGTATTTGTACTGTCTCACACTTGTTAGGAAAGCGAGCCAAGTTTAAGACCCTGACAATCAGGTACTATTATGATATCATTACCGAACATGTGAGCTGCTAAACCAACTTTGGACGGAGCGGCTGTACGACCCAGAATGTCTGTATTAGCGACATGGACATAGGACGGCAGAAATGTAATAATTACAGGCGTGTGAGACAATTGAAAAGCCCGTCCCAGACTAAGACCGTAGCTCAGAGACATGGAGGGAGAAGGAGGTTGGTGAACGCAGTAGAACTGGAAGATAAAATTGGCCAGACTGGGAATTGTAAATGTGTGTGCTAGGATATATGTATTACTTAGAATTGTACTGATGTAGAACTAGATATAACACATTCTTGACTTTCTTCCAAGCTCTCACAAAGAGCGCCTATGTATAGATCTCAAGGACTATAGTCTACAAAGTAGTGCCAGGACAGACAGGCTTCAGAATACCAGGAAACTGTTTTGTTTCTACTGGGCTGTTCGCTGATCTGACTATGACTGTTTGCTGATCGGAGCATAACGGCTGTTAGCGGACCTCTCACTGATCCAGATAGGATTCAGAGTTATGTATTTTATATTAATAATTTCACTTTCATGATTACTGTAGTGCACCAACTTATATGATTTCATCATCAACTTCTTGAAAAACATCAGATGTCTAATAATAATGATAGCCAACAAATGTTGTAGTTTATTTTAACTCATAGTTCAGCCGTTATACTTTTTAATTCCAATTGTGCATACGAGTTGTGTGTGTACATTGGTGGGGGTTCACTTAGACACCAAGGAAGGGAACAGTCAGGGGAGATAAACCTGCACTGGGATAGTTGTCGATTACTCTTAAATCTAGACTTAAAAATCTACTTCAGCTAAATTTCTCCTTCCCATTCCTTGGCGAATATTCAGCACAGTTCATTTCATTTTGTTACGAGCCACTTGGAGCTGTACGTTGGATATTCATGGGCTTAATCTGTAGTTCAGCCATATAGATTTTGTCCCTAGTCAATTTATGACTATTTGGGGTAGCTCGCCAGTGAATAATACTTTCATCTAGGCGGTGACGCACCCCGACATCTGACAGATTGGGGTCCAGTCCGCGATCCTGAACCAGGATTCTAGTAATCATAGTGATTCTACTAGATCCTAGACATACGATTTAAAAAAAAAATTAACTCTTGTAATCTTCATTCATCATAATAGTCTGATATCAGATGCAGTTATTTCTAGTTGAGGAAGTTACAGAGTACAGTTATAACTTTTCAAAAGTTTATAACAGATAGTAACTTATGAGAAAACTACCATCATCTATCATTTATTGATAACTGATTTTAACTATTATCAATTAGTGTTACCATTCATCATTTAATGATAAGTGAACACTTTAATCATATTTACATTGATGCGTTTGATGATTTAACTGCTTGACTGATTTGCAATTTTATGCTAATATATGCCATGTTCATTTTGACATGTATGCAGTGCATTTTAATATTTATTTAGGTAAATATTACTGTTGATTACTGTATAGTACATCTCTCACACTTACTTCACTGCTATCGCCAGATACTACTTGAATATAATTTTCAGTTGTCTTTCACTGCTGAGGCTAAACTCTACACATTGGATAGAGTAGACCGTCAGTAGTTCATACTTGTCTTTCTAGCTTAGATCTGATTTTTGATATATACATAGGAGCTTACCTGATTATAGTCATTAACAATTATGGACTCACGTTACCGGAATCTCGAAGAGGACATGGAGGCGTGTACCAGATTCTTAGAGACTGTGAGAATGTGGGGCATAAGAGAAGGCTTAAAGGGGGAGCAACTAGAAACATATATCATAGCTGAGTTAGAATGGTGGGACCAAGAAGAAGAAATGATGACTAAAAGACATGATGAGTTCTTTGAAGCACAAGAGCGTAGCAAAACGGAAGGAGTAGAGATGGAGAAAACACATATGGAAAAAGTCAATGCGGAGAAGCTAACCTTTCTAGTGGAACATAAGGTAGGAGATACGGATGCTCACCCAACCAGGAAGGAAGGGACATCTTTGCCACCCACCGCGGAATCAGAGGTAGTGGACCGGGAACTAAGGTTTTCATTCGACTCTGTCCTAAACGGAAAAGAGGGAAGAAGAAACGTGCCAAGGGCACTTCAAACAGTCACAAACCTGATAAATGTTTGCACCACGGAAATTGTGGTTTAACTTGTTTGCCAGTACAGGACCTTCAGGGAAACCACTTAACTTCTACGAGAAACGAATCTCGAGAGAAAGAAGAACTGAAGACAACCTTTAATGAGGTCGCAAGCCGATTCTCACATTTCCTTCTGTTCAGAGAATCACGAAGTGGAATTACATCTGACTGAAATAGGGAGGAAGGAAGAAACGGAATCACAGGTGAATTTCAATACTGCAATGCTGGAAGAAGCATCAATTATCTGTTCAGATAATTTACATGTTAACAGTTACCCAGAGGACAACTGTTTGCACCACAAGAAAAGTGGATTAACTGGTCCGCCAGTGCAAGACTCCCAGGAATCTCATTTTACTTCAACGAGGGGTGAATCTTGAGAGGAAGAGGACATGAGGACATCTTTTAGAGAGGTCAGAGATGGAGAGGTAACCGACACTTGTATTCCCTTTAGCTTAGGCAAGCAAGAAGTGGGATTAAATTTGACTGACAGAGGGATGAAGGACGATCCGGAACCCCTTGTGATCTTTGAGGCTGCAGCTCAAGAAAAGACACTAGACATCAGTTCAAATCATTTACCTAATGTGATGGATTGCTTAGATACAAGCCCAACACAGGATTTACCTCAACAGGACTTATCTCAGGGAAGCGAGGCCAGAGAGGAACATCCAGACAAGGAAACATTTCCAGTTGTTATATCGGAGTATACTCGTTCGGAGACTCAAGAAACATAGGGAATTGTTAGGAGCCAGGATATGGACTCGGATTTTGTGCAGACAACATTGTCTGTAGTTACTAGCGAAGAAAACACTTTACACAAGATGGAGGAAGAAACTGCTAGCATCGGTGTAGCTGAAGTTATCAGGGAATCCCAGCTACAGGAACCTGAAATAACAGAAGTCAAGAGTAGGTTGGAATCAACACTCTTAGGACTCAATCTACCCTTCAATCAGGTCGAATTGGTAGGAGCAGATCAGCTATTTGTGGATACTTTATTCAAAAGTAACACCACTTTATCGCCCTTGAGTAACTATGTTATCTCTCAAGGCTCAGGAATTTACCAATTTCTAGCATGGTTTTCACAAGAGACTCTAATGCAGATAATCTCAGCCCAGTAATTAATTATCATGGGAAGAAACCGCAGCACAGAGGAGGGAAGATTGATACTTCAGACTCAGAAAAAGGTAGACGCCAGTTAAACTTACATCGTGGAAACATGATGTTTAACATTATTCCTTTTAAAAGGAAGATATTGATGGATCAGTTATGGATTTATAAAGGATGGAGGAAAATCACGGAGACAAGCTTTGCTGTGGCCAGCTTAGGCAAGACTTCACTATTGGTAATCCTCGGCTGAAAGGATTAAATCAAGTGAGAGAGTGGACTAAAACAGTCGTTCAGAGGCGTAGAAGAATCCCGTTGATTGTGATCTTTCCCAGAGAGGTAAAAATAAACCTCCTGACAAATACCGGAATTTACCGAGCGGTTCCACGGAATCCCGGCTTCAAACCACGGATAAGGAGCTATCCAGAGGATCCTGGGATGAGGGATATTGGACGTCTGTGTGCAGACACAAGACAAGCCACTGCCATAAGGAATATTGGAAACCTTTAGGCAGGATACAGAACGGAGAGTGCTTAGGCATTATTCTGGGATGTACGGCGTGCTTTGACAAAAGATTTCTGGCAGAAACATTTTTAAGGGGGCAGCTGTGTCGTGAAATGCAGCCTTTACATCCCAGAAAAATTGTCGGTTCACTTTTGATGGACCATGTAGAGAAGTTACAGAAGAACATATGCAATTCTCTATATTAAAGAATGCTGGGGGAGGAAGAAACTGACCCTGAATTGATAATAATACCACATAGACATGCAGTGTTAAACCGACCGCGACTGTGAATGACAAATACAACTGCACAGGCATGATGCAAGCAAACTGGGGCTGTAAACAAGCAAAGTCCAGCCAATCACACCGACTCAGTAGAGTGTGAAACAGACCTTGTAAAACCGACCCAACACTTGACTAGAGGCTAGTAATTACCTGCAGAAAGGTAGATAGGCGGGGTATTAGAAGGATAATAAACCATTCAGACTGGATCCAGAAAGTAGGTGTTGGGTGTCTGACAGAGGCAATTACTACTGGGAATGTGGACTTTGTACCAGACAGAGAGGATCCAGGTGTGAAGGCCAATCATTCAGAAAGAATTTATGATGGACATGCTGGGAGATAATTCAGTCTGCACCATAAAAATGTGTGAATTGAAATTGCTCAGACAGGAGACTGACCCCCAGATCAAACAAGGCATTTAAAACCACAAGAAAGTGGTAATTGAACTAAACGCCTTGGGGAGATAAGGAAAGAGTATATATGTTAGGAGATTCTGGTACTCAGATCAGGAATGAAAAATCTTCGAACAGGTGAGAAGAGAGAGTAAATGTAGATTTCTTAGTAACTATCTAAGTCTTTTAGATGTATGTACTGCTGGTTAAAGTAGCACTAGATTTTATTAGAAAGCAGCAAGTCAAATGGTTTGGCCATGCAAGTAGGTTACCAGTCATCAGCATACCACAACAAGCAATGATGTACAGACCAGAGGAAGGCAGAGGAAGAGGCTGACCACGTAAACGTTGGACGGAGGGAATAGCAGAGTCCATGGGAATATCGATATATGAAGCCCATAATCGGGCACTCACGATGTTTATACTTCACCTCGACACCGCAAGGTACAAGAGGAACATGATGAGATGAGTACTGATTTTCAGTCTATATCTGACCTAGGTTATTTCAAGAAATATCACTGTCTAAGTATACTTTTAGGTGTCTTGGTAGATGCTTGTAATTTCTTTGTACACTATCCTAGTTGCCTTTTGGTGTGTGCATTTGTTGTACAGAATATAGTCAACTGACTATTTCTTTAATTCTTACCACAGCAGTGGCTAAGTGGTGACTAAACCGGGCAGATCAGCAATATGGCTGTTCTGAGTTGTCACTCCAATTAGACTTGTATATCTTATTTTGTAGCTATACAATATTATTACTAATTAATAATGCCATATGCTATTATGTTGAGTATCATTATATGTCCATTTTGAAGTAATATAATGTATGTATATCGGATGTTTGATATAGTTGAATTGTCATATGCATAATTTTTGTTATACTTTGGACATGTATTTGGTCTGTAACGTATATGGGAACTACGTTTCCCAGTTTGTTGTAGACAAGGATATTACATCCGTTTTGCATTCATACTACGCATGTAAGAATAACCTTATATGCCATTTTGAATTTGCATACCTTAGATTTAGCTGATATTGATTTGTTATATGGTAACTCACTACGAAGAATTTGGTGTTATGCTATTGTGTGCACATTTGCACATTGGCCATCGATTACATTTGTAGCAGAGGTGTAATGGCACCGATACTGGTCACGGCTTGTAAGCCCGGATGATCAGGTACTATTATGATATCATTACCGAACCTGTGAGCTGCTAATCTAACTTTGGACGGAGCGGCTGTACGACCCAGAATGTCTGTATTAGCGACATGGACATAGGACGGCAGAAATGTAATAATTACAGGCGTGTGAGACAATTGAAAAGCCCGTCCCAGACTAAGACTGTAGGACAGAGATATGGAGGGAGAAGGAGGTTGGTGAACGCAGTAGAGCTGGAAGATAAACTTGGCCAGACTGGTCATTGTATATGTGTGTGCTAGGATATATGTATTACTTAGGATTGTACTGATGTAAAACTAGATATAACACATTCTTGACTTTCTTCCAAGCTCTCACAAAGAGCGCCTATGTTTAGATCTCAAGAACTAGAGTCTACTAAGTAGTGCCAGGACTGACAGGCTTCAGAATACCAGTAAGTTTTTGTTGTTGTTTTTTTCTACTGGGCTGTTCGCTGATCTGACTACGACTGTTTGTTGATCGGAGCTGTCACCAACTGGCTTGAGGTAGCTCCCGGTTGGGCAACCACTCAGCCAAAATCATTTTCTTCTGCTGGTGTTTAGTTCTGGATGCAGTTTAAGATCCCCTAACTCTGTCAGAAGGAACTAATTGCTACCCCAGATCACAGAGAGAAAACGTGAAACAAATGTCTGTTATGCTGATTTAAGACACTGTCCCTGATACTCAAGAAAACAGCCAAGAACTGGCTCGTTGAAGATAGAATATATCTATATAGATTTGTCTGTACTTGGTATCACCAGAAGTGAGAAAGGAGGAGTTAAGACATGCAACGTAATCTGGTTACTTATGACTGCATAGGCAAGAGACCTCCCGGACATAGATTCCCACTTCTGGACAATATGTGTGAACCCCCACTAAATGATACAATAATGTGTGTACTTGATTACGCTACACAAACATTTATAAACATTTAGAATTATACGGACAAATTGAGTTTTAAAATACAACAACTGTGTTTATTATTTCTAATCTTGATGATCATATGATGGTGATGATGATGATGATTATGGTATGGTATACGTAACTCATATGGCTGAAAAGCTCAGAAGCACATAGGTCATGCTTCCCCCAGTGAGACGCAGTTCACTGTCAGATTGAAGGAGTCCAAATTGGTCCCTCACAAGGCTAAGTCACTCCCTGATATGGGTTGTTGACTGTCCATTGCTCCTAAGAGATCTGGAATGAAACGAACGGAGATGGGTAGTATCTACGTCTACACATCTCAAAACACATATGTCTATACATTCATATAAACATACATTCAAGTCATAATATATGATGGTATGATGATATATATGATGGCATGTTACATAAACATATATCAGTTCTAAATAAATATATATATATATATATGTATATATTAATAAAACTATTTAGAACATCTATAGCTCAAAACATACATATTCATATACATTTGTGTAATGGAGTGTTTCCCATATAAGTTCACCTCACTTACTTTCTCCCTTTCTGATTCATTCATACTGTCTTGTCGGAAGGGCTGGTCGCACAGTCCTGTCGAACATTAAATGCCTTCCCTGAATCTGTCTGGGATATTGAATGTCCTAAGTCATGTCTGTCCTCATGCAGACATCATGCAGACAAGGTGAACTGGTGCCATTCCTCAAACCAAGTGGTTTCACCACAATCTTGGTAGGCACTCAAAGTGTTGGTCCAAATAATCAATGTTAATTGGACGCTATCAAGAGACTGGTAGCTCTCAGGAATTTCTCCTAAGTAGTCAGTCTCCCCAATGTTTAACATCATACAGGATGAATCTAAATGTATCTCCTGTACATGAATAAGCCACACGCTCATGTAGCTTGGATAATGGATTTCTCCAAATTATCACATACAACAAATCAGACAACCAAGTGGTGAATGAAAGAAGAAGATAAAGTTCACAGTGTAATAGTAAATCTAGAAACTGGAACATTAAGTACAAAGAAAATCCACGAGTGTAAAGTTTGGGAGAATAAATAGAAACAGGAAACTATACAAGCCTTCAGACTAGCAGACAAACTAATCAGAGTAATGGTATTACCTGGGTTATAGCTAGGAAATCCTGTCATACGACTTCGTACAGAAGTCCAACAGAACGAAATGTTAATATTTCTCCAGTAGGTATCCTAAGAATGCAATTGTAAATTTGCGTCTGAAGTCTTGCTGGCCATGCATGTAGTTTTATTCTCTTCAGCCCAGGTTAGTTTTCACGCTAGCTAATTACTATGTCCAAGTTCCTGTTGGCTCCACCTATTTTTCATGTAGGACGATTTACCTAGATGGATTAAGTGCCAAATTCTTCTCACCCCTCCTCCTTTCCCGGGAAGGGTAGTTTCATCTGTCAATCAAATTTACAGATGCCCTGCCACATTCCTGAAACAATGAAACATGCTTTGGCGGCGATGCAGTTGCGTCATTACATTCCAATCTGCTGGTAACACCCGCCTTCCTGGGTTGCTGGCAAAATGTGTCAGTCATGTGTTCCTACTGTGCCGCTGTATTGCCGTGAGGTGTCAAGTATCTGGTCCTAATTGCTCCTTTGTGGTGGCAACTCAGACGTTGTCCCGTCTCCCCAATGTCTGGACTTATAGATAGGTGTTAGGCCTGCATTATATTGCCGTCTTTGGATCACACGGGGTTTTCCCCTGAGTAGCACTGCCATGTATTATTTCAGACGGGTCTGGCTGACCCTCTTATCTCCTATTCTGCCGTGGCTGATTCACACGTTAGGTCCTGTTGAACGTAAGGTGTTAGTCCTTATTCCAACCGCAGGCTTGTAAACTAACACGTCAATCTCAACTGACTGGCTCCGCGATGTCTGGTTGATCAGAACATCAAAGGGAAAATCTCTTAGATGTAGAGACCAGACGTTGCTTTGATCTACCAATGTAGTAAAAATGATAATGCGGGCTCTAAGTGACTCTGTATTTTTCTCTTACGTTTTTATCCTCTTCTGGGGAACGTTTATTCTTTTAGAGAATTTTAGAAAAATATTGTGGGCTCTGTAATTCCTTGAAAACTTGTGTAATTATGATGCTGCCGGGGCTGTCCCGTCACAGGAGCATAGCGGCTGTTAGCGGACCTCTCACTGATCCAGACAGGATATGTATTTTCACTTTCATGATTACTGTAGTGCATCAACTTATATGATTTCATCATCATCATCTTGAAAAACATCAGATGTCTAATAATAATGATAGCCAATAAATGTTGTAGTTTATTTTAACTCATAGTTCAGTCGTTATACTTTTTAATTCCAATTGTGCATACGTGTTGTGTGTGTACATTTGTAGGGGTTCACTTAGACACCAAGGAAGGGAATAGTCAGGGGAGATAAACCTGCACTGGGATAGTTGTCGATTACTCTTATATTTAGTCTTAAAAATCTACCTCAGCTCACCTTCTCCTTCCCATTCCTTGGCGAATATTCAGCACAGTTCATTTAATTTTGTTACGAGCCACTTGGAGCTGTACGTTGGATATTCATGGGCTTAATTTGTAGTTCAGCCGTATAGATTTTGTCACTAGTCAATATATGACTATTTGGGGTTGCTCGCCAGTGAATAATACTTTCATCTAGGGGGTGACGCACCCCGACTTCTGACAGTGGTTAACCTACCTTAACATGGTACAGCTGGTCTCCTTGGCAAAGAGGTTAAGGACTTTCTCCAGTAATCCCGTATATCCACGTGAGGAACAAAGCTGATCGAGATTCGTAAGCAGATCGCGTCGCGTTGGTTACTTACTGGGTATTTTAGTCGTCGCTCAGAAAGCAATGGCAAACTACAAAGCGTAATCGTGGTAAGAACATCAACAACAGCTGAAAAATGCGGTGTTGACCGCAATGTCATGTTAGGGATATGCAACTTTAAAAAAAAATGGTATAGAAAGTGTCCAGAGAAGTATAGTCGGTCAGCGTGACATTGCCAAATTCACAAATTGATTGCCAGATGGTCTACAAAATTATAGGGGTGGCAAGATATAACCTGGACATTCATAAGCCTGATAAAAGTTAGTTGCATATTCTTTGCAGGCCGTTGCAGCCAACCCTAGCATTTTGTGGCTGTTGGTGATTTCAGATTTTACGTTCAGAAGTTCGCGGCGACAACACTAGCCAGGTGGCATTAATTCCTCAAACTCAAGACTCTACACCCCAAGGTACTTCGGGCAGCAGATGACAGTTGTTTGTTGTTGTGGGCAGTTTGCCATTGTTTTCTCAACAACCGGCACTCATACTATTGCACTAACACCAACCCATGGCGATTTGATGCTAACTCACCCGCAGTTGTGTTTCGAACGCGGTATGTGGAATTACGAATTGCGTCGGTAACCCCTTCACCAACACAAGGCGCGGAGTAGGGTCCTTACTTTTTATTTGTGTATGTGTATATGTTGCGTCTTGGAAAGTAATAGTATTACTAATACACCCGTGCATTGTTAAAGAGTTGATAATGTCCCCTTTGGGCACCTGAGGAAAAATCTTGGGACTAAAAGAATTAAGATAACAAACGCTTCTTAAAGTGTAGTCTGTGGAATCTCATTTTTCAAGTTATTGAAGATTAATTGGTTGATTGATTTTAGAATCGACATGATAATGATAACATTCCAGACAAACTCATGGATACCCAGTCTCTTGCAGCAAATGTCGCAATGTGTAGACGTGGTTGTCAGCACAGTTCATACATAATTTTACGTGTATTGTTTGGGCTCATAGAATCAGAAAGAAAAAGAAGAAATTAGATGACACACTAGACGACAGACAAATTGAAAACTGTAGTTACCCCACCGGGATTCAAACCTGTCACCCCCAAATGACGACAGCGCTTCCCTGCTGGAACAAGTGTTCTTCGACGCATGACCAACTAGACACCCCAGTTTAAAATGTCTTCGTTAGCCTGGTCATTGAACTTTTAGCCTCAGATAAATTCACAATTGATATTTTTGGTAGGCAACGTGTCGACGTCGTCCTCCCACATGCGTCCATCCCTACCAGACCGACATCCTTTCTTTCTGTTGTCCCAGTGCTTTGTATTGTTGACCGCTCGTAGAAACAGAAGAAGTAGAGATTAGAACACGCACTAGACAACATAAATATTGACAGCTATAGTTATCTACCGGTATTCGAACCTGTAACCTCCAAATGACGATGCCCCCTCCTCCTTTGCAGGAACAAGTGTACCATCCACCTAAACCCACAATTATGGAATATGGGCAGAATTCGTATCTAACCATAGTTCTCAGAATTCTGGATTCAGTGCCGAATGGGAATTCCCATTCTTTGTTTTTATTTGGGCTTTTATTCAGAGAGAAAAACTGCTTTATTAATGTCCCATTTATCGCTTTCCTCCAACACATGCTTTAGTCAAATGCTGCTTGGCTATCTGTGGCTGCTTCGTTTGTTTGACTGGAGCAGGCTTGGTTGCCTTTTTCTGGGCTTCCTTGACTTTAACCTTTTCCTTGTAAGCTCTGATAGATTGTTCACCCTGGGCTTTGCGAACCTCTGCTTTCTGGATTCTTTTTTTTTGTTACCAGAATAACATTAAGAGTAGCACCATTAATACCCATCTTGAGCTTCTGAGTTTAGATAATTTATTTGGCCTTTTACAGGGCCTGCCAAAATTTTTTAATCTGGACGGAGATATGGTTATACCATTAAACGATTAACATATTAAATGTAATATCGCGGGAAAATAGAATAATGAGTTATAAAATTCTCACCCATGTAAAATGAAGTCATAACTGTTATCCAAACTATGAAGATAACTTAAACATATAACTTTCATTAATTTATATTTTATAAAACATTAAAACAAATACTAGAATTATTACACCACATATATTTTATAAAACATTAAAACAAATACTAGAATTATTACACCACATATATTTTATAAAACATTAAAACAAATACTAGAATTATTACACCACATAATACATTTATCCAACTTTCAATACGTCCTTTGAAATTGATAACGGTTATATTGTTATGCCCCTTCCAACTATTTTGATTACATTTTTTCCTTTTAATGTGGTTTTATTTCGTACACATATAAGATATTTTGTTCTTTTTAATAAGAAAGGATAGTTTATTTCATATCAATGTTATATGTTCAGTTCATTCATAAGAATGGGAAAACGGCATATTTGTGAATAGAACAGTTCTTCGCGTCAGGTGTCATATAAATACATGAGATTAATGTTATCTTGTGGTGGACACAGTACAAACACTGGACACAAGAACAAACTGCTGTCTATCCTACGGATTCCATCTAAAAAAATCCTAACCCAAGTTAACGAGACACAAAACAAAGATATTTAATTACAAAACTTGGCGTTGTAGCAACTTATTAGATAGCAGAATCAGCTGTCTCTGTGATCTCTCTCATTACTACTTCACTACAGAGAGAGAGAGAGAGAGAGAGAGAGAGAGAGAGAGAGAGAGAGAGAGAAAGAGAGAGAGAGAAAGAGAGAGAGAGAGAGAGAAAGAGAGAGAGAGAGAGAGAGAGAGAGAGAGAGAGAGAGAAAGAGAGAGAGAGAGAGAGGGAGAGAGAGAGAGAAAGAGAAGAGATCTGGGAACAAAACTCATTCTTGAAGGATCTTTTACTTTTAAGCGAGGAGGTGGGGGGCTTCAAATGAAAACCTTAAAAGTGTGATTGAAATTACAATAACCGTATCATTGTCTTGTAACATGTCAGTATTGTTGTTACGGATGCCAAGAGAGTTCAGCGCGTGACATCACGGTGCAGACGAACACGGTGCTGTCATAAGGGCTGTCTAAAGATGACCGCACCACTTTTGACATGCACCAAAGAGGAGCAGCGTTCCTCGAATGATATTTTTGGTAGGTAACGCGTTGACATCGTTCTCCCATACGTCTATCCCTACCAGACCCACGTCCTCTTCTTCTTTTGTCCTACTGCTTTGTGTTGTTTGACGCTCATAGAAGCAGGAGAAGTAGAGACTAGAGCACACACAGGACAACATTAACAATTAAAAGCTATAGTTAACGACCGGTATTCGAACCCGTCACCTCCAAGTGACGTCGGCGCCCCCTGCAGGACAATTGTACTATCCACATATACCCACCATTAAAAGAACGGAAACATACAAATACCTGGGTACAATCTTCAACTGCTCCAACATCATAAGGGAAGAAATACAAACTAGAATCAACTCTGGAAATAAGATATACTATGCACTACAACATCTACTAAAATCAAAGGCGCTATCTCGTAACACCAAAATCACAATATACAAAACACTGATCAGACCAGTTGTGCTGTATGGCTCTGAAACCTGGAGTACAACGAAAGGAGACGAAGCCTTGTTACAAACCTTTGAGAACAAAATTTTAAGACGCATCTTTGGACCCATTAGGGATACACAAAGTGGAGAGTGGAAAAGAAGAAGTAACAAGACATTTATGATTTGTTTAAGTCCCCGCTAATCACTGGTATCATGAAGGCTAATAGACTACAATGGCTGGGGCATATAGAAAGAATGGAAGATAATAGGGAAACAAAACTCGCTTACACTCAGGAAATAAATGACCGTAGACCCCGAGGTAGACCAAGAAGGCGGTGGAGAGATAATATACATACAGACCTATAAGCACTTGGAATCAACGACTGGCAAGAGAAGGTCCACCAGAGAGACGAATGGAGACAGATTGTATTTGCAGCAAAGAACCTCAATGGCTCGGAATGCTGAAGAAGAAGAAGAAGACATATACCCACAACTATGGAATACGGACAGAATTCGTATCTAACCATTGAGATAACACCATAGGTCTCATAATTGTATAGTAACTGATTCTTTGCCGAAGCATAACATCGCCAAATAGTACCTTCCATGTTTTCATATTTTCCTAGGCTTTATAACAAGCCTGACAAAAATTTTAATACCAACTTAATCAAACAAAATCTAGTGTCATAAAATAGGATCAAACATTAAATGTAATATCGTCGAGAAATAGAAAAATTAGTTATAACATTCTCAATCATGTAAAATAAAGCCATAACTTTTATACAGACTTTGAAGAGAACTTATGAACATAGACTATCGCTACAAATCCAGACAAAAGTGAGAGGAATATTTGACAAGGAAGAACAGAACAGTGTACAGCGCAGAACAGCCACTCTCAGCTTCCTTGATGACGAATACCCACAGGATCTTTCGATCCTAGTGTACATAAATGGGTCAGCACAAAATGCTGTTCGAAATGGAGGAGCGGGAGTGTACATAGAATACCCAAATAATACTAGGGACACGGCCAGAGTTCCAACAGGAAAGTACTGCCATAACTATGATGCTGAAAGATAGCCACAGAGAAATTACAAAATACCAGCCATGGTACACAACCTGTGGTGGTATTGACAGATGCAAAATCCGTGATAGAGGCGCTCCTGTCTGGGAAATTGCCAGTTCTAAGGACACTACTTTCTGAACTTTGCAGTCAGCATAAGGTCGCCATACAGTGGATACCATCCCACTGTGGAGTCCCCGGAAACGACAGAGATGATCGATTGGCTAAGGAAGGAGCAAAAGAAGAACAACCTGATGTGCCCATTACATACCACCAAAAGAAAAGAATGATCAAATCAGTCAGAAGGCCACCAAACCCTACTCAAGACGACTACCACGTTATGGATAGACCAGAACAGGTCATTCTTCTGCGCCTTCAGAACAGGGCACAACAGATTACGCAACCACATGTATACAAAATTCAAGATTGATGACTCAGCCATGTGCACATTTGGTTTGGCGTCGCAGACAGCAGAGCACATACTCCAGGATTGCCCAAACTACAACATATCCAGGCGAACCTTCTGGCCTAGAGAGACAACAATGGAAGATCAACTCTACGGACCGCTGAGTGAACTAAAAAAAGACTGTTAGATTCATACAAGAGACAACATTGCAGTTATAGACATATTTCTGGCGAACGAAAGAAGAAGGAGAAGAGAATTTAAAATTATTGTCCCGTTATGTATAACGCATATAAGTGTCATTAATTTCTATAAAAATTTTATTAAAAATTAAGATAAATACTATAATTATTAAATCACATACTTCAATCATGCAACTTTTAATAATATCGTTTGAAATAACTGCTATGTTGTTATGTCCCTTTCACTATTTTAATTGCATGGGTTTTTTAAAATGTGGTTTTAATTTACAAATAAAAAAAAAAAAAAGACAGCATAGTTTATTTCATACCAATGTTGTAATGGTTAGTTCATTCATGAGAATGAGAAAATGGCACATTCCTGAAAAGAACAGTTTTTCACGTTACGTTTCATATATGTAAACAAATTTTAAAAATTACCTCAGACAGATGCAAGGCCCAGAACACTTCGGATGAAGACACAGTGACAGTGAAAGAAATCAAGGCTGTGCTTCGACGATCAAAAAACAGTGCTCCAGGTCCTGATGGCATAAGATACGACGACATAAATAGGTGTACCGACAATGAGCTAGAGAAACTAGCAGACATGTACAACAACAGTATAGGGAGTGCTAGCATCAAGGAGGAATGGTTACATAGCTATCTGATTCCCTTGCCGAAGCCTGACAAAGACCACAAAAAAATTCAGGGATATCGAATTATAACCATGCAGAATACAGTAGGCAAGCTGCTGGAGAAGGTAATTGCCAGGAAAATATCAAGCCAACTAGAGAGGCAAGGTGTTTTCCCACCTACCCTGGGTGGGTACCGTCCAAAAAGAGAAACCTGGACCAATGCAGCAGTCTTTGCCCATGATGTCTATGAAGGTTTCCACTCAGGCACTGAAACTGTTGCTGCAGCGATTGATCTTGAGGACGCATACAACAGAGTACCACTGGATTTTTTAATGTTTCAGCTTCTTGAACTAAACGTAAGTCCATTCCTCCTTAGTTGGATCGCTGCAGCCCTCTTCCAACGGAAAGTAGTTTTTAGATGTGGCAGTTGGACTTCGGAACCAACAACAATATATCCTGGCCTACCACAGGGATCACCATTATCTCCGGTACTGTTCAACGCCTACACAGTGAGAATCACCAGTGAGCAGATCACTGGACCTGGCAGGACATTGTCATATGCCGATGATGTTTTAGTGTATCGTCAGGGTAAGGATAGAGAGGAGGTTGCTGTGGAACTACAAACCGAACTCAATCGCATAAGTACTTGGTGTGATGAAGCTGGGGCAATGGTCAACCCAACAAAGGCAACAGTGACTTGGTTCTCGTTGAATAATCATATTGTCAACAATCCAACACCAACTGTAATGCTGTGTTCAGAGACGGTGGAAAGAACGCAGGCAATGAATTACCTGGGGATACGGTTTGATCGATGCCTTGCATATAATGTGCACATAGACCAGGTGATAACAAAGGCCAAGCGGGGCTTGGCAGCGATGCGGGTGATGGCGGCAGCAAACTGTGAGCAGCGCCATCTATGTCTTCTGTACGAGGGGCTGGTCATGTCTGTTTTGGAGTATGCAATGGCAATCCTGACTCTCAGCCATAAGCAGATAGAAAGGATGGAAAGGATACAGAATGAAGCTATGCGCATTATTCTTGGATGTACAAGAGATACAGCATGCAGGGCGATGCGCTACCTTCTTGATTTTCCAACCATTGAAGAGAGAATGCAAGTTTGCAGGGCACGCGCCTACCTCAGAATTAACGCAAACACACAGCATCCACAGCATAGTGAAATTAGGAAGGTGAAGGGCAGCAGGTTAAAAAGAGGACGGTCGTGGATGGGTCAAGCCGAAGACATTCTTCAACAGGTGTGTTCACTTGAGGACTTAGAACCTGACGAGGAGTGGGTGCAAGTGCCAACAGACTTCTGCACATCCTTTTCAGTTTGCATCCAACTAGATAGAAAATGCAGACAAGAAAATCCGGCTGCTGTGGAGGCTGAAGTACAAGCGTTGATTTTCGAGAATTCGCTAGACAGTGACGCGGTCATCTACACAGATGGGTCGGTCGTCCGACATGTGAGAAGCTCATGGGCCTTTACAGCTCGGGCCGGAGGGAGAATTGTGAAGGAGGACTCTAGTGCTTTCACTGAAACCACAAGTAGCCTGACCATGGAAGTCATGGCAGTAAGTAAAGCAATAACATGGCTCGAGACACAGACATTCACTAGGGCTTGTTTCCTTAGCGACTCAATGAACATGATCAAGAGGATAGAGGAGGGGTCGATCCGAAGAGAATGGTTGCTGCCTCTGGAGCGGTCTCGGCTGGCAAAGATTAGTTTCATCTTCGTGCCAGGTCATGCGGGAGTACAAGGAAATGAGCGGGCTGACAAGCTCGCAGGTGAGGCTACTGTGGAGGGCGGACGCGCCATGGACCAGGCTGACATTCTGAATGCTCTACGAGAAGTGAGACTTTTGCAAGAACCAAGTGATGACTGTGAATCTACAACAATGGCCAGACTGCGAGAGCAGCAAATTAAAAGAGGGGTGGCCAAACAAGAACACTACGCAGGAAGCCAAAGAAGATTGATAAACCAACACAGAACTGGCGTCGTTAGCCGCTACACGCTGCGGGATTTGCTGAGGGGGGGATCCGAGCACTTATGGACTGAATGGTCCGATGTGCAACGAGGATGATCTGTCGACTAACTAACTAACTATATGTAAACAAAATGATTCAGAAAGCAACGGCAAACTACTGAACGTAAACTTGTCAAAAGATCACAACAGCATAAAATGCTGGTGTTGACTACGACGTCCTGTAAAGCCTTTGTAACTAACTAACCATAAAATGAATGTTATCTCTTGTGGTAGACATAACACAACCACTGGACACAAGGACAAGCTGCTATTTATCCTACGGATTCCATGTGACAAAATCCCCACCCAAATTAACGAGACACAAAAGAAAGCCATTTAATTACTAAACTTGGCGTTGTAGCAACTTATTAGTTAGCAGAATCAGCTGTCTCTGTGATCTCTCTCATTAATACTTCACTAGAGAGAGAGAGAGAGAAGAGATCCGGGAACAACTTCCTTGTCAACTGTGAAGGATCTTTTACTTTTAAGCGAAGGGTTGGGGGATTCACATGAAAACCTAAAAAATGTGATAGAAACCTGTCAATGTTGCTGTTAAGGGTATCAAGAGTGCTCAGCATATGAAATAACGGCGCAGACGAACAAGGTGTCGTAAAGTCTTAAAAACTCATGGGGGTCGTCGCTGGAGCTACGGCGTTCGTGCTATGTGGGATATAATCCGGTGTAACGTAGTCGATCCTCTCGACTTTTACGACTGACGTCATAAGGACAGATTAAACATGGCCACCCCACTTTTGAATGCACTAAAGAGGAGTAGCGTTCTCTTAACTGTTTGTGTAATCAGTGAAGGGGTGAAACCTGTAGAAATGCATCGGCAAACGAAGGTCCAGTGTGGTGATGCATGCCTGTCAATAAAGCAAGTGTATGAGTGGAGTAGGAAGGTTCAAAACTTTTCGGTCCGATGAAGAGGTATAGTAGGCGATGTATGAGTGCTTACACATGCGACCAAGAGCATTGTTTTTTCTACGGGAATCCAAGCACTTTATCGGCGCTGGAGGACTTGCATTGAACGCAGTGGTGACTACATCGACAAATGATACATTTGCTCTTTATTTTGTCAGAATATATATACACACACATACAAAACATCTGAATTTTTCATTTGAAGCACCCTCGTGCATATATGCTACAGCTGGTTGTGGTTCATTGACTAGCACACCTGCTTACTGGCCGGGTAGTCATATGCTGAAATCTTCATCGAGATGTGAACTTTTATACATCTGACCTCGCTCCGTGGTTAATATACCCTAACATGGTACAGCCGGTCGCCCTGGCGAAGGGCTTAACGACTTTTCCCCCGTAATCCCGTATATCCACGTGAGGAACAAAGCTGCGCGAGATTCGGCAGCAGATCGCGTCGCGTTGGTTACTTATGGGGTATGTGAGCCGGTCGTTCAGAAAGCAATGGCAAACTACTGAGCATAATCTTGCCAAGAACATCAACAACAGCTGAAAGATGCTGGTGTTGACTGCAATGTCCTGTAAGGGATATGCAACTTTACACAAGAAATGGTACAGAAAGTGTCCAGAGAAATATAGTTGGTCAGCGTGACATTGCCAAATTCACAAATCGATTGCCAGTTGGTCTACACAATTATGGGGATGGCAAGATATAACCTAAACACAAAAAAGCTAGTTACATATCCTTTGCAGGTCGTCGCAGTCAACCCTAGCATTTTGTGGCTGTTTGTGATTTCTTGAAAAGTTTACGTTCAGTAGTTTGGAAAACCATAACCTGCACAGTTCGCGGCGACAGCATTAGCCAGGTGGCTTTAATCCCGCAGGCTCAAGGCTCTAAACACCGCAAGGTACTACAGGCAGCAGATGACAGTTTTTGTTGTGGACAGTTTGCCATTGCTTTCTGAACGACCGGCACTCATACCATTGCACTAAAACCAACCCAAGGCGGTTTGCTGCACAATCGCCCGCAGCGGTGTTTCGAACGCGGCATGCAGGATTACGAATTGCGTCGGTAACCCCTTCACCAACACAAGGCGTGGAGTAGGGTCCTTACTTTTTAATTTTGTATGTGTATATGTTGTGTCTTTAAAATAATACACCCGTGCTTTCTTAAAGGGTAGATAATGTCCCCTTTGGGCACCTGAGGAAAAATCTCAAGGGACAAACCTATAGATGCTCGGTCTCTTGCAGCAAATGTTGCAAGGTGTAGATGTGGATTGTTACACTGACGCACTGATTGTAAACTGTCATCCGTCCGTCCGTCCGTCAGTCCGCCCGCCCGCCCGCCCACCCGTCCGTCCGTCCGTCCGTCCTTCCGTCCGTCTGTCTGTCTGTCTGTCTGTCTGTCTGTCTGTCTGTCTGTCTGTCTGTCTGTCTGTCATCTACCGCCTATAGTATCTTGCGGTGTAAGACCGGGGGGGGGGGGCCCAGCGGATTGTGCCTGAGGAATTAAGGCCGCCTGGCTAGTGCAATTGTCACGAACTGTGCAGATTATGATCTTCTCCAGCCACCCCCCCCCCCCCCGAAAAAAATAAAAATAAAATAAAACCTTACCGAGGATTCGAATCTGAGTTTCCTGAAGGAGAGCCCGGCGTTCTAGCCACTCGTCCACCCTAAATAAACGTAAATGTATTGCTTGGCGCTCATTGAAGCTAGTGACTTGGTTCTCTTTGAATAATCAGTGTCAACACTCCAACAGCAACTGAAAATCTGTGTTCAGAGATGATGGAAAGAACGCAGGCAATGAATTACCTGGGGATACGGTTTGATCGAAGCCTTGCTTATAATGAGCACATAGACCAGGTGATAACAAAGGCCAAGCGGGGTTTGGCAGCGATGCGGGTGATGGCGGCAGCAAACTGTGAGCAGCGCCATCTATGTCTTCTATACGAGGGGCTGGTCGTGTCTGTTTTTGAGTATGCGATGGCAATCCTGACTCTCAGCCGTAAGCAGATAGAAAGAATGGAAAGGATACAGAATGAAGCTATGCGCATTATTCTTGGATGTGCAAGAGATACAGCATGCAGGGCGATGCGCTACCTTCTTGATTTTCCAACCATTGAAGACAGAATACAAGTTTGCAGAGGCACGCGCCTACCTCAGAATTAATGTAAACACACAACATCCACTGCATAGTGAAATTATGAAGGTGAAGGGCAGTAGGTTAAAAAGAGGTCGGCCGTGGATGGGTCAAGCCGAAGACATTATTCATCAGGTGTGTTCACCTTGAGGACTTAGAGCCTGGCGAGGAGTGGGTACAAGTGCCAATAGATTTCTGCACGTCCTTTTCAGTTTGCATCCAACTAGATAGAAAATGCAGACAAGAAAATCCGGCTGCTGTGGAGGCGAAAGTACAAGCGTTGATTCCCGAGAATTCGCTAGACGGTGATGCTGTCATTTACACAGAAGGCTTTTACGGCTCAGGCTGGAGGGAGAATTGTGAAGGAGGACTCTGGTGCTTTTGCTGAGACCACAAGTAGCTTGACTATGGAAGTCATGGCAGTACAATAAAATGGCTCGAGACACAGACATTCACCAGGGCATGTTTCCTTAGCGACTCAATGAACATGCTCAAGAGCCGTGGTTCTCAACCGGTGTGGAATTTCCCCCCCCCCCCCCAGTGGGGAATTTTTGGGTTTCCTGGATGGCTTGGCCTTGTGGCATGGTCGAGACAGAAACACGGAGCTGATCCACGACTCTGGTGATTGAGTGAGATGGCAGAACATGACCGCCCACGCTTACCGGCATGGCACATGATGGATGATGGATGGATTGGGGGGGGGGGGGGGGTTAAGATTATTTCTAGATTGCGTTAATACAAGAACCGATTACTTGATATAGTTTTTCCCTTCATACTTTAAGGTTCTGTAAGTATCACCCTTCTGAAATTAATTTTATAACGTAAGTAGACCCGCAAATCACGTTTTATGTAGATGTCTAGACTTGATTTAGTATGTGCTATTAAATTTAGCTTCAATTATTACGTATACTGTGTAGCGGGCAGGGGGGAATTTTTAGGGAGGAAATACGAAAGGGAGGGGGGGGGGGGGAATGACGTTCTAAAAATATGGTGAGGGGGGGGGAATGACGTCCTAAAAATATGGTGAAGGGGGGCACGGGAAAAAAGGGGTTGAGAACCACTGCTCAAGAGGATAGAGATGGGGTGCATCCGAAGAGAATGGTTGCTGTCTCTGGAGCGGTCTAGGCTGACAAAGATTAGTTTCATCTTCGTGTCAGGGCATGCGGAAGTACAAGGAAAGGAGCGGGCTGACAAGCTCGCAGGTGAGGCTACTGTGGAGGGCGGACGCGCCATGGACCAGGCTGACATTCTGAATGCTCTACGAGAAGTAAGACTTTTGCGAGAACCAAGTGATGGCTGTGAATCTACAACCATGGCCAGACTGCGAGAACAGCAAATTAAAAGAGGGTTGGCCAAACAAGAACACTACGCAGGAAGCCAAAGAAGATTGATAAGCCAACACAGAACTGGTGTCGTTAGCCGCTACACGCTGCGGGATTTGCTGTGTGTGGTGGTGGTGGTGGGGGGGGGGGGGAGGGGGGGGGGGGGGGGGGTTCCGAGCACTTATGGGACTGAATGTTTCGATGTGCAATGAGGATGATCTGTCGACTAACTAACTAAACTAACTAACTAACTAACTAACTAAACTAACTAACTAACTAACTAACTAACTAACTAACTAACTAACTAACTTACTAACTAACTAACTGACAAACCAACCAACCAACCACACACCCATCACCAACCCAACGAACGAACGAACGAACCAACCAACTAACTAACTAGTTAATTAACTAACTAACTAACCAACCA